>CP139505.1:287481131-287928371 GCA_021014915.2 Artemisia tridentata subsp. tridentata | reverse complement strand
CCCTCCAAGCTAAAATGGTGAAATAGGTTTAAGTAAAATTCAAATACAACCAATGTTGCAAAAATCGTGAATCGGTAGCCGGGCGGTCGACCACCCTGCAGCGAGTAATCGGCCGAGGCGGGATTAATCGGTGATTAATCGGATTGGCATTTTTTGCATGTTTTGGGTATTTCTGGAGACCAAACTAAAGATCGTAACTGATTACAAGCCTACTATGTTTCCAAACCTCAATAAAAGGCTCCAATTCTGATTATGAGGCTCATTGTGCATTATAAGTGAAATAAACGATCCCCAAATTAAGTAGAATGCCTAAATTTTCATTTTTTTAAACCTGACCGATTTGACCGATTCGGCCGATTTTTGGCCGATTCAGCCGATTTTTGGCCGAATCGGCCGATTTTTGGCCGATTCGGCCGATTTTTGGCCGATTTTTTTGCCTGACCGATTTTTTGGCCGATTTTCACTATTCTACAAGGTACTGGGCCGATTAACGATTAATCGGCGATTAATCGGCCGATTCAGCCGATTTTTGCAACATTGAATACAACATTAGTCGAAAAAGACCCAAGGGCGCAGTTGGGATTGGTGTGTTTGTTAAATGGTTGACTTTGTTTAGGTCGAGCTTGAGATTGGTGTGTTTGTTAAATGGTTGACTTTTTTTAGGTCATGGGTTCGAGCCTTGCTCACCCTTTGCTTCCCAAATTCTCATTTCTTTATTTTTTACAAAACCTTTTTACGAAAATTTTTAACAACTTAAAAATAAGCACTTTAAAACATCCTTTCTTTTAGGTCATGGGTTCGAGCCTTGCTCACCCTTTGCTTCCCAAATGCTCAATTTCTTTTTTTCAACAAAACCTTTTTACGTAAATTTTTAACAACTAGGTTTCAACACATCCTTATCATCTTCACCTATAAAAATCAACACATTCAATCATCTCTCAAAACAATCACTTGCATAAGATGCATGTTTGTACATTGTGACTGTTGAAAGGGTGAATGGATAACCTACTCAGGGAACTTGTGATAACCAACTCATGTTAATGTCAAGTTGTAAATACTTGATTCTTATGTTAACATAAAGATCATTTTAAGAGACAAATACAAAATTGAATATATAGTGTAAATACTTGATTCTTAAGTCAGCTCTATGACCATGTTCATATAGGCTGCTTTGAATATATGGTGTAAATACTTGATTCTTAAGTTAACATAAAGGTCCAAAATTGAAACACAAACATAAAGATCCAAAATTGAAACACAAACATATCAGTAACATAACAATCGAAACTTTAATTGATCATAGGAGTTCACAACCATTACAAATTTCCAAAAAGATATCTAAACACACACTTGTTTAGTAGTTAGAACCGCTACCTTCCGCATCACCCATTTTATTAATTTTCTTAATTTCTTTTTCTTTCTTGTCCTTCTTATCCTTTAGATGCTTAAGCACAACTTCAAGATGGGAAATCCTCTCTTCCAACTCATCAAACTTTGGTAAACCGGTATCCACAGACTCTTGCTTCTCCTCCTCCTCCTCTTCCTTCGAATCAGGCAAAAGCGCTTTATAGTAGTAATCTTGTTTCCTCAGATAAGTCAGAATCTGAGTTCTCAACTCCTTAGGTATCTTCCTGTAAGAACCATACTCATCAATTGGTTCAGCGCAATATCCATCAATAACTAAATCATTTAGATAAGGGTTTCTTAAAACTTTGTAAAATTCCTCTTCCTCGGAACCAATGAAGATAGCCTTCCCTTTACCATTGTTTGCCATCGTGGGTGGTTTTGTTCGTTGGGATTATGTGTGTTTTGGGGGAATGCGTGTGTGGTTTGGTGTGGTTAAATAAACGGGATATAGAGATGAACTGAATAGTCCCTATGCAATCGTTTTGGTTGCCTTGTTACTTTTCTAGGGAAAGGTTAAAATAATAATAATAAATAATCATAATACCATTTGTAAAAAGTAATTGTTTTTTCAAATGTATTTTTTCCCCTTTGTATGAATTGAACATATACAATGGTAAAAGGGCACCACCAATAACAATAGAACCCCAGAAGTTACAAAGCGAGCAGTATAACCCTCAGCAGTAGAAAGTTTTGCCTAGCAGCATAAACTTTGTAACTAGCAGTAGAATGTTGCCTGAAATTTCCAGTGGAAAGTCTGCTCAGCTGCCTTTAACTAGCAGTAGAAATTTGCTCAATTATTATAAGTTGCCCATTTTTTAAATTGCCCATCTTTTAAGTTGCCCAATTTCAAGTCTGCTAAACAGCCATTTTTAGTTGCCCATTTTATAAGTTACCCATTTCATAAGTTGCCCATTTTAAGTTGCCCATTTTTTTAGTTGCCGATAAGTCTGCTAAACTGCCAATTTAAGTTGCCCATTTTTTAAAGTAGCCTATTTTTTTTGCCCATGTTTTAACTTGACAATAAGTCTGTTAAACTTCCATTTTAAGTTGCCCATTTTATAAGTTGCCCATTTTAAGTGGCCCATTTTTAAAGTTGCCCATTTTTAAGTTGCCCATTTTTAAACTTGCCAATAAGTCTGCTAAACTGCCAATTTAAGTTGTCCATTTTATAAGTTGCCCATTTTAAGTTGCCCATTTTTTAGTGGCCCATTTTTTTAGTTGCCCATTTATTAAGTTGGCGATAAGTCTGCTAAACTGCCAATTTTTCAGTTGCCCATTTTTTAAGTTGCCCAGCTTTTACATATTGCTCATTTTTTTAAAACGTTGCCTAATTTTGCCATGTAGGTTGCGCTACAGTTCACACAAGTACGTATGCTTTATAATTTAATGACACTTGATAAGACTCCTATATATATGTGTGTATTCTTCAACATTATATTCGTTTGTAAATCCATGGAGGGTAAGTTACCAATTTACGACCAACTCGCACACCAGATTGGTACGAGGCAAGTGAATAAGATGCTCCATGCCCTGATTGCTCTAGAGAGAGAGGGTAACATAGGTGATGATAAAGATTATGGGAATATGATCCAGGAAATATAGATCCGTGTTTAGCATAGGCATGCGATCATACTGGAACTTGAAAATTTTGGTTGCCATCGTGCGGTGGAGGAACCTTTGAAATCTCTTATGTTAGCGGAGCGGGATGATTCGGATGAAATTGATTTTTTGATTGAAAGGCGCAAGGCAAGTGTCAGCCGTGCCGCTGAGAAGTCAAAGATAATGAAGATGCTAAGGAATTACAAATGAGTTTCTAGTTAAATCAACTTTTGTTGCACTGTTTCTGTTGAAATAGTTATGACAGCCATACTTAAATTTGGTTATGGATCATGTTGTCCTGTTTCTAGTAGTTTAGTTGTTGCATTATGCGTTTATGAGTCTTGGATTGTATGGAACTTCTATCTGGTGTGGAACTGATGTATTTGCATTATGCTTGGTACTATATGGTGTGGATATGATTAACATAGGTGTATTAACATTTCAGTTTCCTTTACTTTTTATGTATTTATTTATTTATTTATTATTATTATTATTTTTCATGCCATTTACAACAACAAACCAACCAAAAAACCGTCCATAGTTAAACCACATATTGTTTGTCCTTTCGGGTGACGGTCAAACATTTATTCCCTCGGGTCAATAATAATGAACCCGATACCAAATCATCCCAAACATCACAAACAACTAGTTGGAAATATTGGGTTTGGAAGTTTATTATTCACAAAGCATGAGATACAACTAGTTGTTGCTTTAACTCATTGTACATGGAATGTCAATACTTGGTAAAAGGATATTGGAGACTTTTTCGTACCACTTCGATTAACAGTTTGCTTTTGGCGCGCGCCTTGGTCCCTTTTCCCGCCTAAAGTCTTGGGAACCTTTCATCTACCTCTCCAGCCTATTTATACATATGGATTGTATACCAAAAAACACACACAAACACATATATCCCTTTCAATTAAAAGAAAACTTCAACAATGGCAGAAAATAATGGTAACTTTCAAAATGATGCTAAAAAGTACGAGTGGGTGTTAAACAACAATTTTTTGTTTGACGCAGTGTTTGATGCTTTCAGGTATGAACCCATTGCAGAATATGGGTCGTATAGGCAGGTAGATACGTGGATGAGGGGTCAAATTTTGAACTGGCTGCACACGCAAGACTTTTACTGGGATAAGGTTTGTGGAGTGAATGAGTATGAGGAGGAGGAAGAAGACGAAGAGGAAGATAAAATTAAAGAGGAGGATGAAGGTGAAGAGGATGAGGTAGCTCAAACTGACGTACTGGTGCAGCAAAATGAAGACGATCAGCATCAAAATGTGGTGGAGCAGCAGAATATGGTGGTGCCTCAAAACCAGGGGGAGCAACAAGGTGGGTTTCAAGACCCTTATAATCTAGAAAAGAGGATTAGCGATCTTGAAATTGTGTTTAAACGACTCAAGGAAAGGAAGAATATGATGGAAAGCAGGGAAGAAAGCTCTGGTTCTAACAAGTTGGGGTGAAAAGCATTGAAGCAGTTTAGGATAACGTTGTTTTTTGTTGGGTTTTATATTTTCATATATTTGATGATCACAAAACAAGAAGAATGAAACATAAAGATTGCTGAAAAGATAAGCAAAATACACCAAGTAGATTCTACTGCTAGGCATAAATGATTCTACTGCTAGTGTATTTTATTCTACTGCTGGTGCAGAGCATTCTACTGCTAGTTCAAAGAAGCTGCTGCTGATCAGTGAGTCATACTACTGCTGGATGGATATGTTTGAAAAAGATATTATGTATATGAGTCAATTTGCATAAGGGTAAGTGGGGCAAAAAATATCACCAACTATTAGTGTAGTCTTAGGCAACCTTGAGTATGTACTAGCACCATTTATTATTTTGTACTTTGAGTACCATATATTCTTCTGAACGACTGACAACACCATTTATTTTTTTGTACTTTGGGCAACCTGGTTGGGTAATTTGCGCAACTATTATCGTTGTTGGGCAACCAAGTTATGTGATTACTATAAGTGTATTAACTTTTCAGTTTCCTCTAATTTTTACTTATTTAATTATTTATTTAGTTATTATTTATTTTTATTTTTTTATTCCGTTTACAACAACAAACCAACCAAGATTTTTAATAACCGTAACGGTTTATTTTTTTTCCAATGAAATTAAAGGGGCACCACTGTTCAATGAAATTACAATAGTTACACCCCTAGTAAATCGCACAACTGTTCAGTATTTACTTACAATAGTTAAAGGGGCACCACCGTAACGGTTATATTTTGTAAGTATTTAAGGCACGGTTCACCAACAAAACATATCATCGTTATTATCCATCAACCACTAAAAAAATAAAGTATGGACCGGCCAGCTTTAGAAGAACTAGCAAAGACAGCAAACTCTCACTATATGTCAGACATGTGGCAAATTGTAATCCAAGAGGAGACCGAAAGAGATTTTCAAATAGCAAGAAAACTTTTTGATGTTGTTAAAGATCTGAATGATAGTATGGAGAAGAGGCAAGCTATTATTAATGACTTGAAATTCGATAAGAGTCTGCGTGCCATGGAAAGTGCAGCATTCTTCAAATCCGTTCAAGAAAAGGAACTCACCTTGAAGATGAAACTCGAAATTGACTGTAAGGAAGCACAGTTTCGGACATTTGAAAAAACGGCATTCCTAGAAAAGATAAAGAAACTTTGTTGAAGGTTTTATTGCTATCGTGACTTTAGTATGTTTAATTTGAAAGTAGTAATGTTTCGTATCTGTGTATGATAGGATGTATGAAATATTTTGAATCAATCATTTGGCTATGTATCAATCATTTGGCTATGTGTTAGAGTTTGAATTAGTGTGATTTACAAGCGCGTGAAACTAATAATGATATCCAATTAGATTTTTAAACCCTAATTCAAGCGATTAGGGGGTTTTTAATCCGTTGAGATATGAAATTACACAACAATCCATGCACTTACAAACCAAGCAGCAGATTTCACCACTTACAAAACGAGCAGTAGAACCCTCTCAGCAGTAAAAATCTTAGCCTAGCGGCAGGAACTTTGTAACTAGCGGTAGAATGTCTGCTCACGAGTAGTAGCAAGTTCCCCAATTTTGTAAAGTTGCCCAATTTTAAGTTGCCCATTTTTTAGTTGCCCATATATTAAAAATTACCCATTTTTTTAAAACGTTGCCTAATTTTGCCATGTAGGTTGCGCTACAGTACACACAAGTACATCATCTTTATTTTATTTTAATGCCACTTGATAGGTGTAATCAGAATCAATGATAATCCTGTATATATGTGTCATATTTGCCAGTGACTTTTCATACAAATGGAAAGTTAATTTGTACTTGAAAATAGGCACCTATTATTGGCTTTTCAATTTGGGCAACAAAATATTATGTATGCTTGTAGACGGTTGTACTTAGGGCAACTAGATTTGCTTATATAACTCTTCACCATATACAACACAAACAACCCAAAATAAAAATAAAAAAAATAAAAAAATAAAATGAATTCTTGCACAACAGATAAGTTCAAGGTGTTTATACGGTATGAAGAGAATGTGATTGCCGTTTTACTTCCAAATGCCATCAACTTTTGCAATCTTGTGAAGTATGTATGGAAAAAGTTGAATGTTAACGATGTAAACACAATACGTTTATCTTACAACACCGGTGCAACCAAAAGGACCCTACTTAATGACGTCGACCTCAAAGTTTTCAAAACTCTTGTTTTGGGGACGCCGTCACATGAGTACACAATAATCGTAGACCACGCTTTGCATACCCCTGTCGTAAATTTAGATCCAGAACACCAATTGCACCTCACTAATCTTAATTGTATGCCAATCCAACCCCAACCACCTACTTTTGATTATACCCTTCCAAATAAGAAAAAAGGTGGTCTAAAAGTTCATGATATGTTTGAAGATAAGGAAGAGTGCATGTATGAGATAAGTTTCAAATGTTTAAAAGAAGGGTATGAGTTTTGTGTTTCTAAATCGTGTACAGCAAGATACGCTGTCAAGTGTGTCCAACCAGAATGTGATTGGCACATAAACTGTCGTCGATTTGGGAAAACTAGCCGATTTAGAATCACATCACTAAAAGAAAATCATAAATGTTCAAAAATCCAATTCAATCCAAGTCACCAAAATGCATATGCAAAAACATTGGCTAGAATATTATCCCCGAAGCTCGGAGATCCGACAAGAGCGTATAAGCCAAAGGACTTTAAACATGATCTGAATTTGGATATGAAGATAGATATTTCATACAAACGAGCTTGGAGAGGTAGACAGTTGGCACTGGAATCAAATCAGGGCTGCCCAAAGGCCTCATTTTCACAGCTGCCCAAATATTGTTATAATCTAAAGATGGCAAACAGGGGCACAGTTACACACATAGAGACCGACGATGCAAGCTGTTTCAAGAACCTATTTATCGGTTTCGGTGCTGTGGTAAGCATATTATTAATTTCTAATCATATTTGTTTAGTTGCAAAACATATTTTTTTTGCATAAGGTTATCAAAAGAAATAGCTATGTTTATCATGTCATACATTATTCTAGATGTATAAATTTAGATAGAAAATTCAAAATTACCAATAGGATTCATGCATATCATACGTGTATACAACATAAATTATGTAGTTTTTAAGAAATGCAATAGCATATCACTGAAACTTAACTTATCAGTCATAGAAACACAGAAACACTGACCTACATATGCAGGTACACCATAAAGGTACAAAATAAATACTTTTTGCAACATACTTCTGATACCTAGTTTTCTTAAACAAAAGCAACACATCCATATTATGTGCATATCAACAAAAGCAACACATCCATCTTATGTGCATACCGCACCTGTCATATCAAACAATAAACAATAAATTGGTATTGTTATTATTTATCGTTTGGCAATTAACAATAAACTAAATTAATAGCCATTTTTTTTCTTTTTTTATTTCTTTATTTTTATTTATTTATTTATTTATTTATTTTGTTTTCTGTTTATATGTTTTCAACCTGATGTACCATTGTATCTGATACATTGTATTCCACAGATTAAGAGTTTCCTGTGCTATATGCGCCCTCTGATCATAATTGATGCCGCACATCTAAAAGGGACATACCAGGGAACAAATCTGGTTGCCGTTGGAATGGACGGAAACAATCAGATTCTACCGATTGCTACCGGTGTTGCTCAAGGCAAGACTGGTGAATCATGGACTTGGTTTTTGACGAAACTTAAAGAATGCATAGGGGAAGTTCCTAATTTGGCAATCACGTACGACAGACATCAATACCTTTCACGGCTATTGTTGTCGGCATTTGATGTTAAATAAAAAGATGCACACCGATACACTAAAATGTTTATACTGGAAGACATGCAAAGCATACACAACGGAGGATTTTGCAAACCTAATGTCTGATATTCGTTTGGTAAGACCGCAGTCTCACAAAAAACTTGTTGAAGCAGGGGTCAAGAAATGGTCAAGGGCACATTGCCCTGGGCAGAGGTACAATTATTTAACCTCAAACAGTGTCGAATCCATAAATGCTTTAACAAAGCTTGTGTGCCACTGCCCAATAACAACACTGATGGAATGGTTTAGAGGTCTTCTTCAGAGCTGGTATTACCACCGCCGAGCAAAACATGCAGGTAATAGATCTTCAATAATTTTTAATATGTTTACTGAAGAATAATGAAATACTACACACTAAACATACTTTATTATTTATGGTTAGATGCCCTGGATGATGATCTTTCTGAATGGGCAACTGCAAAAGTGAATGCCAGAATGGCCAAAAGTGCAAACTGGAGGGTTTTGGGGATTGACAAGGACAGAGTTTATGAAGTACGCGACACAAAAAAAAGTCATATTGTTGATTTGGAAAAGGGTGAATGCACTTGTTGAAAATGGCAGCTTTCGGGCTTACCATGTGGACATGTCTGTGTTGTCGGTAGATTTGCAGGGCTGACTAGTGTGAAGAAACTGGCTAAAGCTTGGTTTTATAATACAACACTTAAAGGCACATACGAAGACATCATTTATCCTTTAAAAGACGTAACGATGTGGGACACTCCAGACGACATCCAAGTTGTATCACCCCCTATTGTAAAAAACAGGCGATCAGGTAGACCAAAAAAAAGAAACAGAATTCCCTCTCAAGGCGAGGTGCCTACAAGGAGTACTTGTGGAAGGTGTGGAGGGGCAGGACATAACCGCCTAACGTGTAATGCAACTATTGTGCTAGAAAAGGAAGAAATTTTATTTATTATGCCACAATTGAGTAGTTGTGATTATTGGCACCTCATGTTTATGTGTACATGTATACAGAAAGGTCCAGCCGGTCCTAGGAAAAAGACCCGTGTGGTGGAGGGTTCATCTAATCAAAGTAACAGCACACAATCTGAGGCAAATGTAGAGTTTATGCATGGTATGATGAATGCGGCTGAGGCACCCAACTCAAGACAAACACAGGAACAGCCGAACTCATCGAATCCACACATTAATTTGCTCTCAGATTTCGCTACTCCTGACAACTTTTTACAGTAAAGACCCCCAATCACACACACTATATTTAAATGTATGCACTCACTTCCTATTTGCTACCGTGTGTTGTTTAAGTAAGAATAACAAGTGTGGGTCGATTGGTGTGTAATAAACATATGTATTAAACTATGTTATGAATGTGTTAGGGAGGCAAACAATTAGCGGTAGTGTGTGTTTCTGGTCTGAAGATATACCTATAATATTCAGCAATTGTGTAATGGGAATTGATTGCGTAAAATAAATTGAAAATGCAAGTAAATAAACGTACCAAACAGCAATCAATCAGATGGCACTTCAACCATTTTGGCTCGCCCGTTAATCACGGCCCTCCTGTATGTTTGTACAACTTGCAATATGCTATCCTTGGTTGATTCAGATTCATTCATTGTTTCCTTTCCTGAGTTTCTACCCTTAAGTATATTTCTTTCTAGCACATCATCTTCATACAGATTTGATTTGCCGTTAACTGAACCATTTGCATTCTCTATTTGTACACCAACCTCGTGTAACATTTTTTCCTCCCCAGTTCCACTTCCTCCTATATCGGTACCATTTTCATTGACCTTGAACCCACCATTTTCATTGACCTTGAAAGGAGTTGAACTACAGCAACGCAGGCCAGCGTCATCCTCTTGCCAAACGATGTTTTTAAAATAATACTTTGACAATGGCTGTTGCTTGTGAGCAATAAACAGGTTTACGAAACCATAATTCAAAGCATGATTAAAAAATCTAAGAACCTCATTATCAGTGTGTAGTAAAGTTAAACCATTTAAAACAAAGCCCATTTAACACCACAAATGTCATTTATAACATTATTAAGTGCCCTAGTAAAAACACCCCTATGAGAGGTAAAACACCAAACGTTCCCAACGCACCCACCAACATAACGAAGTGGAACGAAAGCAAATTCCCCATTTTTGTGTACTTTAAACTCAACTTTCATCCTAAAACTTAATTAAACATGAGTATAGTTTATAGTTACAAACTAAAAGTAATTATGTAGATTTTTGGCACCATTAAGTAACAAACTAATTACGGTGTACATATAACAAATCAATTAATAAAAAAAAACTATTTATTAACTGCAACATCATAATTATATGAACATACAAGGTAATAATATAGTTATTTGAAAGTAAAACAAACCTAGTTTACATGATATAAAGATGAAAACGACAGCAATTTTTTTTTCGATTCGTGTGCTGACATTGACCTAGGGTTTGATCTTCCTTTGGGGATAGTGTGTTTGTTGGGACCAAAAGGATAGTGTGGGGTTAGAGTCTTTCCCTTTCAAATTACACGTTTGGTCCTCACACGTTCAATTATTTTATAAACTTTTGAGTTAATTTCAAAAATGGTCCCTATACTGGACCGGGTTTAACACTTTTAATCACCATTGTAAGCATTTATGTTGTCTTTAATCTCATATAGTTGTTCAACATCCACATTGTATTATATTATATCCTTTTTTTTCCTGCAGTATATAATATCCCAATTATTATCAACTCTTTATCATATTAATTACTTTTCACCATAGATGCACGAAATGGTTGTCAAATGGTATGCATTGACTGTTGGGTTGAATGTGAAAACAGGGCTGGATTGAGCTTTTTTGCAAGGCGTCCCCTTATAGAGATTTCATGTGGTATGTTTGTCCAATGTGCCTTGAAAGAAGGGGAAACACATCTTATACTGGTAGAGGTGGTGTAACAAGGGGAAACACAACTACAACAGATAGTGGTGGATATGTGGTTGGCTTACATATTACTGCATCTACTAGAGTTGGTGCTTACTTGGGCTGTGGTCATGAAGAAGCTGAACCAACTACAACTCAAACACCTAGTGAAGAACCTGCAACTCATAAACCAAGTGATTCACTTGCTAGTCAATTAACCAAGTGAATCACCTGCAAAAAATGCTATGTTGTCTTTCAGTGTAAATGTAACTTAACTGATATGTTGTAATTCATATGTTATAACAATGCAGTTTGGTTACTACTTTATTTTTGTATATATTGACTTTATAAGTCAAAATTGGTTATTCCAAACAATCCACTATAATGCATATGCAATTGCAAAATGAAAAATTTATAAAGCAAAAGTTACAAGTACATGAACCAGTTTACCAACCGAACATTGAATTGCATTCACTCTATCCTTGACTATCTTGTACATTGTATTTTGACTGGTGAAAGTCAATGTCTATTTGCAGTATGTAATGAGTACCTTGAACAAAAATTTTGGTACATTGTAATTTGACTTCTAAAAGTCAAATAATAGAGTTATGGTTTAAACCATCTTTTGCACATTCTGCACAAAGTTATGGCCTAAAAGTCTGAACAATCTGCACAAATTACACAGTTATGGTCTCTTAGTCAAATTATACAGTTATGGGTTAAACCATATAAAAGTCAAATTGCACAGTCAAGGTCTATTATCATTCAATTACATTTAACACAATCTGCACAAAATTTTAGGTACATGAACCAGTTTACCAACCAAACATTGAATTGCATTGACTCTATCCTTGACTATCTTGACTAAAAAGGTCTTTAAATTGGGTTAAGCATACACACGACCTACTGTTGGAACCTACCTTACAATTATTCAACTTCAGTGAACAAAAAGTCCAACTCTGAAGAATTCTCCTCTGAACTTAGTTCTTTGCCTAGTTGGGTCTCAAGTTATCATTCAACTTCTGAGGATGATCAACCTCTTTCAAAAGATACAAAAAAGTTTACAAGGTCAGTCAACCCTCATGTTGAAACTCATTCTATTTCAACTCAAGGTAAAAGGGAACAGGTTCTAGGGCTCTGCAATGAGCACATTTGGGAAGGAATCAAAGGAAGAGGGAAAAGAAGCATGCCAGACACAACAGAGAAAGGGAAACAGAGGATGTGGTAGCTTTTGATGTTTAGTATGCATGGCTTCAGCTTTTGATGGTACTTTTACCAATGTACTATGCATTTATGAATGCAACAACTTTGTAATGTAATAAAGTTAATTAATACTTGTTGTTGAAACTGCTTTTCATCTTCTTACATTCAAACAAGAATTGCACAATCTTTTGATTCATGTTTGTGTTTGATGTGTGTTGTGTTTTTGCAAGTGAAAGGAGGTTTCACACTTGGTTATACTATGGTCAAGGGACTAAACCCGTTATGGGTCGCAAGTATGGGGACTAAAAGTGTTAAACCCGATCGAGTATAGGGTCCATTTTTTCAAATTAACTCTATACTTTTTATAGTCTTTCTTTAGTAACAAGTGGATTTCTACAAATAAAAAAAATCCTCACACGTGCAACTTTTTTAGTCCTTTTATAAACACCCCCACTCCCAACAGCTTCGCCTTATTTCCCAATTGTTTTAAACCTTGAAACCCTAAAGTATGAGTTCGCGAAATAGAGCGACAACCCGAGTAATTGATGGTAAAATTGAATACTTTTGTAGATGTGCTATTCGACTCACAGTTAAGACTTCAACAACAAGGACAAATCCGGGCAAACGATTTGTAAAATGCTCAATTTGTGAAGTGTATGAGTTTTTAGATGATGATCTTCCAAGTGAATACTATAAAGATTTGGTGTATGGATTCTTACAAAACGCGAAACGATTGAACAAGACTATGGAGTACCAGCAGGTTATTGATGCTCTTGCTTTGGACAAGTCGATAATGTAAGAAGAGCTGAATGATATGAAGGAAAAGTTGAAGTTGTATGAGCGGTTGTTTTTCATTTTGTTAGGATCTTTTGCAGTTGTTTGTGTAGGGTTTGGGATGATAATAGGCAAATAATGTAGTGGCGTGGATTAGTTTTAGTCCATGGAATGAAATGAAGTTGTATCTTTTGTCACTAATTAATATGTTTCCTTTTGCAAATCTTGTGTTTCATATAAAGATTGATTCGTCGTATAAGGCATTGTTATATTCTTCCTCAGGTGTAATCGAATTAAAATGATTACAATTTCCGTTCTTAGATCCTTACATTTTTTTTGTAATAGTTTATAATCGAGTATGTTTGGTAGTACTGGGGTCAGTTTGATGGGTGTGCAGGTGGAGGGGTCAAATTGTCTTTGGGCATCCATTTCTTATCTTTTATAGGGATGCGTAAAATTTGGGTGCCACGTACCTACTAAAAACACCCGCCAAATATATTGGTTGCCCTATCTAGACAACCAACATTTTTTGCTCCATATCCTAAATGTGATTAAAACAAAAAAAAAAAATCACAATGAAATGCATTTTAATAACGCACATTAAACGTACAACCAAAAACATGGGCATAAATGTTTTCTTAGTAGTCATAACAAGTAGCAAGGAAAAAATGTTTAACAAAAATATAACGACGTATCCAAAAAGGCTATAGCAGTGCATATAATTTACTTACAATCTTGCTAAACAACCGGTTGTGCAATCTTGAATTGCAATTTTCAAATTTTCATAACAACCCTAGATTGCAACCTTCCATCCCTAAGGAACCAACTTATTGTTACTCCAATACCTCCACTATCCCGCTGTTTGTGTAGAGCTTTAAGATAGGTCAATGTATTTCGCCTCCTCAAAGATGAAGTTCGTGATCCAAAGTAGAACTTCCTTGAGTATTTATTTTTCGACACACGTCGACCGGTCGTAGGATGCACACTAGTCCCACCATGTTCATGAATTGCTGACCCACCCACATCCAGCACAACATCGTCTGCAAAACAGTCATTAGAAAGACTTGGGAGTTTGGAACCATGGTAACTGAATACATAATTTTGCCACTCATAAGGTGGCGAGCGAGACCACCCAACATCCATGGCAGGAACATCAAGACCAACGACACCAGCCATGCAATCTTCATCCAAAAAATAAAGCCCATCATCGATAGAGTCACTATGCAAAAAATCTTTAAAAAGATTTCTACCTTTAAAATTAGTTCCTTTCATTCTCGGTTCTGAAGGAGGTGTTCTTAGAGGAGGTGAACGACCTTCTTCCTCCTCCCATGCAGCCAGATCAGCAATCGATCTAGAAGTAGCAACTAGCATTGCTTCTTTATGTTTTTTAAGCTTTGACAACATTTCCTCATCATAAGAATCATAAGTCAGATTTTTATAATAGAAAAATGCTAGGTTTTGAGGTGCATGGGCAACATACAAATAGAGTAAACCATATGAATCAGCCGTGTCATACATCTTTCGCATATGACATTCAACTTCACTTAAATTCAAGCCATGTGCTAGAGAATATCTTGGACAACAAAAATACAAACATCGAATATCTTGCTCAAGTTTAAAGGTTAACAAGTCAAGCATTTGATCCAAGTTCATCCTTTTCGACTTGCATACCTTCAATGGCATTATTTTGCTATGTTGATACTTTAAGGCTGGACATTCTAAGAAAACACCATCATAGTGAATCTCAAACACTAGATGCGTCATGGTAATCACGTGTGACCTGTACACAACGAACGGAAATTTCTTTAAAATCAAATCAACTTACCAACTAAGCATATTACTTTATAAAGTAAAGGAATGCATACCTTTGTATGATGTCATCCGAATCATCTTGGGGGTTTGCAGGGACTTTCTTTGGTGGAGTTTGATAAGGGTAGGCCATGATGTTTTAACAAGTACTAATGTAATATTTTAAATAAAAGTGGGACTTAATTTAGTGTTAGTAAGTAAGTCGAATGTATATATAAGAAATGTGAAAGACATTTTGGTTGAATAGGAACAAGGAATAAATAGTGAATTAGTTTGTAATATTTTAAAGTAAAGTATATTATAGAGGTATTAAGGTTTGTACGTATTAGTAACTTGATGTGTTGTTTTTTTGTTTTTGTATTGTTGTATTAGCGCAAAGTTATATGTATGCATGTTGGTTAACTTGACAATGCTTTAGGTCATATAATGTTGTAAACTAATTTGACAAGGAACATTATATTGATAACTAAAAGTTTAGAATACAACAAGGACGCATAAGATGAACTAAAATAAACAACCAGTTACATAGGGTAATATCTATGTTTGTAATAAAACCGAACCATCTTTTCACGATACGCTAAGGCAACGTCAACGGGGTCATCAACATCCAACGATAGACCATGTGACATACGATATAGAAATATACACACCCACACACCACAATCACCAAAGATACCCCCTTACTTTGGAACTTTCTCCGCGAGCTTAAACGTAATGTTATATTCACTCGGACGCATTCCATTATTATCAAAAACTTTGGCACGGTCTAGCACTAGTGGAAGTCGATCCTGTATAATAGGATAAAATGTTAGTATACAAAGACGGGAAATCTTAAGGTACATTTTGTAAATAATGTTATTAAAGATTATCCATTTACTAGCAATGTGGGTCCATAAACAGTTGAATTTTTTTTTATTTTTTTTTTGGTGATACTTATTAGTTCATAATATTTGTTAAGCTATTAAAGGTTTATTGTTCCTTGCTTCATATGCAGTGTTGTAACGTTTGATTAGTTAACAAACAGAGTATTACATAAACTTTCTTCATTTCATTATAAGATGAAAAACAAGTACAGCCAACACTAGAGATACATAGATGATAAACAGAAAACACAAAACACAAAAGACTAGAGTGACAGAAATTAAGAGCAATCACATAGAAGGCCAGGGATGGACGTTCAATAGTTATTGCGCATCTTTGCCAGAAATGAGATTGTAGTGAGAACTTTGATTTGAGTTTGACTGATGAGTTTCATCAGTGTCCTACTCTTCTCAAGGTCCTCATCTTGAATTTGAAGCAGCAAATCTAAAGACTTAGTTGCGAGACTGGACCCAACCACAGTTTGGAGCTGTTTGATCTGGTCACCCCTTTCCTTGCAACGGCACGCGAGCTCTACCACCTCCACATGAAGTGACTTTATGAGCTTAAAGTCACTCTCAATATTAGTTTTAAACAAATTAATCATAAGATCCTTCAAAAGGTTTAGTTGATCCATTGATATTTGAAGTGAAGTCTTGTGTGTGTGTAAAGGTGAGTAGGGTTCTAAATATGGTATGAAATTGCACTATTAGATGGATCGTTTAATATATTAAAAAGTGGGGTGACCCTTACATTTGAATTAAGTCAATGTTAATAAATTAGGATAGTCAATTGGTGAATAGTTGGGTCTTGTCATAATGCTTGGATGCAAATTAAGCCAAAAATTATTAATGCGGATTAGAGCTATGAAATGATTGTGGCCAGAGAGTGTCATAAACTGCTCCTTTCTTATCCATAAAATTACAACGCAACCCAATTCAATTTGGGCAACTTGTTATCATAGTTGGACAAAATAAGCCAAATGTTATTAATGCGGATTAGACAAATGAAAAGTAAGCCAAATATTATAAAGCGGATTAGAGAAATGTAATGATCATGGCCAGAGAGTGTCATAAACTGCTCCCTTCCTGTCCACTGATTTACAACGCAACCTAATTCAATTTGGGCAACTAGTTATCAAAGCTCGGCAAAATAAGCCAAATGTTATTAATGTGGATTAGAGATATGTAAAGCAAGGCAAATATTATTAATGCGGATTAGAGAAATGTAATGATTGTGGACAGATAGTGTCATGAACTGCTCCCTTCCAGTCGACTAATTTGCAACTTGTTTTAAAAATTGGCCAACTAGGTTGAAACATTGCCCAACTAGACATATGTTGTTTACTTTGAGGTACTTGTATGTGACCTAAATATGGTATTCAAAAAAATTAATAATCGCTAATTGTATAAAAAAAAATTGGGCAACTAGGTTGAAACATTGCCCAAATAGACATATGTTGTTTTTACTTTGAGGTACTTGTATGTGACCTAAATTTGGTATTCAAAAAAATTAATAATCGCTATTTGTATATAGCAACAACGTATAGTTAAATGCTTTAAGTTAATGGGTAAAGCATTTGGAGGGTCAGAAAAAATTGAATAAGGTTTGAAGGAGGATGCTTTAAGTTGGGTGATGATGCTGCTCAAGTTCAAGATGGTTCTGCTGTTGAAGTTGTCGCAAAAGTTGCTAAGATTGATTCTACTGCTAAGAATAAAGTTGATTCTACTGCTGAGATATTGGATGATGATGTTAGTCTGGCACATGCAATACTAAAACTGGAGTCTATGAAATCATCAACACCAAAACATTGGATGATGATGTTAGTCTGGCACAAGCATTACAACCACAACCACAAAAAATATGGTATTAAACAAAATAATAGCAACAACGTACCTGTAAGCACTTCCTAACACGGATATACCAGTCACGGGTGTCGTAGTCATATGTATCGCCGCTATCATAGAATGTTACCACTCCTGAGCGTATATGAAAATGGGCAAGACACCAGTGTTTGTCCGTTTCGTTTATCGGAATAAAAACCTACAATATAAAGGATTTCTGATAAATTCTTATACTAGGCGACATATGTATGTCCTTAAATACTTATACTATATTTAAACGGACAAAAGACAAGACTTTGAGTAAAAAATGGTCATATAAAAACACTTGAGTCATCATCTAAATTTAACCGTACACAAATAAACGTAGTACCTGATCAACATCGCTCCATGGACAGGGATACCTCTGGCCATCTGCATAAAAAATGGTGTGCTGTTTTGAATAAGAAGCTGAAAAAAGTAACAATTAACCATCACCCAGTTTACAATATTAGGTCTTACATGCCACATGTAGTCAACCCACAAGTTTATGTGCTGCGAATAAGTATTTTGAGAAAGGGGAGAGGCAACCTTATTTATGAATTAGAGTATGCATGTATGCTCACCTGCTCAGTTAGCCAACCTTTTCTACCAGGGTCTAAGCAAACTAAGCGTAGCCAGAAATTTCAGTCAATGGTGTAGTCTTCGGACCATGGAAATTTACACTGGTGAGTGTACCCCGGTTGACCAAGAAATACTTCAATATCATCGGTAAGCCAGACATTTTCCACAGTATGGAACCATCGAGATAGATCCTACATACGTGGACCAATTTATAAGATAGAATATAAAAGAGGTAACAAAAGAAAATGTCAACTAAATTTAGTTCATGGCAATACCTCAACCCAAGGTTGAACTCTTGTCAGCAATTCAGCAATATGTGGGTTATTAACGTTAGGACCGTGTTTTTTAATTCTCACTATAACCTTTTCTGAATTTTTTGATTCTGAAACAGGTTTCAAATAATTTCGCCTCTTGCTCGGTGGTAAGCGTGCCAAATATCTTTGATAGTGTTCTGAATTCATAAACGCTTTTCTGCTTTTCTTCTTCTCATCCTCCATCTTCAACATGTTATCTTCTTCCAAGCGCAACCTCTTAGCCTCTTCCAGTCTTTTCATGTTCTCTTCTGCCATCATCTTCTCTTTTTCTAACTGCAACCTCTCTTCATCTGCCAACGCCAATCTCAATTCGTCCTGAATAAGATACTCCTGAAACAGGATATTGCGGATTAGATATGCCGCACAAATAATATTACGGTATACATTGGGTATACAAATAAGTAGGAATAACGTATTCTACCTGAGCAAGTTCTTCATCAGAATCAGGCAAGGCAATCAATTTCAGGTAAATGTTGTTAAGTGAATCGCAAAATTCAGACCTCGTGTTTGGAAACTGTGATTCAATATCCAATTTCTCCTATGAAATCATTATATTTTGTTGTAAAAAGTACAGAGTGGATGTGAAAGTAGATACTCATATTTTGAAAAAAAATGAACCTGCAGTCCGCCAGCTCTCACACGAGCAAGAACCTGTAAGATTTGAACTTGTATTAAAAACCCGTATACACAGATTGCATACTATTGATATATTAAGCTGAATAAAACGCAACCTCAATAATAATCTCAAGTTTCAATACTTGGCGATTCAGCTCAGCAACGACATGATCCTTAAGCCTCTTGGTTGTTGAACTATTACTAGTCCTACATTGAGTGGAATTTACTTTGAAAGACTCAGCGACTCGTTTGTGTGCCTTTGCCAACCTGTTAAGATAAGCATCGAAGACGCCGTAATTAGGTGTGACTGCAGCCCTAGGAACGTAGTTTTGAAAGAATTCTTGGCTATGTATCCACCATGAAGACTCGTATTCAGGTGTATTCGGTCTGAGATCAAAATGTGTACTCGAGTCCTACAATTAACCAAGTGAATGGGCTAAATCATACTACTGCTGTTATTTTCATTCTACTGCTGAGTATAACTATTGATTTGATGCTGAGTCAAAAGTGTGTGCAAAACTCATCAGAAATTCTACTGCTGGCATAAAAAGATTCTGCTGCTAGGCAAAATGTTCTGCTGCTGGGGTTATGCTGCTCTGTTTAGCAAGTATTGGTATTCTGCTGCTTCGTTTGAAAGTAAAGGGACTATTTTGTAACTTGGCGCCAATAAAGCCCTAATTAGATCCGAACAGTATAGAATGACAATTTGATCTCACAATTAACTTTGTGCGCCCAAAATTAAACCCAATTCAAACCCTTACACCTTTTCTTATCATCCGATCAAAAACCCCCAAAATCAAAACCCTAATTCACAATGTCGAGACGCGAATACTCCGCAAATCACAATCAAGTAGCCTTTCTTCAAAAAGTCTCGGACGCAGAGGGTTTTACTGAAGTCATTGACTTTCTTAATGCATCACAAATAAGGTATGCATTAACAGTAAATCCCACCATATATAAATCCCACATGAAAGAGTTTTGGTCTACTGTCAAGGCCGAAACTCAAAATAGGGAAGAAATGTTAATAGCAACAGTAGATGAAGAAAGAATAGTTGTTACTGAGGCATCTGTAAGAAGAATACTTCATCTTGTAGATGATGAAGCAACAACTTGTCTTCCTACTTCTACTATTTTTCAGGAACTTGAAAATATTGGGTATGAGAGGAAAAATGATAATTTAAAGTTTTTCAAAAGTTTCCTCTGCCCACAATGGAAATTCCTTCTTCACACCCTTTTACACTGTCTTAGTCCTAAAACTACAGGGAGGAATGAGTTCAGTACAACTCAAGCTTCAGCCTTGATTTGTCTGGCCACAGGCCAACCTTTTAATTTTTCGGCTATGATTTTTGAAGGGTTGAAAAAGCATATTTCTGGGAAAATTTATGTTTACCCAAGGTTTTTGCAACTACTAATAGATAATCAATTAAAAGAACCTTTGGAACATAGAGGGACTCATAAAAGTCCTGAACTTAACAGCAAAATGTTTACTTATTTAACGAAAAATGGGACTGGTTTTTCTGGGAGAATAACTCCTTTGTCCCAACATATTTTAAACATGGCTGCTACACAGGGTGAAGAAGCTGACAAACCCACGGCTTCCCATAACACACCCACTCATGAACATTCCTCAGAATCACCCCAAAACACCTAATCACCTAGGCCTTCACAACAACAGGACACTTTGTTACCTCAGAGCAGTGTTGGTATGGAAGCAGATGAGGCTGCCATAGGTGATGTAGGTGGCATGATGGAAGGGGCTGACACTACTGCTTCTGGTTTAGCAACTGGGCAGGAAAGTTTTAACATAACTAAGACCCCAACCATGGCAACATCCACTGCAGAAGGTTCTTATGAACCTGATGCAAGTGATGGTAACCCCAGCCAACTGGCTAAAAAGGGTGGCTCAGCTGATCAGCCTAGGGTTGATACTGAGTTTCAGTCCATTGATTCACCTGTCAGGGAAGGTAACACATCTCGAAGTGATGAGGACAGAAATGATACAAATGAATTGATGGAAAATGTACAAAATGCCAAATCTGATGATCCACCTCTCGGGTCAGGTAACACAGACCGAAGTGGTGAAGATAGTATGCAACTCATCAAAGAATTGATGGAAAAATGTACCACTTTGTCACAGGAGGTGATTAGTCTCAAACAGGAGGTCCTTGGTCTAAATCAGGAGGTTCAGACAATGAAAACTACTCATGGTGCTGAAATTAAGAAGCTCAAGCAAAGAATTAGGCACCTTGAGGATGTTCAAAAACCAAGGCCTTCTACATCAGTAAAGACAAACTCCAAGAAGGTGGTTTCCAAACCAAGTTTGGGGGAGGATGCTCCCAAACAGGAGAGGAATGAAGAAGATGATGGGATGAAGGGTTCAGGGGAGGCTGAGATGGATAAGGATGAAAATGTTGCTGGTAATGCTGAAAATGAGGGAGTGAATGTGGATATGGACTTGGATTCAGGTGAAGATTTTGTGGTAAAGGACACGTCTGGAAAGGAAGTAGCCTTATACTCAGGAAAGAAGATTTTGGATACTGCTGCTGAGGTTTAAGATGGTGTTGCTGTTAGAAGTGTTGAGAAAATGGCACAGGGTGATTCTGCTGCTAGAGCAGGGCATACTACTGCTAGTGGAAAAGACAGTGTTGCTAAGGTAAAGGAGACTGCTGCTGGTATATGAAAGGGTTCTACTGCTGGGGAAAAGGAACCTGCTTCTGAGTCAGTTGAAGACACAATACCTATAGCCCAGATGATGTTGAACATTAAAGCAAAATCAACAATACCACAACAACAACAACAATCACCACAAACTATCCCACCACCTAAACCTATTGCTGCACAAACACAAACAAAACCAACTTCCACACCTGCAATACTAAGATCACCATTGAAGGGTGTAGTCATTAGAGAACCTATCCCAACCTTAAAACCTGTTCAACCACCTACCTACAAGGGGAAAGGAAAAGAAAAAATAGTGGAAGAATCTGAAGCTTATCCTGATCAAAATGAAGTTCCATTTCACTTGTGGCCCAAATATTTGCAAGACAAGCATGATGCAGAAGTGGCTCAGAGGGTTGATGCTGAAGAAAGGGCAGAATATGAAAGAGTAATGGAAAAAAAAGGAAATAAACTGAAAAACAAGCTGAAATTGAAGCACAGGTAAGGGCTTGGGAGGAGGAAAAAGCAAGGTGTGAAGCTACTATGGAATGGGAAAAGGTGAAAGTGGAGTTGGAGGACACTTTGACAAGTGAGGGTATTAATGATTGGATCAAACAAGTTACTGTCGAGAAAAAGAACAAATTTCTTGCTGCAAGGAAGAAGCAAAAGGTATACAGACCACCAACTACAAAACAAAGAAGAACTTTTCAAGAGCAATACTTGAGAAATATGAAGGGTTGGAAACTTGTGCAGTTGAAGAAATTCTCTGATGCTGAAATAGAAGAGAAGTATGAACAAGCAAAAAGGGAGTTTGACCAGTTTGTACCAATGGGGTCTGAGATGGATACTGAAAAGGTTACAGGATACATGGCACCTAAGGCTTACATGAATGTGGATGATAAGGTTACAAAGCCTAAAGTGTCTGAAGTGTCTGAGCAGGAGAAGGAGAAGGAAGTAGTTGAGGAAAAGAAGAGTGAAGAAAAAGAAGTAAAGGTTGAGTCCACAATTGGTGTAAAGAGACCAGGAAGGAGGTTTAAGATGAAAGCCAGGAAGAAGAAAAGAAGAAAGCCAGTGAGAATGAGTGACTCAGAAGAAAAAAATGAAAATAAAGAAGAGTCTAAGGGTGAAGGTTCAAAGGAAAAAGAGTTAATGTCTGAAAATATTGACTTACAGCAAATGACTCAAGTGGTGTCTGATAGTGATGATGTTTTTGTGGATACTGCTCCCCTAGCAGCTAAGACTCATGTAATTGGATGGAAAACTGGGTATGAGGATAAAGTACCTTGGTTTGAATTGCACAGGGTTGGTGGAAGAGCGGATCTAGTTAATCTCTGGGGTTTGATGAAGAATAAGTATGGAGATACAAGACCATCAGGTGAACTGGATAGGGTACTTTGGGGAGACTTACTAATTATGTTTGAAGTATGCCCTGAAGACAATGTGTGGCTCCAGCAGGGTAGACTAACAAAGGTACGTCTGTGGAGATATTTTGAGTCATGTGATGTTCATGAACTAGTGCTAGAAAGAGGACCGCAGATGTATATGTTGGCTGAGAAAGATTACCCTTTGCCTGTGTCAACATTGAAGATGATGGTTGAAGGTGATGTTAAACTTAAAGTAGAAAAGAGGAATCAAAAGGCCCTTGATCTAATCAAGAAAATTCAAAGAAAACTCTATGGGCAAGATTTTGGAAGAAGGCAGTAAGATTAAGTGTTTGGAAGCATCCTCCTGGTGTTAGTCTGTGGTTAATAGAAACTTGATGATTTTTGGAGGAAAATATCAAGTTTAGGGGAGGATTGTTGGGTTTGAAGATGCTGTTGCTTTATGTGTTATGCTGCTGCTCATGATACTTAAGGAAAAATACACCAAGTATGATTCTGCTGCAGGGTTTAATCATCCTACTGCTAGTGTATACATTCTACTGCTGGAGTTTAACAGACTAATGGTGAAATAAGCCGTGTGATTTTACTGCTAGCCTACTAAGATTCTACTGCTAGAGTAATCATTCTGCTGCTTATTAGATAATAAACATGTATAGTTTGTTAAGATAATTATGGTAAAGATACGATTTGATATTATCTTGTATAGGAAGTCTTTGTAACCGACTAGGACTCATTAATCTATAAAAGGAGTATATAGGGTTAGGGTTTAGGTACGTATTGTTTTGTAGCTCGAATCACTTCAAGGTTTCTTGTAACCCTGTTGCTATTGACCAACCGTATTAATATATTGAAGTGTTTTTTGAGAATTCGTGTGTGTTCATTTATAATTCTTCTTAAGATTAAATACTAGTTTCCGTATAGTATTTAATAGTTTGTTCAAAAACAGTTTCTATACTTATTGTCTTAGATTTATGTCTAAGATAATTAACAAGATCGTTAGCTCAACTGGGACCAACAAAGGATGCTGGTATTCAAGTTGATTAACAAGTGTTTATTGACGGAATTGTTTGTGTGTTCACTGTTCTCCTTAAGATTAATCATTATATTCCGCGCAGTGATTAATATTGTATCAATTCAAGAAAATAAAGATCATTGCTCAACTGGGATAATAAAGATCATTGCTCAACTAGGATTCAACAATTTATTTTACGGAAAATCAAATAGAAAAAGAGTAACCTTTGAAAAAAGGTAGGAACGGTCACTTCTTTTGAATGGTGACTTCCTAGACCATGCAATAGCTCTTGGAATCACATTTGGGTCTTTACTCCACCAACGTTCACATCTTTCAAAAGACTCGAGTATCCAAATCTAAACAAATTGTAAAACACAAACATATCAATCAGTCCATCAAAATGTTCGGCTGTAAGATATAATTAATAAAAAGAAATACAAACCTGGAAAGAAAATACAAATCCAGACAAAGTATATGTCAGAACATACTTTGGGTTTTTCTTCAATCCTAAAAGGTGGTTATCCGTTTGCTTATCCATTACATTATGTAGTTGGTCGTATAAATGGGTCAAAATATGTTCACCCCACGGAAATGCATTCAAAGCTTCTAGATTTTCAACCAACCTCATCAATGTGTCATCAACTTGGCATGTCAACAAACGACCCATAAAGATAACCTCTAAGACTAACAAAAGAGATATCCGTATTGCGTCTTCATCACATAGCTTCCGAAACTGCTCTTCATCCTCGATGACACCAATAAGGTCTAAGTTGGTTACAATCAACCCTTGCTTGTTAGGAAATACCCTATCACGAAATTTGAGAGCACCAAAAGTGTATAACTCAAAGCTCACACTTCCGAACCGAAACCCGGTCATTAGACAAAACTCAGGACGACCAAAATGCAGAGTATGTCCATCTAGGTAATAGATAAAGGGCATATCATAATGAGAGTCGTCCACTCTTCTTTGTTTCCATACCATATAGTCTATGAGGTGTGTTTCATGTTCAAAGTATAACAGATCCAACCATTTTCCAAAGCAGATATTCCTAAACAAGTTCCGTCGTTTTGCGTCTAATTTCTGATTTATTAACCAAAAGTAGTTCAGTTTGCTCCTAATGATTAGTTTGGCTTCATAGTCCTAAAAGGAAAAGATAACCTAACTCAGAAAATACAATTCATAACAAATTAAGTTTGAAGACATGTATACAGGCGGCGTAAACACTATCATAAAGAGTTCAGGTGATACATACAAACGCATAGTTAATAATCATTCAATGCCTAATTCAATGCTTGAACCTTGTCCCCTTTATTTGATTCAGGCCTGGCGTATCATAAACCCCAAAGTTTCTAGTAAATTTTCTGATTTATAAGTGATGACACATTATGAACCAACATTGTACAATCCAAGTAACACCTATCTAACATACAAATTAATACAATGCTAACCTTTGATAAACTATATCGATTAACCATAACATTTCAATTATATGAACGTAGTTCAATAACATGACATAAAATGCTTTTGGAATAAATCAGGTCAATAGAAAAACGAAATACACAAAAAATCAATAACGTTACAAAACAAATGTAATAAAGATTCGTAATACGATTTACATACCATATTATACCACATTTTGGCTAATCAAATAAACAATCGATGGTCTTCTTGATTTTATTGGATCACTGTTCAATGAACAGTGATCTAACTTTAGCAGTAGAATCAGGCAAAACAACAGGAGTAGATTGGATATTGAAATAATAGTGTAACAAGATAAACAAGCGCGAACATAAACCGAGTATGTTTTTAATGTGTGTGACAGTGAAACGTGATGGAGGGAAGAAGATATATAGAGGAGATACTGTTTGATTTTAAAGTTTTTTTTTTTTTCTCGTATACGGTATGCACAAGAGTCAATGGAGTAAATAGTGTATAATATGTAAAATGACCAAAAAACTACCTGTCCAATATACAGTTTCCCAACAAATAAAAATTGCCCAAAAAACACTACGTGACACGTATCACCATCTGATGAATGCTGCCATATTCTACGAGTTGCCCTGGTCTAGTATAAGAATTTCCTGAGATTGGGTCGGATAAGCAAAACCCTTGGGCAACTGGGGCAGTCTAATAATTATCCCTTTATTTAATTACAATTTAATATAAAAAATATTGTTATATTAACTTACCAATATTTATTTAATTAATTACAAACCCTAATTAATTAAATACTTACTTATTAAACTTTATCTAATATATATAAATAAGATAACATATATATTACTTGTGCATTTTCAACTACGATTACGAAACACGGATGTTTCCGTTACACGTACTTTCACCCTACACTTTCACCAGAGCCATCACTCAGGAGTTTTTAACGATAAACCACATTTCGAAACGTACGTTACCACACAACAAGCAAGAAATACACGAACACATTAAGACTTGAAACTTTTCAAATGAGTCAACACATTTAAAACACGAGTTGTACACTAAGACCTGCCATACTGATCTAGGTCGCGTGTCAGAGCGGTTGCACTATACTATTTGATTTTGCTAGCAGATTGCTACTATTTGAGTTGAGTTTATAGCCCCATTTTTATATGAACTGTTTTATAAACCTTGGGGTGAGAAACATGCAAAACTGTTTTCATGGACCTAAACTGAACTTTTATTTTTATACACTAGTATGCGGATAACTTTAGTTTGTATGATCCCACTATGCCCAATATCATCAACCGTCAATTCATGCGGGAAGCGCGTATGATATAAATAGATCTATTGGGGGTGACTCCCCCGTTCGGGTGGCCCGACTGGTCAACGCGAGCGTATACCATGTCAGATTTGCCGAGTGTATTGGGATAAACACTCACGGGCACCCTTGTTATGCTATGCCGATTAGGCATATTGTTTGTCATAGCCTTGGTTGTATAAGCTTAGTATTAGCATGCGGTTAGTGTGTACCTGCTGATTTATTTGCTATGGTCCATATGTGCTTATTTACTATACACCTATGAAATCACCAGCATTAGGTGACTTTTTAGCATTTTTTTCTCCGGTGTTTGAGTATGATACTGTTGAAGGCATGGCATGGCATACTCTGAAGTGTTTTCACACAAAACTGAAACGTTTTATTAGGACCGACATGTTTTATGGGCTTATTTTCTTTAAATTGAACTATTTGTTAAACGATTTGAATTTTGTAATGTAAACTGTTTTTAAACGGATTTGATAATCCGTTCTCTATATCTGTGTGTTGTGATTACCAATTTAGTAGCACCCAAACATGTATGCTTCCGCTAAACCAAATTTTGGGGGTGTTACAGATTGGTATCAGAGCCTTGGTTATAGAGAACTAGGTGCATATAAACCCTAAACTATAACTGCTTTTAGAAAAAACAGTTTACTTATGACCGTCAGATGCATGCCCGACTCGTTTGCCATGAAATGACTGCTGTTTGTTTTATATGATTAAGCGCTATACTATGTTGTTTGAGTATTTTACTTAACATATATGGTATAAGTATTTTCTATATACTTACATATAACGTACGATACCCGTCACAACGTCTCGCCCTCCCCCTACTAGTCCACACCCATATACACTGACTTGTGGTAATCACACCATATATGTAACCACTGTGAAAATTTCACTTTCTAATAAACTATCTTATAGAAAAACTTGTCCTTTTCTATGTGCAATTTTTTTTATTATTATTATTTATTTATTTATTTGATTTGAGCATAACTGTTATCCTATGTAGATCATATCCCTGATAAACGTGCTCGCAACTCAACCTTAACTGAATTAGTATTAAATTTTATAAATATACTTGACCCAAAACTTTATGAAATTCCATTTACCACTTTACGTTATTTCGTTAACGCACATTTAAAACTGAACGTTTCTTAGTTGATAAGAATTTTATGAAACCATAAACTACCATAACAACATTTATAAAAAACAAAACCCTAGAAATATTAAAGTACAATTTATTTAAGTAATGTACAAGTCACTAAAGCACAGAAACCCTAATTCCACTATAACTCCCGAATAAAACCCTAATTTCCCAAAACTATTATTATATGTAATAAATTCACCAATCCTAATAAATATTTTTATAAAATATATATGTACAAGACTTTTTAACTAAAGTACAAATATTTAATGCACAAACATAAAAATATTAATATAGATATCATTATAAACCTTAGTGTACTCATTTTAAAACCCATTTTCCAAATATTCTCTATATTAACCCTAAAAATTTATTTCTTAACATATTAGATATATGTACAAGTCTTCTAAACTAAGGTACAAGTATTTAAAGCATAAAAACTAATTTTAAATAAAAACCATATATAAATCTTAATAACAATTATTTAAAAGACATGCATTGTAATATTTGTACACATTAAATTCTAAAAATAATTTATTAATTTATTTAGCAAGTGTGCAAATCCATAAACTCATGGTACAACTCTCTAATGCACAAAACATTAAAATCTCATTTAATTACTTTATAACTTTAATAAAAATTACATAAAAATTATATAAATTAAGAAATTATTAAAACTATATTTTTCTATTTTCTAAACATTAGTACAACCTCCTTAAGCCTAAAGTACAACTTTATAATGCACCAAATTATTTTCTCTTGAATATCTATAAATCAAAATACATATAAAATATTTAAGAAAACCCTAAAAATCATTTTTAATTAATACATAAACTCTAAAAACCCTAACTAAACCTTAACCCTTAGATTACCATGTGTCTAAGCATGGAGTACAAACCCTTATAAGCACAACCCATTTCCTTTACCCAATTCTACATAAAATCGATACATATAAATTTTATAAAAATTTAAAATTTAACCCTAACTAACAAATACTTTTTATAAACCCTAAAACCACTAACCCTAATCCTAGAATACACTTGACCTAGCTCAATGTACAACTCTACAAATCCTTAATCGATTTCCCTTTCCTCCTCCTAGTTCGAACAAAATGAGAACTTAACCAAACACAATCCTTTTCCATTTCTCAAATAAAACCCTTCTCATATATTCCTTCTTTAGTTCCCTCCTCCTCCATCACCATGACATCACCAAAGATAGCTACATGTATGGAAGGGAAGAAACTACCTCATCCCCCCTCTATAACCTACATGGCCAAACCCTCTCCTCACACTTGTCATCACACATGTCACCAATAGGAATTTAACACATCAACATCTTAAGAAAACCCTAAACCTACCTTATTCTATAAATAGCAGCCTAGTTCACTCCTTCATTCATATCATTCGACCTAAACCCTTTCAATTTATCCCCACATCAAACGACCCAACATCAGAACCATTTCATTTCCCTTTCCTTACTGATCCCAGCCCAAATATACTCTTAACAAAACCCTAGAAGTCTTGGAGGAGGAAGGCAGATCGTTGTGTTCATCTTCAAACTCATTCGATATCCATAAACCCTACTCGAACCTAAAGCCTAAGTAAGTCATTCAAACTCTATTTATTTCAGTTTTACTTACGTTATTTATCCTTAAAAACAATAATACACAAACACTAATAACAAAACATATTCAAAAACAATAAATGTTCTTTCTTGTTTCCTTATCTGATCGACCAGAACCACAAACACACTAACTATTCGAGATTTTGTTAAAATAAATCAAGAACTCATCAAACATGTTAAAATACATCAAGTGATATCATAACACGCATAAAAATTAAGTTACAAATCTTTAAAAACATTAAAACCCAATCGGGTTATTTTTCTGTGTTCATACCGAGCAGAAAACCACCCCACACACTCAACTTTCAACCTAAAAACCGACCCTCTAACGACCACTATAAATTCTGATTTTTGATATACAACAAGTTCACCCAGCAAACTAAAACATGGAAAAAGAATTTCGAAATATGGTTAAATATTCATCAAAATATCAAGCTCCAAAAACTTGTTCATATCGCTAAAAATAGGAACTTAGATTCTCAGTTATTTAATTTCAGTTTTAGTCGACCAACTCACCAACTTTTGACCTGTTTTTCGACCCATAGACCATCTCTAAAAATTCTAAGATTTTGGGATATTAAAGATGAACTAGTTAACTTAATTTAGAAGAAAGAATTTTTAAAAAGGATCTAACGAGTTAAAAGTTATTTACGTCTAAAGTATGCCCATCGCTAGACCAAAACCAAATTTCTAGTTTTTGCTAAAACCTATTTCCACCCGCTCGACTTTGGTAATATTTTTCGACCCTCAAGTGAATTTTATAAATAACGAAACTTGGTATGTTTTAAGTCGACCCATCTAACTTTAACTAGGAAAAGGAAACACCTAAAATGATCGATCGACCAAAAAGTTATTGAGTCTCAAAGTTTGCTCGATCGCTAGCCTCAAAACTCATTTCCAGATTTTATTAAAACTCGTTTTCACTCACTCGACTTTAGAGATATTTTTCAAGTATCAAACGACTTTCATAAATTACGAAACTTGGCATAATTAAAGATGACCCAGCTAGCTTTTCATAGGAACTGAGAACACGTAAAATGATTTATTATTCATTAAGTTATTCGGTCTCAAAACTCTAGCGTTATCACTATTTTCATGCATATTATTTTTAGTTAATTAATTCAAGGGCCATTTTTGTCAACAATAAATAAAAAGGGTAGAAAATGTCATTTTTGAAACTAAAGGGTAAAAATTGTCATTTCTCAAAAGTTCGGGGTATAAACTATCTATTGACCAAACCTTAGGGATAAAAGTGTAACTTTTCATAACCATTATTTTATTTATATTCTCCGATCTAATAGAAATTTATATGACGAACGAACAAGTGAAATATTAAACGAACGCAAGATATCTTTAACGAACAAACGAAGGATATATCAAACAAACAAACGGAAATATAAAAACGAATAATAAGATAAAATCTTACTTTTGAAGAGACTTCATATTGTCTCAAAATTTAACATTTAATCAACAACCGAAACATTACGAAACGAACACTAGAAACATATATACATTCAGAAACAGTTACTAAAAACTTGACATAACCCAGGTTGCGAGCCGGAGATGTTTATCAACTTTATTTATACTTTGTTTTCCATCCAGACTGTTCAGGTGAGTTTATAGTCCCACTTTTCTTACATGTTTTCCAAAATATGTGGGGAGATACATGCTATCAAACCGAACACAAGTATTTTCCTGATTGTTATTGCACTAGGCTAACTGTCCCTTATTATTGTGATTGTATTTATTGAAAGACCCTCATATCATGCACCATTAGTCACCCGCAGGGTGAGCGCGAATATAGTGAATAGATCTATTGGCCTGACGACCCATTTGTACTAACCGGATGGATATCTTCGTGGTAGCCGGTTAGGCAGATGCATTATATTTGATTTCTTAAACTCGGGGGCAAGACCACTCTCATTTAATTATGTTTGTGGAACCTGGAAACTGTTAACGCATTGCGTGTCATGAGGTTTAATGCAATATGTTGAATTATGATTGAACCGATTTCCTCACTATTTACCTTGTGTTCAAACTATTTATTACTTCAAACACTATAGATTCACTCAACCTTTGTGTTGACTTTTTAAGCATGTTTATCTCAGGTAATTAGGAGTATGGCTATCGGCACAGAGTGGTTGTGTACTTTCTTTTTATAAGAGTGTCCACGTTGTTATCATTCAATGAATAATGTATCTTTTATAACATGTTTTTCGAACCTCCCTCTAGGACCTATATTATGTAATCTGATATTAAATAAATGAATGATAACAAATTTTTATTTAAAAACGTCTCTTTTCGATTCGTTTTCTATTCTCATGACTGTGAACCATGAAGTAACTCCCCAAACTCATATTCCGCTGCGTATATCGAAAACGGAGGTGTTACAGAGTGGTATCAGAGCTCATGGTTATAGAGAACCAAATGTTCTCAAACATTGGACTATAACCGTTTTCCATAAAAACTCCACCGAAGTCCTCCGTGCCACGCCGATGTTAAAACATTATTGGTATGTAATTTATTGTTAATTGTTTAAACTGCATAAATGGAATAATTATAACTATAGAGTGGTTACAGAATCCTGATTCCCCCTATCCCATCTATTCCTCTCATGTCCAGACTCAAACATCAAAATAAAACCGTACTTAGAGCCTTATCTATTAGGATCATTATTAGAAACCGAACCATTATACTAGAGACACAGAATCCTTAACCTACCACATGGAATGTTAATAAAAGGACCTTGTATTCATTGTTTTGTGTAAAAACAATTAATCAAGTTATTAATTACCAGTGGTTAAACCAAGATCTACCATGACTTTACCTAGGATTATTATGATACCTTAGACCTACCATGACTAGGCTATGACTGTAGAAATTCCCTCTAGGATAAATTTCGGAAGAGAACTTGATGAATGAAGAGAAAGTCACTGAACCTCAGCTTTTATTAGTTTGTTCCTTAGCAAGAATAAATATAGATCCCCATCAGCCTGATCGTCAAACTAAAAAGTTAACTCGGAAGAGTTCCTGGTACCCACTAAATCAGATTTATACCTATCAGCATTTGTACAATATCTTGGCCACGGGATATGTAGCATAGATATGACACTTGTACTAATTCTGTTATATATAACAAATTAGCAAGTTATTTATGACTATATGTGGTTTTGATTTAGTTGTATTTTTCTGTGCATGGTATCGGTTGATGTGGGCCAGTGATGATCATCTCACCTACGCGTATGATATTTGGACATGTTGTGACCTTATGATTATCATTAGTTTTACCTTGATAATCTAACATCGACTAAATATAAACGTATGTAATAATAAAACCTAGGAAGAATAACCAAACCTACCATAAACCATACCCCTAGGAATTAAGCAAAATAACCAAAAGCGAAAACTCAATGATAGAAAGACCATCATCTTAATTTAAGGATTCCCGACCTAGAAATTAAGCAAGGTGCTACGCGTAAAAAAAAAAAAAAAAAAAAAAAAAAAAAAAAGGAAGAAGAAGAAAGACTTTAAGAGAAAACTTGATCATGGGAAAACCCTAATACCAATAGGATAACTGAGACTGGTGTAAAGGAAAACTAGAACTCATTAGGATCCCAACCATACTCTAGGATGACCCTTAAGTTTGAGTAGAAGATAAATCTCTGTAGTAAATGAATAAATTGAGTTTTAGAAACTCACTAAGTTGTATTTCCTTTCAAATCTTTATCTTAGTTACGATGGATGTAACCTAAGTGAAATAACTATTTTTCCTACCCTATGAAACCTTCATCTTATAACATTTCCATAATAATCTCAATCTGCGTTTTGCTTCATTATCTACTCTATTCCTCCTTACCCTATTCATAAACATTACCTAGGAAAACCCTAGTATACCTTTAGGAAATTTGGTAAATATTATTTTGGCGAAACAATAGACTATCCCTAGCCTGTAGGAACCTTAGACGAACTCTAAAATTTATTTTGAGAAATATCCCATTAGTACCTTAGGAAAATCCCTAACCCGTCACTGTAGTACGACTAAAAAGTTTCTTATTCGTTTGAAAAATAAATTATGAAGTTATTTTCCAAAAATTTCGCGTTGAATACCATCTAAAACTTTTAAAAAATAAAAAAAAAATACCACAACAACTGGACCAAATATCACATCATTCAGTCCTCAGTTATGCATAGCCTGACCAACTATGTCTAAACTAGGAATAATCATGTCATAATTGGACAGTTATTTTTTCAAGATTTTCTACTAAATTTTCATTCAAAAGCAAAATATTGAAAAATCTTTTATAATATATCACTTTGATTTGATACAATAGAATTTTATCACTACTACCCATTACCTCTAAGATAGGAAATTAACAAGAATTGAGGATAGAAAACCCTTAAGAATTATGATAAACCCAAAATGATACAAATTTCATTAGGAATTTTAGAAGATGGTACATAGAGACACAGTTAACAACGGAAGTGCTAACATTACAAGAATTACATAAATTTTATTTCACTAAGGATTACCTAGGAAAGAAAACAAGGACTTTATGGAAGACATAGCTATTACAAATTTTATTAACCACGAAAGTTCATACATAGGGAAATAATTAGGAACGGAAGTACTAAGGTTACAATAATTACAAGATAAGGAATAGATTCACTAATAGGTTGACCCACCATGAAAATGAGGATCGCCACCAACAACACAATAGCTAGAGCCACAACGGGATTGTAGGATCGAGTACTTCGAGCTTGATTGAGCTTGGTATAAACAAGAACCTCTGTATGCTATACAAGCGTTTATGCGGAAACTAAACTGCAAGTATAATAAAGAAGAAAACTCTAAACGACAATGATCCTCTATGGATCAAACTATGAACTAAGAATTGTGATCTTGAATATTGAAAACGTTAAAGGTGTACATAAACTCATAGACGGATATATCTTTTATACTAACAAGATGACCTAACCCTAATCCGTTCTACAAGTAAACGTGTGAAGAGATAAACAACAATCTCTTCTAAAAATAAATCTTAACAAACATTCTAAATATACGGATAACAAATAATACTATCCGCAGCAACAACACTATCGGCAGAAACAAGATAACACTGTCGGCAGCAATGAGCTTTCAGCAGGAACCAAAGCTATCGGCAGGAACCAGCTTAACACTATCGGCAGCAACAATGAAACTCTTATTTCCCAGAGATCCTAACAATCCTCCCCTAATCTTGAGGTTGACTAGGTTAACCTGCAAGATTCCAATGTGATAGAGCTTGTAACTTCTCAGGCTTGAGGACTGCGACTTAGCAGCAACAATTTTAAGTAACCAGCAGCAACATCCATAACTTGCAAGATTCCAGCTTCTATAGCATCCAGCAGCAACTTCAATAGTTCAGCAGGAACAAGAAATCTTCTTCAAAACATGTATACTGGTCACCATTACTTTCACTTGAACTTGGCTGCTACTATGACAATATGTACATCAAATCACTTTAAGTTTCATACTATTCTCATCACATCCAGGTGTGTTAACTCCTGTGAGAGGTGAATCATTGAAAATTAATGGATTTGATGTCTCTTTACCAATAGCCATCACTACTGGAGTAGCCAATGTTTAGGTGTGTTAGACCATGGTACATTGATAACCATCTGATTTATTAGCAAATTAGCAACTATAAACGGATTTGACTTGTCTTTACCTGTAGCCGTTTGCTCAGGACTAGTCAATTCTTTGGTTTCAACTGAACCTTGGTGAATTGAATACCAAATATGGATACCAATTGTCTTTACCACAAACCATACTTTTGTGGACTAGCCAATCCTTTGGATCCCATAAGGGTTACATCCATGGTGAATTGAGAACCATTTTCAACTCTCAGGAATAAACCATGGGTGAGTTGAAGTACCCTATAGCTTTGAGCAAGCTATTACAGCTATCAACGGATTTGATTATCACACCAGAGTCGTACCCTCATGGTGAGCCTACTCTTTCTTGTCTGCAAGACATGGTGAGTTGAGTACCATTTATTGTGTAGGTGTAAACACCAACACTGTACCTGCAAGGTGTTGCTCAAAACCACTTATTAGCACACAAAATATACAAAGAATTTTTTTTTTTTTTTTTTTTTTTTTTAACTAATAAAACAAATCAGAAACACACCAAAAGAAAATAAAGAAAATAAGAAAAGAAATCAAAAGAAAGAAAGAAAGATAGAAAATATACAACAACAACAAGAACAAGCATCCTCCCCTTAATCTGCATTCCTCCCCTTAAGCTCAGCAACTAAGGATTTACCATCCCAATATGGACCACCAAATGTTTAAACCTTGGTCCATCAAAAGCCTTGGTCAGCAGATCAGCAACATTATCATCTGTGTGAATCTTAACCACCTGAATAAGATGCTTCTCATAAGCATCTCTTATGAAATGATGTCGAATCTCAATATGCTTTGTCCTCTGATGATAAACAGGATTCTTAACAATACACATAGTACTTTGATTATCAATAAAAATCTTAGTGTTCAGGTAGTTGAACCCATAATCCAACAACTGATTTTGCATCCAAAGTACCTGTCCACAGCAACTAGCAGCAGCAACATACTCTGCCTCAGTAGAAGATGTAGCCACTATAGTTTGCTTTTTGCATTGCCAAGAAACCAACCTCCTACCCAGAAACTGACAACCTCCTGTTGTAGACTTCCTATCAAAGTTAGCCCCAGCATAATCACTGTCACTATATGCCTCCAACACAAAAGGAGAATCTTTAGGATACCAAAGTCCCATCTTTGGTTGTCCTCTTAAATACTTGAAGATTCTCTTAACTGCATTTAGGTTAGAAGTCAATGGTGTAACCTGATGTCTAGCACATGCACCAACAGCAAACATGATATCAGGTCTTGAAGCTGTCAAATACATGAGTGATCCAATCATGGACCTATAAAGATGAACATTAACTGCAGCATCAGGTTCATTATTGGACTTAGGCTTTGGACGTTCAAAAGGAGTTGTAGCAACCTTCACATTTTCCATATCAAATTTCTTAAGCATGTCATAAACATACTTCTCCTGGCAAATAAAGATTCCATCTGGTTTCTGCTTAACCTGAAGACCCAAGAAGAAAGTCATTTCACCCATAGCACTCATCTCAAATTCACTCTTCATCAATTCTTCAAACTCCCTGCACCAGGCTTCATTAGTGAAACCAAAGATGATATCATCTACATAAACTTGTACCAGGATGATATCTTTGAAATTCTTTCTGATAAAAAGAGTTTTATCAATAGTCCCTCTTCTGTAACCATGTTTAAGCAAAAAGGCTGATAACCGTGCATACCAAGCCCTTGGTGCTTGATGAAGACCATAAAGTGCTTTAACCACTTTGTAAACCAAATTAGGATTCTGAGGATCCACAAACCCCTGTGGTTGAGTAACATAAACCTCTTCCTCAATCCTGCCATACAAAAATGCACTCTTCACATCCATCTGATATACTACAAACCCCATAAAGGAAGCAAAAGCTAAAAACAATCGGATAGCTTCAACTCTTGCCACTGGTGCAAACACCTCATCATAATCAATCCCCTCTTCTTGTCTATGACCTTGAGCTACCAATCTAGCCTTATTTCGAACCACAATACCCCTAGCATCCCTTTTATTCTTTAGAATCCATTTAGTTCCAATAGCATGCTTTCCTGCAGGTAAAGGCACCAACATCCATACTTTCTGATTCTGGAACTGCTGCATCTCCTCTTGCATAGCCTCAACCCAATCATCATTAGCAAGAGCCTGAGCTATGCTAGTTGGTTCAACTTGAGATAAGAAACAAGCATACAGACAATGTAAGTAATCAGTATGATTGTTCCTCAACTGATCCTGTATATAACTGAGAAAAGCAGATTCTCCAAACTTGGGTTGATGTAGCTTGCTTCTTGTCTGCACAGGGGAATTTATATCTCCAAGAATCAAAGACTGAGGATGAACTGTATTGATCCTCTTGGTAGCAATTGGATTAACTTCAATGGAGGATGCCTGATTAGTTATGGAGGGGTTGAAGTCATCATCATATGAAGAAGAAGTGAAAATTCCAGTTCTAGACTGATGATGAGGATCATTCAGCTTATCTTTTGAAGAGACTGAGTTTTCAAGATCAGAAGGAATTGGAAATCTTTCAGAGGAGTTAACAACACCCAGAGTGTCCACAGATGGAGAAGACACAGGAACATCAGCAGAAACCCTAGAAGGTTCGGCAGGAACAGATCCACTTTCAGCAGGAATGGGATCAGCAGGAACATGAATACCATCAGTTGAATTCAATTGTCTTCTAACTTCAGCTTCAGCCTTTCTCAGAATCTCCTCTGTCTCTTTAGAAAATCCAGAATCAAACATCTCAGCAGCTCTTTTGGCATTAAACTCTTGTCTTTGAAGCCTAGCAAGATCTTCTGCATAACTAGAATCACCTCCAGCCATATCAAAAGAATCCTTGAGCTTTGAACCTGAAATGTTGTTAGAGGGAAAAGAAGGAACAACTATAGGTCGTTCATCACTCTCTACATCAGAATCATCATCTGAGGTACCTGCATTGTTAGTTTGAGAAACATTTGTACCAGCAGATAGATTTGATTTGAATCTATTATAACCTAAGGTGTCAGATAGATAATCCAGATCAAAGTACCACTCTGGACCAGCACCCTGCAAATTAGGTTTATCTTCAAGATATCTTAAGTTGAGAGTCTCTTCTATTTTCTTAGAGGACAGATTATAAACCCTATAGGCTTTACCATGAGCAGAATATCCAACAATAAACCCTTCATCAGCCTTCCCATCAAACTTGCCTAGGTAATCACTAGTGTTCAAAATAGTGACATGACATCCAAAAGGCTTAAGGTAACTAATGTTTGGAACCTTCCCAGACAAAAGTTCATAAGGTGTTTTATTATGAGGACTAGTAATAGATACCCTATTCAACACATAACAAGCAGTGCAAACTGCTTCAGTCCAAAACATAGTAGGCATCTTAGATTCAGCTAGCATAGTCCTAGCTGCTTCTATCAGGGTCCTATTTTTCCTTTCTGCAACCCCATTTTGTTGTGGAGTTCTAGCATTACTATAGTCCCTTTTTATCCCTTAGTCCCACAGAGGTCAATAAGATTAGAGTTCTTAAACTCTGTGCCATTATCACACCTTATAGACTTAACCTTTTTACTTAGCTGATTTTCTATTAAGGCAATAAAATCCCTAAGAACTGGATAAGTTTCATCTTTAGTACCCAAAAAGAAAGTCCATGAAAACCTGCTAAAATCATCTGTAATCACCAGGCAGTAGTTCTTATGGTCAATACTTCTGATAGAAGTAGGACCAAAAAGATCCATATGAAGAAGCTGCAAAGGCTCAGAGATGTTGCTCACAGCAGTTATGGCCTTGTATGATGCTTTGTGCTGCTTTCCTTTGTTGCAGGCAACACAATCATGCTCATTAGAGAAGATCTTCATAGGAAGCCCTTTCACCAACCCATTCTTAGCCAACTTGTTAATGGTCTTGAAATTCACATGGGCCATTCTTCTGTGCCATTTCTTAGACTCATCCACAGAAGCTTTTGCAACCAAACAAGCAAGAGATCCCTCAGGCTGAACATCACTAAGATTGAAGCTATAAAGATTGTAAGTCCTAGGAACTTTAAGTTCAACCTGACTTTCATCAGGCAGCTTGAAGTCTTTGGACAACACAAAGCAATCATTCTCAGTGAAGAGAACACTGTTCTTCTTGCCACAGATTTGGGAGACAGAGAACAAATTGAAGTCTTGAAGTTCCTTCACATAAAGTACATCTTCAAAGTCCAGCTTAGCAGTCTTGATAGTTCCCTTCCCAGAAATTATTCCATCTCCTCCTCCAAATGTCACAGTACCTCCATTCAAAGGTACAAAGTCATGCAATCTATCCAAATTCCCTGTCATACTCCTGGAACACCCACTATCAACAATTCCAACATCTTTGCTTCTAAAAGGAAAATCCTGAGAGAAAGAATACATATACAACATTAGATACAAAAGAGACTCAAGCCATTGCTGACTTGAGCCTGCCTAGTGGATCAATAGGAATTAAACCCTGGAGATTGATGAGATCCACCATTGATCTTGGACCCCATTTTCATATGTTGGTTATTGATTTTCCAAGAACAACCTGCTGAGGACTTAACAGCAGTTTTCCATCTTGCCCCTCCCTTATTCATGGTGTCAAAACAAACAGGTCTCAAATTACTTTGAAAGTAAGAACTAGTAGGTCTTCTGATAGGTCTAGCCAAATTGCTTCTCCAACCAGCAGGATTGATCCTACTGGCAGGAACTGAATACACAGCAGCAACAGGCTTATCGGCAGGAATGTACTTATCAGCAGCAACAGGCTTATCGGCAGGAATGAACCTATCAGCAGCAACAGGCTTACCAGCAGGAACTGGCTTGCCAGTAGCAACTGAAGTTCTCCTTGCTGCTTGAGGAATATAGGGGGGAATATCATTCACATTTTTTCATACAAACCTATTTTGACATGCATTCAAACCCATCTGTTTCTCATAATAGTCACAATCTTTAATGAGATGATCATAACTACGACACACAAAGCAAGATTTCTTTCTAGGGGCCTTTTTCTTAACAATAACTTTCTCATTGCACACAGAATTATTCAAACCAACACATGAAACAAAATTATCCTTAACACAATGAAAACCACAATCATAATTGTTTGAAACAGAACCACAACTAGAATTGTTTGAAAAAGAACCACAACCAGAAACATTATTGTTTTTAACACTATCAAAAGAAATATCTTCAAATGCAGTTATCTTCGAGTGAGATTCATTATTAGCTACTTCTGAGGAGAGATCTTCTGACTTTATTGATGCTGACTTGTCACTTGATCCACATGTGGCATAGTCATCTGTCTTGATTTCTGAAGATTTGTCACTGTAAGAACAAGAGACAAATTCATTAGAGTCACAATCAAGATTAGGCAAGTCCTTTGCCTGTTTGCCATACATCATTTGTGAATCATCAAAGTCATCAAAAGGATTAGCAGGCTTAAATGTTCCAGTTATGGGTGGAGGAACATCATTCATCCCTCCCTCATTCACAAACTTTACAGGCTTTCTATAATCTACAGGTTCTGGGTTAAAAACACTATATTCATTAGGGTCATAATATTGATTTGGCCCTACCAGGTCACCGAACCCTAAACCTGTTTTAGTTTTTGATGACATAGAACTATCAATAAGCCTGTGAAGGTTTGTGGATGACTCTTTCCACTTATCAAATCTAGCCAAGGTATCATCTAGTTTAGACTTTAAATCCTGATTATCTAATACTACCTTAGCTTTTTCCCGTTCAGTATGTTTAAACTCATTAATAGCATTTTTTAAATCTCTTTCCAATACCTTTATTTTTACTTCATAAGCAGACTGTTGTTGTTGATACCAGACCTTTTGTTGTTCTAAAGTTTTAACAGCCTTTTTATGAGCCTTAAGTTGAATAAAGTTATCCTTATTTTCACTTTCTTTATCATCAAATTCCTGTTTCAATTTATCATATTTAGAATCACAACCAAACGGGCAGTTATGTACCTGAGATGGATGACCCATCATTCCAAACTGACCAGCCACTTGTTTCTTTTCACCATATTCAGCTACCATCCCATAGACCTTATCTGCTCCACTTGCAAGAGACTTCTCATGTTGCTCCCAGTCCACCATCGAATCCACATATACCAAAGCCTTGGGGTCTTCTGACTCCAACTCTTGAATTCTGAAAGCAGAATACCGTGCTTTATCATCCACCTTCTTGTCTGTACATTCCCTAGCAAAATGTCCTGTTTAAGAACATTTATAACACCTCACCTTCCTTCTATCAAACCTGGCAGGCTCCTGTCCATTAAAATTGACCCTTCTTCCTGCCTTCTTTTCAAACCTATCCAACTTCAACGATATCATAGCCACCTGCCATCTTAAGTCCATCTCTTCCATATCCAATTCATCAACCTGATTGAAATCATCATACACAATCTTCTGTTGTGGTGTACTTTCAGCAACAAATGAATGAAGCACATCCACTACAAGATTCTCAGAACTGGTTTGAGCTTTTGGTGTGACAGGTGAGTAGGAGATTGATGATGTTGATGGTGTTGGACTGTTTCCATATGATGTTTTGTTAGCACCAGAGTTACTAACAAAAGCAGTATGGGTTGGAGTATGGGGTGTATAGGTGGAATACCCTTTGATATCAAGTTCAAGGGTTTTCAACTTGTTGTACAGATCATCAAAGCTCATAAAATCCAGTCCTCCTTTGGCCTTGAGGGTTATGGAAACCTGTGACCAAGATGGTGGTAAAGCCCTCAGAAACTTGGTGTTGCAATCTTCATCATCCGGCCTAGCTTTCAACTGGTTGAGTTGACTCAGGATCTTGTGGAATCTGTCATACCCTTTGTGAATCCCTTCAGCCTCAGAGATCTTGAATTCCTGAAATTCTTGCTTGAGCCTAGACTTTCTCATTTTTCTGGATTCATCATTCCCTCCAAATCTGGCTTTTACAGCATGCCAGATCTTTCTAGCATCATCCAAGTGATGGAAGTCACTCATATGATCCTCTGGAATGGCTTGAAGCAAAAGGGTTCTGGCCTTGGTTTCCCTTTGCACAGCCATGTGTTCTTCTGCAGTAACAGGTGGCTCTATATAGATATTGCCATCCTCGTCCCTTCTAGTATTCTTCTTGCTATTACCCTTGAGAATGACATTCCACAAATTGTAATCACTGTTTGTGATCCAATATTCCATTCTCATAGCCCAGACTTCATACTCATCTTTCTTCAGATATGGGAATTTAGCATTGTTGGTGGACATTGTGGTGACGATTTGTGTTTGGACTTGGGATGTTTCAGGTTTGGGTTGTTGGTCTTCCTGGTTAATGACATTGTTTTCTGGGTTTTCGTCTGCCATTGAGAGAGGGTTAAGAGATATGAGATCGACCTTTTTCTTCTTTATCAGAGATCCTTACCAGGCTTTGATACCACTTGTAGGATCAAGTACTTCGAGCTTGATTGAGCTTGGTATAAACAAGAACCTCTGTATGCTATACAAGCGTTTATGCGGAAACTAAACAGCAAGTATAATAAAGAAGAAAACTCTAAACGACAATGATCCTCTATGGATCAAACTATGAACTAAGAATTGTGATCTTGAATATTGAAAACGTTAAAGGTGTACATAAACTCATAGACGGATATATCTTTTATACTAACAAGATGACCTAACCCTAATCCGTTCTACAAGTAAACGTGTGAAGAGATAAACAACAATCTCTTCTAAAAATAAATCTTAACAAACATTCTAAATATACGGATAACAAATAATACTATCCGCAGCAACAACACTATCGGCAGAAACAAGATAACACTGTCGGCAGCAATGAGCTTTCAGCAGGAACCAAAGCTATCGGCAGGAACCAGCTTAACACTATCGGCAGCAACAATGAAACTCTTATTTCCCAGAGATCCTAACAGGGATGAAGGATCTCGACTATCCTGCATAGTAGATACCACGAGACTAGATATTAGGCATAAGAATAAATAAGCTATATTTGAAGATTATATAGAAAACCAAACCTTACCCCCATATCTTGTCAACCCCGATAGTGAAAACCACAATAGGCATAAGAACCGCTAGGACGCAAACTAGGAACGCATGATCTTCATTCGGTACGTAAGCCAAATAGGAAACCGCAAGGACCACATAGACAATTGCTAGGAATGTAACGAGGTGAGGCATTTTGAAGTTTTTAGAAGAGGATTTGGTAGTAAAAGAATGAGGATGAAAATGAGGTATTTATAGGAGGAATATAGCCGTTATTCGACCGTTGCAAAACACTGTTACGGACCGTTAGGGGTTACTGTTCCTAGACGTTAGGAATCTGACCGTTGGAGTTACTATTCACAGCCTTTAGATTTATTAGGTGGCCAAACATTCAAAATTCAGTTCATCCAGTAGGAATAAGACTAACCAAGATACGTTCCCTTAGGTAGTAAATGGAAATTCCTAGACGACTCTTTTAGGCCAAAACTATAATTGAGGAACTAGTAGTGAAATGATATTATTGGAGACATAGGACATAAGAATAAGATAATATTATATTAATTTATTTTTAACTTGAGGCATTTTAAGCATATCAAACTCCTATCGCAACCTATTCTCATATTCCCTATCTAGGATAGAAATCTAGGCCTAACTATTCATATACTTCACTTTTCCCAATCTTTCAACCAACATAGACTGAATCTCGGGATGAGATTTCCTCAACGGAGGGTGACTGTAACCACTGTGAAAATTTCACTTTCTAATAAACTATCTTATAGAAAAACTTGTCCTTTTCTACGTGTAAATTTTTTTTTTATTTATTTTTATTATATATCTATTTATTTTTATTATATATCTATTTATTTGATTTGAGCATAACTGTTATCCTATGTAGATCATATCCCTGATAAACGTGCTCGCAACGCAATCTTAACTGAATTAGTATTAAATTTTATAAATATACTTGACCCAAAACTTTATGAGATTCTATTTACCACTTTACGTTATTTCGTTAACGCACATTTAAAACTGAACGTTTCTTAGTTGATAAGAATTTTATGAAACCCTAAACTACCATAACAACATTTATAAATAACAAAACCCTAGAAATATTAAAGTACAATTTATTTAAGTAATGTACAAGTCACTAAAGCACAGAAACCCTAATTCCACTATAACTCCCGAATAAAACCCTAATTTCCCAAAACTATTATTATATATAATAAATTCACCAATCCTAATAAATATTTATATAAAATATATATGTACAAGACTTTTTAACTAAAGTACAAATATTTAATGCACAAACATAAAAATATTAATATAGATATCATTATAAACCTCAGTGTACTCATTTTAAAACCTATTTTCCAAATATTCTCTATATTAACCCTAAAAATTTATTTCTTAACATATTAGATATATGTACAAGTCTTCTAAACTAAGGTACAAGTATTTAAAGCATAAAAACTAATTTTAAATAAAAACCATATATAAATCTTAATAACAATTATTTAAAAGACATGCATTGTAATATTTGTACACATTAAATTCTAAAAATAATTTATTAATTTATTTAGCAAGTGTACAAATCCATAAACTCATGGTTCAACTCTCTAATGCACAAAACATTAAAATCACATTTAATTACTTTATAACTTTAATAAAAATTACATAAAAATTATATAAATTAAGAAATAATTAAAACTATATTTTTCTATTTTCCAAACATTAGTACAACCTCCTTAAGCCTAAAGTACAACTTTACAATGCACCAAATTATTTTCTCTTGAATATCTATAAATTGAAATACATATAAAATATTTAAGAAAACCCTAAAAATCATTTTTAATTAATACATAAACTCTAAAAACCCTAACTAAACCTTAACCCTTAGATTACCATGTGTCTAAGCATGGAGTACAAACCCTTATAAGCACAACCCATTTCCTTTACCCAATTCTACATAAAATCGACACATACAAATTTTATAAAAATTTAAAATTTAACCCTAACTAACAAATACTTTCTATAAACCCTAAAACCACTAACCCTAATCCTAGAATACACTCGACCTAGCTCAATGTACAACTCTACAAAACCTTAATCGATTTCCCTTTCCTCCTCTTAGTTCGAACAAAATGAGAACTTAACCAAACACAATTGATGCGTGCGATGTGTCGTTGCGGTTTAGCAGTATTAATGCCTACTCAAGTTTTAAATTTATATCTAGCCGACTTATCAATAACACACACACTTAACGAGTAGTGTACCCGGTCAGTATGAATATAATGGTAAGTAGAGTGTCGATCACTAAGAGTGGAACGTATTATCTAGTTATTCTAATCAGTATTTTAATAAATTAAGTTAGCTATACAACCTAATCTAACGCAAAGGGGTTCAGCCTGAGAGACTGGCACGATTTGGTTGCAATTAAATAATAAACTAAACCAATAGGCATGAATCAGCGAATAGCACACACGTACACAGATAAATACTCGAGACAATAAGAAGGCTGTCCTGATAGATAAGTAGTTTGTCACTTGTTTTATTGCTAGTTTTATATGAAGTGTATAGTTCGATGCAACGCACCGAGATTAAGTCCTTTCTCGTTGGTTCTAATCTTATCGGTGAGTAAACCCTTAATGATTACTTATGACTATCCTATTTATCTTTCTTCCTACTTTTCTACAGACGATAGAATGCATAGGCGATCTAATAAATAGGCGAGGGCAGAGGCATGGCGACCCGATCAACGCTCAGCTAGACACAGAGGTTATCAATGCACTAATAAAAGTCACCAAAGACATCAACATATAAAATTTAATTAATGAGAAAGCAGTTTTAAGGGAGTGCAATCTTTCCATTGTCACATTACACAAGCCACCAATCTTGATGAATTAAAGTTTACTAACACAATAAAACAAAACTACTTAATGAATTAAACACATGCAGCACCTTCTTACAGCTCTTGTATCTTCGTTAGGGTGTGTCTTGTGCTGCTGCCTTGACTGAATTCATCCTAGGTTTCTGTACTTTGGCCTTCTGTGTGTTGACTAAAAAGCTTCGGAATTCGTCTGGTCTTGGGGTATTTATAGTTTCTGTCTGAGGGTAGGATGCGGCGCATCTAGTAAGTAGATGCGGCGCATTGACTTAACTTCGCGTGGGGTCCAAGATTATAATATTCAGGAATATTCGTACACCGCCAGAAGATGTGGCGTAACTCCATTTATAGATGCGGCGCATGTCCTCTTGTATCTTGGATCGTATCTGGTGAAATATTGATAGTGATGCGGCGCATGTCATAAGTGAGATGCGGCGCATCTGGAGCAGAATGTCTTGGTCTTGTACATTTCAGTAGACTCTTAACTTCTTGCATGTTTTGCTCCATAATTAGTCCAAAATCGCCAAGTTTCACCAAATGCTTGTTTTTACCGGAGAATTACAAAAGTAAACGATTAAGTATCAATCCTCATACATAATATAATAAAACAAGTCAAATAATTAGGATAAATGATAGTAATAAAATGTACTTATTTGAGTTTATCAACAATCCTTTTCCATATCTCAAATAAAACCCTTCTCATATATTCCTTCCTTAGTTCCCTCCTCCTCCATCACCATGACATCACCAAAGATAGCTACATGTATGGAAGGGAAGAAACCACCTCATCCCCCCTTCATAACCTACATGGTCAAACCCTCTCCTCACACTTGTCATCACACATGGCACCAATAGGAATTTAACACATCAACATCTTAAGAAAACCCTAAACCTACCTTCTTCTATAAATAGCAGCCTAGTTCACTCCTTCATTCATACCATTCGACCTAAACCCTTTCAATTTATCCCCACATCAAACGACCCAACATCATAACCATTTCATTTCCCTTTCCTTACTGATCCTAGCCCAAATATACTCTTAATAAAACCCTAGAAGTCTTGGAGGAGGAAGGCAGATCGTGGTGTTCATCTTCAAACTCATTCGATATCCATAAACCCTACTCGAACCTAAAGCCTAAGTAAGTCATTCAAACTCTTTTTATTTCAGTTTTACTTACGTTATTTATCCTTAAAAACAATAATACACAAACACTAATAACAAAACATAATCAAAAACAATAAATGTTCTTTCTTGTTTCCTTATCTAATCGACCAGAACCACAAACACACTAACTATTCGAGATTTTGTTAAAATAAATCAAGAACTCATCAAACATGTTAAAATACGTCAAGTGATATCATAACATGCATAAAAATTAAGTTACAAATCTTTAAAAACATTAAAACCCAATCGGGTTATTTTTCTGTTTTCATACCGAGCAGAAAACCACCCCACACGCTCAACTTTCAACCTAAAAACCGACCCTCTAACGACCACTATAAATTCTGATTTTTGATATACAACAAGTTCACCCAGCAAACTAAAAAATGGAAAAAGAATTTCGAAATATGGTTAAATATTCATCAAAATATCGAGCTCCAAACACTTGTTCATATTGCTAAAAATAGGAACTTAGATTCTCAGTTATTTAATTTCAGTTTTAGTCGACCAACTCACCAACTTTTGACCTGTTTTTCGATCCATAGACCATGTCTAAAAATTCTAAAATTTTGGGATATTAAAGATGAACTAGTTAACTTAATTTAGAAGAAAGAATTTTGAAAAATGATCTAACGAGTTAAAAGTTATTTATGTCTAAAGTATGCCCACCGCTAGACCAAAACCAAATTTCGAGTTTTTATCTAAAACCTATTTCCACCCGCTCGAGCTTGGTAATATTTTTCGACCCTCAAATGAATTTTATAAATAACGAAACTTGGTATGTTTTAAGTTGACCCATCTAACTTTAACTAGGAAAAGGAAACACCTAAAATGATTGATCGACCAAAATGTTATTGAGTCTCAAAGTTGGCTCGATCGCTAGCCTCAAAAGTCATTTCCAGATTTTATTAAAACTCGTTTTCACTCACTCGACTTTAGAGATATTTTTCAAGTATCAAACGACTTTCATAAATTACGAAACTTGGCATAATTAAAGATGACCCAGCTAGCTTTTCATAGGAACTGAGAACACGTAAAACAATTTATTATTCATTAAGTTATTCGGTCTCAAAACTCTAGCGTTATCACTATTTTCATGCATATTATTTTTAGTTAATTAATTCAAGGGCCATTTTTGTCAACAATAAATAAAAAGGGTAGAAAATGTCATTTTTGAAACTAAAGGGTAAAAATTGTCATTTCTCAAAAGTTCGGGGTATAAACTATCAATTGACCAAACCTTAGGGATAAAAGTGTAACTTTTCATAACCATTATTTGATTTATATTCTCCGATCTAATAGAAATTTATATGATGAACGAACAAGTTAAATATTAAACGAACGCAAGATATTTTTAACGAACAAACAAACAAATGAAGGATATATCAAACAAACGAACGGAAATATAAAAACGAATAATAAGATAAAATCTTACTTTTGAAGAGACTTCATGTTGTCTCAAAATTTAACATTTAATCAACAACCAAAACATTACGAAACGAACACTAGAAACATATATATATTCAGAAACAGTTACTGAATACTTGACATAACCCAGGTTGCGAGCCGGAGACGTTTATCAACTTTATTTAAACTTTGTTTTCCATCCAGACTGTTCAGGTGAGTTTATAGTCCCACTTTTCTTACATGTTTTCCAAAATATGTGGGGAGATACATGCTATCAAACCGAACACAAGTATTTTCGTGATTGTTATTGCACTAGGCTAACTGTCCCTTATTATTGTGATTGTAATTATTGAAAGACCCTCATATCATGCACCATTAGTCACCCGCAGGGTGAGCACGAATATAGTGAATAGATCTATTGGCCTGACGACCCATTTGTACTAACCGGATGGATATCTTCGTGGTAGCCGGTTAGGCAGATGCATTATATTTGATTTCTTAAACTCGGGGGCAAGACTACTCTCATTTAATTATGTTTGTGGAACCTGGAAACTGTTAACGCATTGCGTGTCATGAGGTTTAGTGCAATATGTTGAATTATGATTGAACCGATTTCCTTACTATTTACCTTGTGTTCAAACTATTTATTACTTCAAACACTATAGATTCACTCAACCTTTGTGTTGACTTTTTAAGCATGTTTATCTCAGGTAATTAGGAGTATGGCTATCGGCACAGAGTGGCTGTGGACTTTCTTTTTATAAGAGTGTCCACGTTGTTATCATTCAATGAATAATGTATCTTTTATAACATGTTTTCCGAACCTCCCTCAGGGACCTATATTATGTACTCTGATATTAAATAAATGAATGATAACAAATTTTTATTTAAAAACGTCTCTTTTCAAGTCGTTTTCTATTCTCATGACTGTGAACCATGAAGTAACTCCCCAAACTCATATTCCGCTGCGTATATCGAAAACGGGGGTGTTACAATATACTTGCTTATACTCGCGGAGTTATACCTTTTTCCTATATAACCTCATCATTCCACTTCGAGTTTGAATACTCGCCAAATACCACATGAATTCATTTTCTTTTCAACTCCGAGTTTGAACACTCGACTTACTCTACATGAACTTACAATTCGACTCCGAGTGTGGACACTCGTCTTATTCTTTTGAAACACTTATATTACCATTGTATAGAGACCCACCAACTTATGTGAACACGACCTTAACCTACCGCCCTATAACATATCTCCTTGAACCATCTACTCTTAGGACACATCCTTACTATGTTTCACACTTCTTTTCTCATTGTGAAGGACCATGTCACCTGAGAGGCAAGACCTAAACTCCGCAGCCATGGAACCACTCATAGCCCAGCGGGTAGCAGAGACTATTGCTGCCTACGAGTCAGGAATCTGCATGGCTTGCGACTATTGCGACTTTCGATGAACCAACGACAAAATTGGTAAAGTACTCAGCAGCATCGCTCATGCATTTGAAGGATGAGGTAAATACATAACCTGTATAGTACTTCCCATACTACTCTTGCACTAACCTTCTTTGCAGTCTTCAGATGACCACATGATATTTCCACCCCCGATATCCAACATCATTGGCACATCACACGTCTTTGAGATCAAGTCTCATACCTACTATGAGTATGGAAGTTTTGAAAGCTTCACGTGTTGGAATGTTAACCCAAATGACTTGACCGGGGAAAGTGAGTGTTCCAGCATAGTTGTCACTTTATCTGGCACCTCAAGCCATTCATTAAAGTCATTGGAGCAGGACCCATCTGTGGCCACACCTTCTAAGCCTGCAGAGGATAAGAAAAAAAAAACAGGTTGGTTACCAATAACCTTTACCAACCATAAACAGTAAACATATCAATGTCCCTTTTGCCGACATCCTAAACATCTAATATATGTTGCCAATATTTTCAGGAAGGAGCTAGAAGATTCTGATGTTGAAGTAGAATTTGTTAATGCAGATGAGGGGCAGAAGGACGATGTGAGCGGGCCAAATGATAAGAAGAAAAAGAGGAGGTGAGTACATGGTGATCACACCCTGCAATCCCCAAACGGCTTACTCTGGGTCACTTATTAAAAAGTTTTTATTTATATCTTGTAGGTTTAGGTTCATTGTGGAAGATTCTGAGTAAAGATGGAGATGGTGCTCACGGCATGTCACAAGGACACATCGACAAAAAACATCATCAACAAATAATGGCTTCATAATTAAGCATTTGTGGAGAAAAGAATAGTTTTGTTTCTGAGAGTTTTTTAAAATTAGTTAGCCATTGCAAAAAAATCTATTGAATTGTTGCAATAGAAATCATGCTTTTATTTATGTTATTTTATTTCTATATGAGGTTTGATAGCATTCAACTTGACCGGAAATCCTAAAGGTGTCTGCCTAATGTTTGGGAAAGAAATACCAACTTGCAAACTGCGTAATCAATAAATGATAACATATTCACATGATATGAGTTACCATCACAATTAAAACTCACCCATAATACCCATTACTTTAATAATAATGAATGTTAACATACATCACAAATGAACTGTAACGGTACCTTGGAATTGTTGGACTTATATCAATGACCACTTTACTCCTCAATGACTCCGGTCAGGACCATAAAAAAAACCTGCAAGCGTACATGTCAAATGACCAACCACAACACTTTATAAGATAAAGTTATCCAAAAGTGAGTTATAAAGATGACCAATAATGTGCTTACTGAAGCATTTCATATTCGACACAACATGGATTTTTTTTTATTTTTTTTAATTGTAAACCATTATTCAGAAAAGGTTAATATTAAAGAACCGTCCAAAATTGCTATCAACATTGTCAAACTGATAAATAAATTAAAGTTACACAAAATAAAGGTATAAAGATGGACTAGAATGTGTTTGTTAAATCATTCTATATTTTGCATTTATGTGGAATTATTCATAAATTGTAAAGTATTATTGAGACAAAGATAGGTTTAAGAATCTGTAAAATTGATAAATTACTCTGTTGGAATACGTTTTCTGTTAAATATATATAGTTAAAAAGATAACTACTAGGTAACCACTTCTAACACAATGACCCCTCAGGTTGATGTATATTAAATATAACCAAGCTTTAAATATGCCTGCCTTTTGATTGACCATTACATTTATTACATAAGTTCACCAATGGAATTCAAAAAGAATACCGGTTGGACATCTTTAACATATATCTTGGTCAATTCCCAATCTGTCATACAGTAAGTGAATCAGATTCTGCCAGAAAAATGAATGACGGTACACTTGAAATCACCAACCTTCCATACATTGAAATTATAACTCTTCTTGAAATCATCTATGTTTGTATGTTACAGTTTGAAATGATAAAAATGCAGGTATCCAATCTCTCTCAAACATGCTTCACAAATCTGTGGTCATTCATTCAAATACAATTATTAGGGAAGATGGGACAGTACAAAGTTATTGTGGTTTAAAACTGACAAACATCATTGCATCAGATCCAAGTAAACACCCAAACCTATCCTTTTATTACATTACGGATTTACAGCAAAATCTTAAAGATGTAATTGTAATTCATTTGTGATGCATTTTCAACATAATTTGTTAGGACAATCATCACTCCCATTACGGGATGGGACATATATGCAAACAAACTTAATAGCTTCTACTTCCAAACATGCCTTCAAACATACTAAAAGAAGATCACCAGGTACTCTATTTACCTGATATTACCAAAGCTGAATACCTTTTAAGAAGTGTTGTAAATTAAGCCGATATTGAATTCCATATAATTGATATTTGCCGCAACCAGGCTTATTACAGGACCACAACATCTTCGAGCAGCTAAAAAAATTCCAAAAAGAACAGCCTTAACATCTGCAGGTAATTACACATGTTAGCAATATTGCACATTTTTATTTGCTACAAACTTTTTATTATACATTCTTAATAACAACAAATATGTATAACATGTCCATTTGACTTTTTTGACAAGGTGTCCCCGTGGCTTACCATAACCTTGGGCCTCCATCGTTTGAATGTCGAAGTTGCAATGCACTCATGTGGTATGAGGGGAGAAATGACAAGCCCAATAAGCCTGTGAATCCAAAATTCTCCCTTTGTTGCCAAGAGGGTAAGGTTCTTCTCTAAAGATTCAATGAAACACCTCCACCGTTAAGGGCGTTGTTAGACTATAATAATCCTGCAAGTTCAAGATTCAAAGATCAGATTAGAGTGTATAATAATATGTTTTGCTTCACATCTTTTGGAGCCGGAATAGACCATTCAATTAACACAAGAAGGGGACTATACACGTTTAGAATAAATGGCCAAAATTATCATCGAATTGGTTCCCTACTTACTACAGAAGGTACGCAACCAAGGTATGCGCAGCTTTACTTCTTTTGACACTGGGAATGAAGTCAAAAACCGGATGTCAGCTTTCATTGACAAGGAAACTGGGGAAGGTGTGGATGAAAAGATAGTAGCAAGCTTGATTCAAATGTTCGACCAGACAAGTGTTGTTGCCATGGCATTTCGGATGGCAAGAGATTGGTGCCGATCAAATAATTCAGCACAGTTTGAGCTACGCCTCCTAACTGACAGGCGAGCTTCCCGGCAATACAACACTCCCACCGTCCCAGAGATTGCGGCTCTGATTACTAATGACTTTGGCGACAGTGTTCCTACGAGAGATATCATTGTGAGCGACAAGGCAAAAGGGCCAAAACGTATTTCGGAATTACACCCACAATATATGGCGCTCCAATACGCATTATTATTCCCGTATGGAGAATATGGATTCCATGACAATATACCTTATCACAGCAACATAGGTGGCTGAAAAACCAAAAGGGGAGTTGTAACAATGATAAAGTACTACACTTACATAATTCAGCAGCGAAATAACCAATGGACTACTTTACTAAGAGGTGGCCGATTATTTTAGCAATATTTGGTGGACGCACACACAGCTATTGAAGAGCAGAGGCTTAAATGGATCAAAAATAATCAAGATACACTACGTGTAGAACTCTACCATAACCTCTGTGATGCTATAACAAGGAGTGATACAAGTGCAGCAGGGTTGGGTAAACGAATCATTCTACCAAAGAATTTTACAGGCGGCCCAGGATATATGATGCAAAATTATCAAGATGCAATGGCTATATGTCGAACGTATGGAAATCCAGACCTCTTCATCACTTTCACATCCAATCCAAAATGGTCCGAAATTACTGAAATGCTGGTGCATGTACCAGGGCAAAAAGGCCATGATCGTCTAGAAATTGGAACACAAGTGTTAAAAATGAAACTCAATCTTATGTTAGAAGATCTTACCAAGAATCATATTTTTGGTCAATCTCGCGCAGGTATTACAGCTCAGATCATAATATCAATCTGCCTACTCTTCTAACTAAAATTCTAACATCATTTAACCATTTTCTGGCATCTCCTTGCAGTTCTGTATGTTATAGAATTTCAAAAATGTGGTCTTCACCACGCTCATATCCTCCTATGGTTAGAAGAAGCATGCAAATGCAGAACGCCCGCCGAAATAGATGACATCATTTCAGCAGAGATGCCATCTCCAACACATGATCCAGATGGGTATAAAGTGGTGACTGGATATATGTTACATGGTCCTTGCTGTCAAGATTCTAAAAATGCCCCATGTACCATTGAGGGAAAATGTTCAAAGCATTTTCCTAAATCATTTGTACGGGAAAAAATGGTTGATGAAGACAGATATGCTATATATCGTCGTAGGGATAATAAAGCATCCGCTATCAGAGGTAAATTCAAATACGATAACAGATATGTAGTCCCTCACAATCGTTACCTTCTTTTCAAATACCAGGCCCACATTAATGTGGAATGGTGCAACAGATCAAAGGCTATTAAGTTCTTATTTAAGTACTTAAATAAAGGACCGGACAGAACTACAATTGTTATACATGAGAACGTTAGAAGTGATGGTGATGTGACGAAATTCGAGGTTTTGCAGGTGGATGAGATCCAAAATTTCCTAAATTGTCGGTTCTTAGCTCCATGTAAGGCAGTGTGGCTTTTATTTTCTTTTGACATTCATTACTCATATCCATCAGTCATGAAACTGAATTACCGCTTGCCTAACCAAAACGCAATAATACTACGTGATTTAGAGAGTTTACCTGCACTACTCCAAAAGGAAGGCATTGGCATAACAATGTTCACTGATTGGTTCGAGTTAAACAAACGGGATAACGCAGCAAAAAAACTTACGTATGCTGAAATACCTAAGCATTACGTTTGGCACGAGAAAGACAAACTTTGGAAAAAAAGGAAACAAAAAAATGCATCAGGTGAATTGTTTATTCACACCCAGCATCCAGGGAACGCTATTATCTTAGAATGCTTTTGAATGTTGTGAAAGGCCCTGAATCTTTTGTAAAACTCATGACTGTTAACGACAAACTATGTGCAACGTTCAAGGAAGCCTGTTTTGCACATGGTCTCTTGAACGACGGCACGGAATGGACACATGCTATAACTGAAGCTGGTGTGTAGGCATTTGGGCCACAACACCGTGACACATTTGTCACAATCCTGTTGTTCTGTGATGTTAGCAGACCTATAAAACTAGGGGAGGCGACATGGGAGACATTATCGGAAGATATCCTACATAAAAAAAGAAAACTTTTCAAATATCCTAGCTTGCAGCTTATGGATGACCAGCTCCGTAACTATTGTCTGTTGGAAATCCAGGATATATTAAATAGGCATTAAAGATCTTTAGTAGACTTTCAAGATCTTCCACGACCTGACCCAAGGTTACTCACCAACATGGATAACCGTCTAATAAGAGAGGCACTCGATTTTGATATGAAAAAGAGTGAGATTGAACATCAACAACTCCATTCATTGTTAAATCGAGAACAACGTTTAATCTATGAAGAGGTGATTAAATCTGTCCATGATGGAAAAGGTAAATTTTACTTCGTTTAAGGCCCAGGAAGAACCGGGAAGACATTTCTATACAAAACTATTATTTCAAGATTAAGGTCAGAACGGATGATTGTTCTTGCTGTCGCATCTTGAGGTATAAATTAACGCTCAAACAACACATTCCATTATTTATAACAATGTGAAAACTAAAATAACTAAAAATTGTTCTTATTCCGAGTAGAAATTGCTTCGTTGCTAATACCAGGAGGGAGGACAGCGCATAGTAGGTTTGTTATACCACTTGAATTATTGGAAAATAGCACGTGCGACATAAAACAAAACACACATATGGCGGAACTCATGCAGCAAGTTAAGTTGACTATTTGGGATGAAGCTCCAATGACTCAAAAATATTGTAGTATATTCACGATCAAAGAAACACACGTTTGGTGATATACTTATGGATCGAATATGAAAGAATAGAAGTTAGAGAGAGAAAGTGGAACCTTTGAGAGAGAAACTTTGTAAGATTAGATTGAAATGATAGAAAGGTCCAACCCTCTCCTTTGGTGGAGAGGGATATTTATACTACTACATAGGGTGACCCTAGTGGGCTGTGGAGCAAGCTGACAGTGGGTAAAGACCCGACCCACTCCACAATATTAATAATAACTAAACTACTACTAATATTACTAATAAACCTACGAGCTATTAAGTGCTAATAAGTACTCGGGGTGACCGAGTCTTCAACTGAATATTTATATTCCTAACAATCTCCCCCTAAGGGAGGTCACCCCGGAAGTAATGTTCTGCATTCTAGCACTCTATCCTTGAATCTTGACTTCATAGCTCGTAGACCTTGATTCTTCAGCATCAAAAATCTTTGTGCCTTCAGCAGTGAACTTGCGATGACTGTTCTTTGTTTTGGATGATCTTTGAGTATTCTTTGAAGATATCATCCAACATATGTCTTCAAGTCATCTTGTGGCTTCGTTATCATGAGAAGTTGTGATCTTGGAGCCTTCTTTGAGATCATCAGCCACCGTAAATCTCTGAGCTCATCCATTGTAGTAATGCATCCATGTGATATGTTGTGACCGTTGAACTCGCATGCTCACACTTTTCTGGATCATGATATTTATCATCGGAGTTGCGGAAGCTGTGTCGTAGGTCTTTTTGCTATCATGATGTTTTGATAATCAATTGGAAGTGTGAGCATGGAGTGTGGATTGACACGTCTCTGCTGGAATCAGGAACCACCATCGCCATCTTTATATGAATCTGAAATAAAACAGTTAGCAATAAAGTTGGAGAACGAATATGGCTTTGTCATTCGTTCGATGTGGTGGTTGGATTTAACCTTCGGTTCTGTGAAGACCGACCTGTGATCAAGTAGAATCCCCTTTAAAGAAGATTCTCCTTGACAGGAATTTCCAGCTTGTAGTAATGAGTCTTCCAACAAGTTAATGTCAGAATCATCATACTAAGCATGTTCTCATACCGGAACGTCTCAAAGCAGACAGCACGGTAGAGTGAATCAGTGAATTACATACCCACTGATTGACGAGAAATTGATTAGAAAAATCACTTGCGAGTTACTGGATAAACATTTTGTGCAACACGACAAGGGTTTTATAAATTGAATCACATTTCTGTCAAAAATACTTTTGTTTGAAAATTTTCACAATCAATGTGCTCGAAACTTTGTTGGTGAGCACATTGAAAGGTTTTCCAAAAGTATCCGTCAATCCGTTTCTTGGAACAAGTTTGATTCAAATTTGAATCACCCCATCGTTTCTTTCCAGTTGTTACAAGCTTGATCCATGAAGGATCTCACATGTCACCCACCAAGAGCTTGTTTGATGTTGGCTCTAGAAGGATTTCCATCTTCATTGTGAATACTTTACGCATCACTCGGATGTTCTGGCAATACCACAAGGATAATGCGTAGGACTCTTCATATATAATTTCTTACTTTTCACGGTGTATGAAACAGCAAGCATATTGGAAATGTGTCCTAGTGAGATTAATGGATGATATCTGGGCTCTAGACTCAATAGTGCGTTTTGATTTAGTGATCGAAGGCTGGAGAGGACTGCCACCTTTTCAATATCATCTAACTCAGAGTGAGAAAGATGATAGCAATGTATTGATCTCCGTGACAAGTGAAACAAGAGTCCTTTGAGGGACCTTGAGTGGCTAGGGAGGGTTGTGCAGCGTATCACTGGGTCCATGATACTTTGTCTTCAATGTCAGTAATCAACTACGTGATTCTGACAGCATATGTATTGACCCGGTTTCTGCCTAAGATGTAAGGAGGGCTTCTTTCTTTTCACCCTTTATCTTTACATTTCTTTTTCATTCTTCAACCCCTTCAGCGCTTACCGAGACTTCATTACTAGCACCTTGTTGGGTTTGTTCCAGCACTAGCTCCATCTCAGTCGGCACTCTTCCCTTATTCACTAACTAGTGGATTGTCCCTGGGTAGATCCCTCCGGCTCTGGCGGGATCGTGGGAACTTATACCTAACCTAACCATCCTTATAACACCAATACATTAAATAAAATGGTCGGTCTTTGGCTTTCTTCCACAATTGCCATCACAAATCATTCGCTCCCCCTCAATATGTGCATCGATTATACGAAAAGGTTTGGCACATATGGGAGAGCCTACACTTGAGTTTCAAAAGATCACATTTTTTTATCAGAATTCCATATTTAAATCACATTCTCTCCCCCGATCAAAAATTTCAAACCACTTGAGATTTGTGATCCCAATTGATTTAAATAAGTGAGAAATTTTGGGAGAAAATGTGGTCAGGTTATAATGTGTTCTGATTATGGAGCTTACTATGCTCCTCCTTAAACCACGAGAGAGTGTCACTGCTGATGTTGCACAAAGCTTGCAAGGTGTCAGAAATTTGAAAAATACTCTCCCCCTCAATTAATGACCCGTTTTCTATTGAATGAGCTATAGTCATTCAATTGAGCATCAAGTATTTGTGAAAATTTAATACAATTTACCACCTTGTGTAACATCAAAACTCTCTTGAAGAATCATAGAAGATAAAGAGTCTGATGTAAAGAAGACTTCTCTTCTTATACATGAAATGATGCACTGAAACGTACATCCAATCGGGAAAACATGGATATAAAGTAATCCATGCCCAGGTGAACATCACCCGGTTGGAGGAACAGCTGTCTTTTTGGCGACATGCTTTCCCCATTGTACAGTGCGGGTTGCAGTATGAAGTAACTGCAAGCCATTAAGACATGTTTTAACCAATTAGTGTAACTTCTGCTCGAGCTTCATTTAAAGACCCGTGTCATTATTGAATGACATTTCTAGGTCCGTAAATGTTATCGATAAACAAAAGACATGCCTAGGTGAAGCTATTTTTTGGTATTTTCTGATTTTTTCGATTTTTAGGGTTTTTATAGGTTTATATTTTTTTATTTTCCTTTTTGTTTTAATATGTATACAACTATATACAAGGATATGAGAAGTCAATCCCTTACTCCTCCTTTTCTTCTTGAAGACACTTAAGGGTTTCAGGTGTCAAGCTCTTCATTCCAAGACGTGGGAGAATAAACTGAAACCTTTCTCTCGGAAGAGCCTTGGTGAAGATGTCTGCTAACTGAAACTCTGTCCACACGAAGTATAGCTCCACTATTCCCTTCTCAACCTGTTCCCTTATGAAGTAATGCCTAATGTCGATGTGTTTAGACCGGGAGTGTTGAACATTGTTGCAACAGAGAGCGATGGCGCTTTTGTTGTCACAATATAGAGGAATCTTGTTGTATGAGAATCCATAGTCTGAAAGTTGTGATCGCATCCATAGGATTTGTGCACAGCAAGCTGACATAGCAATGTACTCAGCTTCAATAGAAGATATGGATGTACTCATTTGCTTCTTAGAAGACCAACTAACCAACTTTTCCCCTAAAAACTGAGCTCCCCCTGAAGTACTTCGACGGGTGTCCTGACACCCCGCATGATCAGCATCAGCATAAGCCGTTAACTCCGTAGCCGTGTCCTTAGGATACCAGAGACCCATATGAACTGTTCCTTGAAGATATCTGAAGACCCTTTTTACTGCTTCCAGATGCTTTTTGGTAGGCTTGGATTGATACCGAGCGCACATACATACGGCAAACAGAAGGTCTGGTCTACTAGCAGTGATGTACATTAAGGATCCAATCATGCTTCTATACTTTGTTTGGTCGACTGGAATCCCCGAAGGATCTTCATCTAGTCTTGATCTATCAACCATGGGAGTGTCAACAGGCTCACTTGAATCAAATCCAAACTTTTTCAAGATCTCATGGGCATATTTGGATTGATTTATGAAAATGCCTCCGGGACTTTGTGAGATTTGTAATCCTAGGAAGAATGACATTTGTCCCATCATTGACATTTGGAACTTGGAACTCATCTCCTTTGAAAATCTATCACATTCACTAGGATCTGATGAAGCAAAAATAATATCATCTACGTAAATCTGAACATGAAGCAGATGTTTGCCCGACTTCCTAGTGAATAATGTGGGATCAACAACACCCTTCGAGAACCCGTTTGCTAGAAGGAACTTGGACAATGTATCATACCATGCCCTTGGTGTCTGCTTTAAGCCGTAGAGAGCCTTCTTCAAGCGGTAGACATGAGTAGGATGTTCAGCATCCACAAATCCTTCTGGTTGGCTCACATAGACTTCTTCCTTTAAATCACCATTCAGGAATGCCGTTTTGACATCCATCTGGTAGACTATCATATTCCGACTAGCAGCATTGGCAAGGAATATTCTAATGGCTTCAATTCTAGCAACTGGAGCAAACGATTCTTCAAAGTATATGCCCTCTTCTTGTCTGTATCCTTTTGCAACTAACCGTGCCTTGTTCTTTAGAACATCACCATGCTCATCTAGTTTCACCTTGAAAATCCACTTGAGAGCAATAATCAAAGCACACTCTGGAGGAGGCACCAATTCCCATACTTCAAGTCGATCAAATTCATGGATTTCGTCTTGCATAGCCTCGAACCAGCAATCTTTAGTCATTGCTTCTTTGGCATCTTTTGGTTCGACTTTGGATAGTATGGAATTGAAGAAGCACCACAGTGCATCAGTTGCCAGTTGTTTACGTGTGGATACAGGACGAGCGGGATTGCCAATGATGTTGTCAATTGGATGATCGTTGGTCCATTTTCTGAGATGATCATGAGGTTGAGGGTTTTGAACTGATGTTGCCGTGCTGTGTTCTTCGAAAGAGGATGTGTGGGTTGAAGATTCATTAGCAAATATATTCTCAAAAGGAACATCATCTATAGGAGCAAACATATTAACTTCCAAAGAATGGTCATCTGCAGATTCTTGTTGCACCGGAGAGGATTGAGTATTTGATGATGAGGGTGATTGACTGGAAGCTGGTGCATTGAAACTGATTGAGACAGATGCTGATGGGCCTTCAGAGCCTTGCGGAACTTGAGCATCAGCATTAGGAAGAACAGCTGCAGCATTTGAGGTCGTTTCATTTGTTGGCTCAAAATATTCGTCAAACATAGGATCAAATAACTTTTTCAACTCCTCACTAGTTGGTGGTACATAAGACTCTGCAGGCGTGGGATTATCTACAAGCCCTGAACTAATTGGTCCAGGTGTCAAAAGTTTAAGATCGGGTCCAGAACTGGTTTGTCCTGAAGCAGGTTGCTCACTCAGCTCATCGAACGTAACATGAATGGTTACCATGATTTGTCGGGTTCTTTTGTTGTAGATTCTGTACCCCTTGCAATCTGGTGCGTATCCAACAAATATACCTACGTCTGCTTTGGCTCTTAACTTTCCCAAGTCTTGACCTTCATTAGTCGGATAGCAAAGTGCGCCAAACACACGAAGAAAGGAAAGATCTGGCTTTTTGTTATGAATTAGCTCATAGGGAGTCTTGTCATGAGTAGGATGGATCAGGGAACGGTTTTGGGTGTAACAAGCTGTTGCAATAGCCTCTGCCCAGAGAAACATCAATGCCCCTGAAAATATAAGCATGGTTCTCGCAGCTTCCACCAGAGTACGGTTTTTTCGTTCAACTACTCCGTTTTGTTGTGGAGTATGGGGGACACTTTTCTGGTGTGTGACGCCGATATTTTCATAGAAATTTCTGAGTTGATGGTTAACAAACTCAGTTCCATTGTCAGTGCGGATGATTCTGACAGTTTTGTCGAGCCTTACTTGCAGCTGTTTTATCAGTTTGATGATAACCTCTGGAGTTTCATCCTTTGTTCTCAAAAACTTTACCCATTTAAACCGAGAGTAATCATCTACTATCACAAGAACATATTTATTTCTATTTATGGTTTGTACTCTCATTGGGCCGCACAGATCCATGTGAAGGGTGTGAAGAACTCCCAAGTTGGGGTTGATGGTTTTGGGTTTGTGGGTTTGTTTCTTGCTTTTGCCCAGTTGACATGCGGAGCAGAGATGATCTTTCTCAAATTTTAGTCTGGGCATGCCTCGTACAAGATCTTTGCGGGAAAGATTATTTATGGTACCGAAGTTTAGATGGTTCAGACGACGATGCCACAGCCATGATTTTGTCTTGGAGGCTTTAGAAAGCAAGCAAATGGGAGAGGACCTCAACATTTCTTCAATCGATATGGTGTATAGATTTGTGCCCCGACTGCCTTTTAGAAGATCTACACCATCCAATTCCCTGACGAAACATGTGTGTTTTCTGAAAGCCACTTCAGAAAACAGATTGTGCCCTAATCCTTCCACATAATATACCCGTGAGATTACACTGTCACCGAACACATAATCTCCATAACCCATAATCGCACCAAAATGGTCGTTCCCGAATCTAACTGTCCCGATAAACTTTTTCACGAAGTTCTTGAGCCGTGAGCGATCCCCAGTCATATGTTTTGAGCAGCCTGAATCCAAATACCAAAGGACGATTTGTACGACCTGCATTTGAAGACAGACAAAGATGGATAACTGAAATATGTGGATCCCCACGTGCAGCTGGGGTCCGTTTGGTTAGCATTCACACATTCAGGAGCAACAGAGTTTGCTAATACTGAAGTCTCTACAGTGGGAACTATCCTAGAGTCAGCGGATGGCCTATTTGGAAGGCATTTTGTTCCTAGAGACAAAATTCGACCTGTTGGCCTCCATTCTTTAACTTTCACAAACCTATGATCATTCAGCTTAGGCAATGGACTTTTATTTCCTAAAATGAATTTTCTTCCAGTGGGTCTCCATTGATACCCAACAGTAGCAAAAGTTTTTCCTGTTGCCTTCCAAACTTTCTTACTTCTTTTAGTTTTCCTAACATACTTAACTTGGGGTGGTGCATGAGATATCAGAAATGACACAACACAATCATCATGATTAGCTGAAATTAAGCATTTGTCACATGTTTTACAGACCGCATTAGAATTCGAATTAATTACAGTACTTTTGATACTAGAATCAACACGATTCAATCTAGTCATTACAAACTTATTGTTCCTAGGTTGGGCTTCTACACTCTTCTTGTGATCACTATTAGCTGACGCAGTCCTATCTTTCCTTGCATTGCCTCTAGGCTTTGACTCGCTAGCTTGGGTGTCACATTTCACTCCTGTAGAAGTAATGATAGGAACATTGGTTTGTTTTACTGTCACATGCTTTCCTGATTTTGATGTGTTGGGTTCTGATGTTCTTGATGGCAAATCAAAGGTTACATGCTTGTTTTTAATAGTGGATGATGATGCACCTAATCTATCTCTTTGGTTGCTAGACTTGGGACCCGTGCCAATGGCATATTCTAACTGTTCCTGGATCCTTTTTGTGAGGACGCAGGCATAACCTACTGCCTTATCAAGTGGTTTTTCTATTATGTCCTCTTCCACAACCTCACAAAGAGTGTCAAGTCCATCCCTAAGGTGACAGAGATACATTTGATGGACAGGTCTGTTGTTTCTCATGGGAAATGAAATAGGCCCCACATCAACATCGTACATTTTACAAGCAGAGACCTTTGATGCAACACAATTACAAGAGGTACTTGGCATTTTTCCTTTCACCTGAGTCTTAAGATTCTCAATTTCATTTAACAAAGAAGTTATCTTTTCATTATGACTATTTCTTGTAACTTTAATTGAGTCATATAACTCTTTGTAATGCTGTTTAATCTTAGAATTTTCTTCCGAAAACACTCATTTTCATAATGTAACTTATTGATGGTGTCTTGATATTGAAACTTCTGAGAATCTGAAGACGAAGGTTTATTGGTGCCATACACATCACACTTGTTGGATTTCAATTGGGCAATTTGGGCCCTCAACAGTCGAATCGTGTTTATGTGAGCTTGAATCTTTTCATCTTGTTTGCTTAATTCAAAATATGTATCAAACTCAGGAGCATCCAAGGATGTCTTGTCATTTGATATTTTGCATTTTTCTTCTAAATGTTGATATTTTAGTTGCAGATTTAGATAATCAACCTCTAGTTTTGAAAAATGTTTAACCATGTTATCATGGTCATCATTTTGAATTTTGTCAAGCAATTTCACATTCTCCCCCTCAAGCTCAACAACACGATTCTGGGTAACATTTAAAGCAATAGCATACTCATGAAATTGACAAGCAGATAAAGCAGAATCAGTAGCAGTATAAAATACATCTTGCGCAATACATCTAGCAATCAAGTTGTCATTGGCGATGAGTATGTTTTTTCTTTCAATTTCACGACTCTTAAGTTCTATTGCACATTGAGTTACCTCATTTTCCATACCTTTAAACACTATTTTCATTTCATTTATTTCGGTATTAAGGGCAGTTTGCATCCCTTCAAAATGTTCTTTAAGTAGTTTAAAGAATGGCATGACCTCAGTCAAGTAACACCTTTTTGCGTGCTCAAAACACCTTTCCCCCTCAGTAATTCCGGTTGGTGTAATTCTCTTCTTACATGTTTTATCAAAATCAGCAAATAGTTGCCAAAGCACGTATAAGCTAATTAAGGTCTTGCGTTCAGTGGGAAGAGACAAAGGAACCAAATGCCTAGGTGTATTGGGAGGATACACCGTTATGGACGCAACTTTTCTAAGGAATGGGGTGTTGGCTTTAAGTTTATCTTCCTTTAGCTTTTCTATATCTTGTGACCAAAATATTTGTTCAGGTGTTAACTTCATTTAAGGAGCAAACACAGTCAAACGATTCTGCTCATAATAATCAGGGGGTTTGACTATTATTCGTTTGGCTATGCATTTGAGATCCCTCATTTTCTCATTCATTCTTTCCCTATTGCTATCTTCTATCTCCTCACTTTCTTTCAAAGAAAAATGCTCAGGGGGTGCATGGTTGGGCATGATCATCACATTGGCATCGTACAAGGCAGGTTGAGCTATTTGAGCAGTCCTAAGGTATGCTAGCTTAGGTTCACCTATCCTTCTTTCACTAGGTTTATCACACAGCTTCTTGTGCATATGAATCATTTGAGCAGTCTGTCTGGTTTGATCTTGTATGTACAACTTATCCTCAAGCTTGTTCTTTAAGGTTTTGAGTCTAGAAAAATCATTTAAAAGTTTTGTTTCTTTTTCTTTGAATTCTAGCTTTAGTGTACTTATACAATTTTGAACTTCCTGTTTTTGTTTAACAGATAGATCCAGCTGATTTTTCAAAGAATTTAACTCTTGTTTTAATGTTTCTTCTCTTACTCTAGTTTCTTTTATAAGTGTACACAGTTGATCTTCCATTTTCTGCTCACGTTCAGTAAGCTCAAACTTTGCACGCTGTTCATACATAGCTACTTGTTCCTTATAGATGTTTAGTCTAGTGATCAAGTTATCATTATGAGCAAGTACAGTGTTTTCATGCCACTCACATGCATTATCTACGTCACATGTATTTTCTAAGGCACACACGTTATTAACAACACAAGCATTATTATCAACAGAAGATTCTCCATCTTGTACATCAGGCACATTGTTGTGAGTCAAATATTGTTCATATGGAATCATATTGCTATTTTCCATGTCAACATTATTTGAGTCAGAAATATCTCCCTGTTGTACTTCGTTGGGAATCTTTTGTTCATCAACTACTTCATATGTGTCATAAAGTTTTAGTACCTCAGAAATCACAGATGCATTTGAAGAACCAGCTTGTCGAGGTGATGAAGCCAAGGATGTCAAGTTAGCCATGAAGACTGTTTGAGCCGTTGGTTCATCATCCACATCAGAGTCAAATGCATCACAATCATCAGCTTTGAAGATGTTGGGATCGTTGAGTGCTAGATCCTGAACTGGGTGCTCATCCACATCTTCATCAAAAGTATTTCCCCCATCACCAGCCAAAAACAACAATTCTTCCTCATCCAATACAGCTCCATTCTCTTGAGCCTGCATCAACAGCATCTTGTCCTTGAAGTAATCTGAGTTCTAGGACGTTTTGGTTGATTGCAATTCCTGGCAATGTGTCCCAGTCCTCCACAATTATAACACTTGAGCTGTTTCCCCTGCCCCTGATTGGCATTCCCCGCTCTGTTCTGCACATTACCTCGACCCATGTTTCTTCCTGATCTCCCTTGCACATTCTGAACCACAATTTTCCCATCCTCCACCATTGCTAGATTGCGTGGGTTGGATGAGTTTCTTAACTGATTGTTGGTCTGAGAGAGAGATGCTTTAAATTGTTGAACCAGTAATGATACTTGGTTGGTGAGGTTATCAATCATTTTGTCGGTCTGAGAATAGCCTGAGTCGAGTTGTGAGCTCATAGCAGAAGATGGTGAGTGAAGTTGATGATAACCTTGGTTAGATGATGGTTGGGTGTTTAGCACTTGCCATAAATGCCAGTGGGTCATTAGGAGTTGAAGGATTGAGCTTTTCTCTCAGCACCCGATCGTAGGCAGCATGCTTCTCATGTTGTTGTAGGTAGGCATACAACTGTTCATAGTTAGTATCTCTCAGACCTTTGTTGAGTTTGACAGCAGTAACAAATTTGTCCCATTCTGGAGTCATGTTGTTTACAAACTTTGAGTTAAGTTGGATGTTGGGCATAGTCATTCTTATCATCCTCATGTCATTCACCAACTTATGGAATCTCACATAGTAGTCTGTGACATTTTCTCCTGGGTTCATTTTGAAGTGTTCAAACTCATCATACAATTGTGATTCACGGTCTTCTTTTGTGAGTTCTGACCCAGCTAGCAACATCTTTACATTGTCCCACACTGCTTTAGCTTCAGTGTTAAAATTGATGAGTTTGTAGACATCCTTTGGCAGACCCTGAATGACGATATTTGAGGCTCTAATGTCAGCATCATACCTCTTCTTTTCCTCCTCATTAAAGTCATTGTAAGTGCGAGGTCTGTCAATTCCAAATGTGACTGTGCCATCTTCACCAGTAGTAACAGCATCTCTGGTAGTACCCATCTGAAATGGTCCTTCATCAATGGACTTAAGGATGTTTGCTCCATTCTCTTTTCCCAAGCAATAAAACCGTATTCTCTGTGCCCACGACTCATAGTCTGTCCTATCTAGCATAGGTGGACGGGTATCCGACCCTGCAGCTTGAATGTCATCTGATGCAGTGCTTGTCATGCTGGCCATAATGTATACGGGATTTTAAAGTTCTTGTGATTTAACCGAGAAATCAAATCTTTCGCAGGACTTTCTAAAATCACCAAGAAACAAACCGTAAACTTAGAGTTACTTGCAAATTAGAATTTTAAGTTTTAACTCAAGGAAACTCAAATCTCAATTGATCAAATCGCAAAGTGTCAAGACACAGCTTGTCAAATCGCAGCAAGACAAATCGCAAGCATATCAAATCGCAATAAGTCAAATCACAAGTGTTAGCTTGCAACGTCAAATCGCAATAGATCAACTCTCAAACTTATCAAATCACAATAAGTCAAGTAGCAGCTTGTCAAATCGCATATAATCAAATCGCAATTTGGGAATTATGAGTCAAACCACAAAGTTCAACTCGCAAGTGCACAAGTCGCAACGCACTATATCAAAACGTAACAGACAAATCACAACCCTGAGAAACTGGTCAAACCGCAACTGTCAACTCGCAACTCTAACAAGTCGCAACCCTAACTGACACAAGTCGCAACTCACTATATCAAATCACAACAGACAAATCACAACCCTGAGAAACTAGTCAAACCGCAACTGTCAACTCGCAACTCTAACAAGTCGCAACCCTGACGGACACAAGTCGCAACTCCCAAATCGCAAGTCACTACAAGACAGAACAGTCGCTATCTTTGACAAGTCGCAACTCACAAAAACGCCAAACCTGTCCCTTTCCTAGCGATTTGTCTTTTTTACCAAAAACAGTAATAAGCCAAGTCGCAACTTCGAGAAACCTCAAATCGCAACTTTCACCTTCCCAACAATACACAAGTCGCTACTAAGAAACTTTTACCGAGGGACAAATCGCTACTATGAACACTTTATCACTACCCCACGAATCGACCAAAAACCACCACACAAAGCCGAAAATAATGATTCCAAACACCAAACACTACTTCAACACAAACCCTAAGCAAGAAAGTACAAGATTTAACAACTTCTAGCTACTAAACAAAGCGCAAAAGAGATATTTAAGTAACTATCTATTCGAACCAAAAGTACCCCAAATCTACACAAATCCGTGAATATAACCATACATGAACCTAACCATGGCTCTTGATACCAATTGTAGTATATTCACAATCAAAGAAACACACGTTTAGTGCTAGAATATGGATCGAATAGGAGAAGAACTAGAGAGAGAAGTAGAGATGTGGAACCTTTAGTGAGAGAAAGAAAGGGAGGTTAGATTAAATGAGTGAAAGGTCCAACCCTCTCCTTTGGTGGAGAGGGATATTTATACTACTACATAAGGTGCCCCTAGTAGGCTGTGGAGCAAGCTGACAGTGGGTAAAGACCCGACCCACTCCACAATATTAATAATAACTAAACTACTACTAATATTACTAATAAACCTACGAGCTATTAAGTGCTAATAAGTACTCGGGGTGACCGAGTCTTCAACTGAATATTTATATTCCTAACAAATATGCTTTTGAGGCATTGGACAAGACGCTAAGAGATATACTAGGGTTCCATGAACCGGATAGAAGGGATCGAATCTTTGGAGGAATGATGGTGTTGCTAGGAGGTGACTTTAGACAAGTCCTCCCAGTTATCCCAAAAGCCAAAAGGCCCGACATTGTCCATGCATGTATAAACCGGTCTGAGTTATGAAAATATTGCTAGGTCTTCACCCTTACGCGCAGCATGCGTGTCAATGAGTACACTGACAATGGGGATATTGATATGCGTAAGCAAGATTTTAATAGATGGGTTTTGGCAATTGGGGATGGAAAATTACCAGCAAAAATAAAGGAAGAGGTGGATGACCCAACTTGGATTCACATACCCGAGAATTTCCTAATCAAATCCTGGGATTCTCCTATTGAAAAGATTGTTGAAGAAACTTACCCTCATTTTACCACGCGGCAAACTGACAATGAATATCTAAAAGAAAGGGCAATTCTAACTCCCTGGAATGATGATGCTGATGCCATCAATGAGTATATGTTTAAGAAGTTGGCGGGGAAATTTGTTACCTATAATTGCGCAGATGAAATTTGCAAGGCATCAACTGACACTCTAGACCAGCAAGACTTGTATCCGGTAGAGTTTCTAAATTCCTTAAATTTCTCTGGCATGCCACCACATGCCCTCCACTTAAAAAAGGAACTGCCCATAATGTTATTACGGAATGTGAGTCCAAGTAAAGGACTATGCAATGGGACCAGGTTGGTGATCACTGATCTAGGACAATTTGTTTTCCTGCTAAGGTCCTTACAGGATCAAATATAGGAGATGACGTTGTAATACACAGGATCATACTCACATCTACACAGTAAAAATGGCCATTCGTCCTAAAACGATGACAATTTCCTGTAAGACCATGTTACGTAATGACCATTAACAAAATTCAAAGACAATCGCTTAACTATGTTGGACTCTATCTGCCAAATCCCGTATTCAGTCATGGACAACTATATGTGGCGGTATCAAGTGTCACAAGCCCTGATGGTCTAAAAATACTAATGATCGAAGACACAGACCCGGAACTGAAGCACTGCACACGTAACATCATTTACAAGGAAACTTTCAACAACCTAACTTAGTACAGATATGTAATGTTTTCATAGTGATTTATCACTGCTTATTTTATATTTCAATAATACATAATTAACAAAAATGTGGAATGTTCAAATCTGTTGTGAATGAGAACAAAGTGTGGTGAACAAAGAGAATACATAAAGTTTTGAAATTCCATATTGACAGCTTTTAGACTTATGTATTATGAATCTTAGTAGCGACTCACATGTGTTTAGGAGTTATGCGTAGTTGTTGAAAATCGATGGATTCATTATCAAGACCATTATCATTACAACAACTACTAAGCTTCACTACTCAAACATATAACCAAAAACAGTTTAACTACAAATAAAGACTAATCAGATAATCACATCCAAGATCGATAGTCCGATAATTCCTACAAACTACAAAATATCATAAAGTAACCAACTTTAAACGAATTAACACATTCTGAAACACACCCATTAAACTAATGAGGCTAAAATCCAAATCCCAGTTACAAAATCAAATGAGCATACGAATCAAAAATCAATACCTGAATGAATTAAGCAACTCCCAAATCCATATTCAGATTAATGATCAAACATTCAAACCCTTAAAGATATTGTTTGATTTGATTGTTTATTGTTAAATTACATTTATGTCGCCTGGAACTCAAACCCCTAAAATCGCTATAGCGATCTATTTCACCAAGATCCATTTCTGTGTGTGCGTTATGTATGTGTGTGAGAGAAAAAAAGTCAAACACACAATAAAGTCTAAATATGTTACCATTTTAAATAATATATGTAAAAAATAAATGTAAATAACAAAGAAATAAATAAAAAAGGATCAAATAGAGTATTAGACTTAAAACTGATCATTGATCAGTTAACTTCGATTAATAACATAAAAATGATTACAACCAACAGTTCATCAACATTAAGCTTCACAAGAAAGGAGCTAAGACATGCATAAACTGACAACAAAACACACACAAAAAAAGTTAAAAAAAAAATTAAAAAAAAATAAAAAAAAAAATGACCTAATCATTTCCATCTTCATCAGACCCCATCTTGGCCACATGGCCCTCCTTCTCAGTAATGCCTTCACGAGCTTTAACCAGGATTAAATTCAATGCTCGAAGCCTCTGCTCCTCCCTCTCCTGGGTTTCAACAAGACAATCCCAGGCCTTGGTACCAGCAGCATTAATAGGACCAAAAGACTCGGTCTCCCTGATGTTCTGTTCACGTTTATCCATCTTCGCTCGAAGTTGAGTACATTCTTCCCCAATACGGATCAAGAAACCCTGATCTCCAGTTCTTTCCTGAAGGAATAAAAACGTGAACGCATCACTGAGATCGTCTGAACCACATAGATCTTTAAGCTCATTGAAATTCGGAGTAGCAGCCATTGATGAGATTAACTGAGAGAAAATGCTCAGAAAATGTATGGATGGGAATGACTTTAACAATTATTATTAAGTGTATTATATAAGCTAATAAATTGGGAGTTACTACAAACAAACAAGCAACTGAGAAGGCATCATTATACATGATAACACCCATTTAATTGAAGTACACTTCCCCTTCCCCAACGCAAAACTATCATTTCAGCATTTAACAAAAATGTTTAAAAGTTAACATAAAACCCCTCATATTTAACATTTAGACATATAAGGCCCTTAAAAAATATAACACATTACATTAACATACCACACCATAATAATAACCAAGTGATAGCACACTATTATTTCGCAATTGATCTCAACAACTACTTAAATTGAACATATCTCCGTAAAAGGCTAAGTCTAGACACAAAAGTAACCAAACAACTAATTAAACTTATTCATTTTAACAGCATTAGCTACTTCCTCACGGACACCAGCTTTCGCTTGATAAAATAAATCATTTAACTTTTCGAACAATACCCGATGCCTCTCTTGAGTCTTTCTCAAAGCATCTAGTGAATCCTAAGCAACACCACGAACACCTAAAGCTTCCATGTTCACCATCATGGTATGGTTCTTCGCCAATACCCGCCTCAAATGCTGACAAAAAGAAAAAAGCAATTTGGAAAATGCATCATCTTCACCTGCCTATTGTACAAACCACAAACGCATACAATCATGCAATTTAGAAGAACCAGCAACATTCATCAAGTTCTCTAACATCTCAAAATCTGCCATTGGAAAAATAAAAAAAAAAAATATATATATATATAATATATATATATATATATATATATATATATATATATATATATATATATATATATATATATCAAAGTACAAATGGTTTTATAATTGGCTATGACAAAAGTGCCAAATAAATAGGCAAAAAATAATGTATGTAACTTATTCATATTAAAAGATTACATGTGAAGAGACTATTTTAAATGTAACATCTTGGAAAAATTCTCTTCACATATACTCTTTTAATGTGAAGAAACTATTTTAAATACAAAAGTTATGATAACATCACAACTTAGAAACATAATGACGAAAATTGGTACCAAACATTACAATATGAACATTTAGCTGCAATTTGTGCAACGCAAAAAATCAATAAATGAAGTGTGCAACTCCCAATATGGTCCTTAGTCAATGGAGTTAGATATTACCGGTTCATATTAAGCTAGGGGTGTTTAAGTGATGTTTAAAAAAAAAAAAAAAAAAAAAAAAAAAAAAAAAAAAAAAAAAAAACCCTATAAATTGCTATGTTATCGAAACATGTTATTTACTCAAAGTAGACGTTAAAAACTCAACAAATTACTAAAACAATCCCCAGTCAACAATAAGATACAATTCGTGCAACGCATGGGTTTACCAAGACTCGTTACTTTTAAAACAACACTTATGTACATAGCATTAGTCCTTTACATAAGCAAACGGCAAAACTATATCACAAAGAAAAAGTCAATAAACTACATTTGACTCTGAAAAATACAAAATAAGACAAGCGAAACATAGACATTGATTTTTAAATCAACATTCTTTAATCACGTCCTCATCATCCGTGTTATCCTTCTCACCAGTGGTAGTAGTCGAACTCAAAATGTAATCATATTGTTTATAACTCTTATACTCGTGTATTTCAGCATGATCGAACCGCACGTTTTTCTTCCTTTCACCTCTAACCGGAGTTAGAGGGCCTTTTCTGTTGGCCGTTTTCATGTTTTTCTCAACATTTTCCACTTGATCTACCTTTTTGATAAATAACTAGTTATGTAAAACATTATGAGTTATAAAATTTTGATAATTAAACCATGCACTCTTACTATTAGAGTAATTTTCTTTTCGGTTGACAAACTGTAGAAATTTATAAACCAAATGATGGATCGTGTTTTTGGAAGATATTGTGATTCATTGATGGATCGTGTTTTTGGAAGATATTGTGATTCGGGAGGTTGGGTATGATGGAAATATATGATTTCCATTGTTAGAGAGAGAGAGTAGAGAGAGATAGTAAACATGGTGTTTTTATTAATGAAAGTGAAAGTGAAACAATACACACAAGTCTCACCCCTCCATGGAAGTATGGAGGGGTATTTATAGCCACTCATACACATAACTTTACAATAATTACGCTTCTAGTCCATGTGTTTAAGGCTTACATAGTAACTAATGTAATCCCGTAAGTGTCGTTCCATTTACGTGTTAGGAGCATTCCCAACAATCTTCCCCCAATTGGACGACATAAGGGATTACTTACACCATTTTCTACTAGTACAAAAATAAGTAAAATAAAGTCTTCATAAGCTCTTCAAATGCTGAGGATGACTGCAGTTGATGCTCTGTCTTCATCTTGTACCTCGTCTTGAGAACTTTTCTTCACTTGTAGGCAAATGATGTAATATGCATGAACTCGATTAACTTCCCCCCAATTCATGCTGCATGTTTTTAGCGGCTTCTTTTTATACTTCTTTTTGGCGAAGTTTCTGAATTAGCTTCCCCCCAAACTGATAACCGTCTTCAGCAGATTCAAAACTTTGATGTAGTTAACATGTCTTCTAACTTTTGAAGTTTTAAGTACGCAACGGAATTTGTAGATAACATCGTAAATCACACCAAGAAAATCTGACTAGTCACTCAATAACGATTATAATCAATGCAGAAACTCCGTTTTGGGGGTAACATGCAAGAAATCAGCAAGATCTTCTCACATATGTAGGCTACTTCACACTTCACAACCTGCGAAAGTTGAAATGATTACACCAAAATCACAAAACTGAACCACTGATCATCTCTGCGGACTTCTCTCCGTTAGTAATAAAATTGTAAGCTCGATCAAGTGAATCTGTTATGTGTCCCCGGTATGCACATTTATTCCTCCTGATTGCAGATACTTGTGGAAAAAGAGTGTTTTCGCAAAGAACTCAAGAAAATTCAAAGAAAATCCACTCTCTCTTACCCCACGATGTCTTCGCGGAATCGGAAGCATACACACTATGTTTATGATGGAAACAGAGGCAGCATAACCCTGTATGTCCAATTAGTCAATTATGTGAGAATCAACTGCTGATAAAATCTCTACTCTTTTATACTCCTCTCTCCTAACATTTTACCGACCCCATTATCATTCTGACGGCTTTTTGTAGTGGCTACGGATGGAGAAAACTCAGTATGACGAACTTAATACTGAAGTAAAATAACCCGAACTTGTGACTTAAACTTGCACTATTGTCTGACTACAAACCAACACTGAGAATTTCAATAAAGGTAGAATCATATACCCATCCAACCATCCTTAACTATATATGAACTTCTCTCGAATTATCCACAACTTTTTGTGACACTTGAGCACTACAATGTAACTCCTTTAAAGTGATAGCTATACACTGTGAGCACAACAACGTAATTCCTTACATCAGGTATAACTAGATAACTCAAGTCCTAATCATTCTAACGGTTAAAAGTTCGAACAAGGATCTTGAAGAATCATGCATCCAACCAACCCCGATATCTTCAGATACTAAGTACACGCATCCGTGATATTCCACTTCAACCTCAAATAAATAATAATGAATTAACGTTGTAGTCACATCTTGCTGTTAAGTACCCAAAAACTAGCCTTTTTAACGGTTAAAATGAATCATGATAATGGTTTTATCCCGATCTTGTCAAAAACGTATCCCAAAAATTAGTCACTTAGTCCATTAAAAAAAAAACAAATACGAACCATAGTCCAAAACGCCACTTAATCAAACCATAACTTCAACAAGATATAAGCTATAAAAAATCACAGCCCATATTTGTGAAATAGACTCCACGTTTTTCAGCCCAACTAAGTGATATTGAATACAGGCCCAAAAAACACCCCTCTGGTCCATGTACATAAACCGGATCCAAGACCAACCCCAATCAATTGGGTATTAATAACTCATAAAACTTAAATCCCTAACCATCTCACACACATCCGCCCCCTTTCTCTTGATAGCAGATAAACACAATCAACCAAACCCTAATTGACAAACATCACACTCTCCGCCCCCATTACTCCTCTCTTATGTAGTTACCTAACCGAATCAATATCATTTCATCACCTTCATTTTTGATCTATCAATCGAACTCATCACCATATCATCCTCAATCCGAATCAAACACAAACACAACCGTACCTTTACCTTTGTCTTCATTTTCTTCTCAAGGCTAAATCAAGAACGCTTCATGGCTTCAAGATCCATTATAGGGTCTTGGGTTGGTGATATGTGGTTATGTCGAAACAAAGAAAAATATAACAAGATTGTTATTACTTTATCTTAATCAGTTTCGTATAGTTTTGTTTGTTTGTTTATGAACGAACCAAGATAAGATAGTAACAGTTTTGTTATTTATCTTTTCTTTTTGAATCGGATATGAAATGAAGCTTGTCTTCAAAAATAGTCGATGATGATTAATTTCTTTCGTTTGAATGACTTTCAAAAGTCTTGTTGTAACTATGTATAACACGAAAGAAAGAAAAAAAAACTGAGACTTTATGATTGTATTGACTATTACTGTTCGAGTCTCTGTGATTGTGAGGAGAAGTAGTGACACTTAACATGGTTTGTTGTTTGTTGTTTATTGTTGGAGGATGGGACTTAGGATTAGAATGAGTTGGTGTCGGTTGTGTTTTGGATTTGATAAGGTCTTGGTTGTGGTTAGGTTACACTCGATCTGACTTTTAATTATTTTGTTATCATTTTGGTTTTGACTTGTGTAGATAAACTGAAGTCACAAATGAGAGTTGTTATTTGGTTTATGGTCTACTAGTCTGTCTTGATCTCTTCATCTTTTCCTTTTTTCATTTTGCAATTCCGATAAGTGGTTATAAAAAAATACCAATTCCGATAACATTGACTTGTTGAATTCCGAGGATTCAATTCCGACTGATCAATTCCGACGGGGCAATTCCAATGGATCAATTCCGACGGTACTTATCGCATTTCTTTACAAGAAATCGATTCTAATTTCGATGAACTAGGGACTGTCGGAATTGCTTTACAAGCAATTCCGATAAAAGAGGGTTTAGACAATTCCGATGAGTTTCTGACCATTATTTTATGACCATCTTTTCCAGACCATGTTACCGACCAGTATAAGACCACTTTTCAGGGTTATGGTGCAAACCAGTCTAGAAAATTATAAGATATATGACAACTGTATACCAGGACTAAAATGGACCCAAAATAGCAGTTTGTGTGACATTTAATGAAAGCTTAGAGACTGTTTGACCATATATTGATACAAGATAACTGTTATGAAACTGTTATCAATACTAGTTGACAAAAAATTTGGACCAGTAAAAAATTGTAATACAACAGCTTCAAAACAGATCTGATTCCACAAAAAAGATACGATTTTGACAAGATAACATCACAAAAATCAACCAAAACTAATAACCAAGCTCTGAAGCCAATTGTTAGGTCATAATATTAATGTAACACAAGATATAACTCACGTATAACAATAACTAGATAAGAGAATAAGAGAACTAGATGAAGAGAAATGGTTGATTCATTCCATACGAAATACTATCAAAGGTTCGGTACAAGAGAGAAATAAACCAACAAGTAAATGAGTGATACATGTGTGGTATTTATCGGCAAGTGTTTAGAGCAACACTTGCCTTGATTCTTTCTAGAAAACTAACTAACACTCACGGCCCATGGGCTTCTAATTGAGCCGTGAGTTGTTATCTAACCTAAAGCCCGTAATATTTAGCAACCTTGACCTATACATTGACCAATACTTGAATTAATATAAAACGTGTTCCTAAAACCAAAGCTATTTCAACACAGATTCACTTATTATGAACCCAGCCAACCTCCCCTTGGTTCACTCTTTTATTAAAACAATAAGCTATAGTAATAGCAGTTTAATACAATACAGAAAACTAGAGAAAGAAATTACACAAAAACTAGGGTTTCTCTCAACTCAGGAACACACAGTGAGAGAGAGTAAAACACACAGCAAAAACTAAAACGAATAAGATGATATGAGTTGTTGATGCCTTATATAGCTCCTCCATAAGATGTTACTGCTAAGCCCTCCAAATCTTCTAAATGTCATAACTTTAGTCCTTCAAGAATTGGGTGGGCACACTCTTGGCTTTGACTTTAGGAGAAAGACATTGAGACCCATGTGGTTGTACTAGCTAAAGCTTAGCCTTTCAACACTCCCCCATAAGCTTTAGCTTCCTGAAGCTCCCCCAGCAGCTTTATCTTGCTCACCAGGTTTATCCCGAAATACATTAAACATACCAAGAAACTTGCAAAACTTGTTATGGTTAGAAATACTAAGTCCATTTGTGAACAAGTCTGCTACATTGTCTTCAGACTTTACTTTATTAGTTTTAATAAAACCTGAAGCAACTTTTTCTCTTAAAAAATAAAGATCTATTTCAAAGTGTTTACTTCTTTCATGAAGAACAGGATTAACAGCTATCTGCATAGCAGAACTGTTATCACAACACATCTCCACAGGTAAATTAACTTTCACATGCAGATCTGCTAATAGCTTGGTAATCCAAATCACCTCACAACACACATTGCACATAGCTCTAAACTCTGCCTCAGTAGAGGATCTAGCAACTACAGCTTGCTTCTTTCTTTTCCAGGATACCAAACTACTTCCCATAAACATAGCATAACCAGTAACAGATCTTCTAGTTACTTTACATTTGGCCCAATCAGAGTCAATAAAAACCTTTAAACTTGTATCATTACTTTCTTTAAAACTAATACCAAGTCCAGGTTCTTTCTTAAGATATCTTAAAACTCTGAAAGCAAGTCTTAAATGAGATTGCATAGGATTATGCATAACTTGACTTAAACAATGAACAACATAAGAAATATCTGGCCTTGTTAAAGTCAAATAGATCAGTTTACCAACCAATTTATGATAATGTGTTATGCCAGAAAAAGGTTTATCATCACCAAACTTAGAGACAAGTTTTTTATTGTCTGGATTTTTCTCTATAGGAGAATTGCATGGTTTGCAACCAAGCATACCAAACTCTGTTAAGAGTTCAGTGCAGTACTTCCTTTGCGTAAGACAAATACCATTCATAATATCCAAAACTTCAATACCCAAAAAATATTTGAACTTACCTAAGTCTTTTATTATAAACCTATAACTCAAAAATTTCTTAAACTTATTAATTTCATCAATATTATTCCCAGTGATAATGATATCATCAACATAAACCAACAATACCAACATAACATCATTATCATTCTTAATGAACAAAGAGAAATCATTTGGACTTTGCACAAAACCATTTTCTTTAAGCACAGAAGTTAATTTCTCATTCCATTTTCTTTGTGCTTGTTTTAAACCATATAAAGACTTAACCAGTTTGCAAACTCTTTTATCATTCTTATCAGAAAAGCCTTCTGGTAAAGTCATATACACATCCTCTTCTAATTCACCATATAAGAATGCATTATTTAAGTCAAGTTGGAATAAAGGCCACTTGTTATTAATAGCAATGCTTAAAACACATCTTATAGTGACAATTTTCACAACTGGAGAAAAAGTCTCCTCATAATCTATACCTTTTCTTTGATGAAAACCTTTGGCAACTAATCTTGCCTTAAATCTTTCTACCTCACCATTAGCCTTATATTTAACTTTAAATACCCACTTATAACCAATAGCTTTTCTACCAGCTGGTAATTCAACAATTACCCAGGTACCATTTCTATTTAAAGCCTCAATTTCTTGATTCATAGCCTCTACCCATCTACTGTCTTTAGCAGCTTCCTCATAGGTAGTAGGCTCATGAATTTTATTAAGACTAGCAGTAAAAACAAAGTTATCAAAACTTAAGTTGGAATATTTAACAACTTTGTCAATTCCATACTTATGATTCTTATTAAGCACATAATCTTTGTATTTAGATGGCAAGGCTGTCATTCTACTAGTTCTTCTAACAGTTTGACCTACTGCTGGTTCTGGTGACTCAAACATTTGTCCAAACATATCTATTTCCTCCCCCTCAGACTCATATTCATCATTACTTAAACTAATACTCTGTATGCCTTCAGAAACTGTAATTTCTGTTGCATACTTAGTTGTTTTAGTGTCCTTCCTACTAGAATTACTACCAAAGATATCCTCAACACTTGTATCAGCAGTATCTGCTGTATCAGCAGTTTTTGCTGTTTCAAGCTGTTCAAGATTCTTATCTATGGCAGCTTCATCTACAGTGCTGACACTAGGAGTATTACTATTAGAAGCAGACTTGATACTACTATCTGCACTATTACTATTATCATCATAGGGTTCATTAGACTTAAGGTTACTTTGACTGCTATTATCATTTTGATAAAAAAAAGGTTAAGTTATTCAAATCATTTTCTTGAAACACAAACTCTTTAGTAAAAGAACTATTTTTAAAAGGAAAAACTGTTTCATAAAACCTAACATTCCTTGAAAAAATAAATTTCTTTTGTTCAAGATTGAACAGCTTATAACTTTTTTTGTCAAAAGCATATCCAACAAAAACACATTTGTCAGATCTAGCACCAAACTTATCAGATTCATTTAAAATAGTTGAAAAACATAAGCAGCCAAAACACCTTAAATTTGTCAGACTAGGTTCAATTTTATACACCATTTCAAAAGGACTTTTCCCATATAACACAGCAGTATGTAACCTGTTGATTAAGTAAGTAGCAGTTAGAATGGATTTAGTCCACATGTTCAATGGTAATCCCCCTCTGAAACATGAGGGCTCTAGTAGTATTTAATAAATGTCTATGTTTTCTTTCTGCTACACCATTCTGCTAGGGTGTGTAAGGACAAGTAGTTTGATGTAAGATACCATTATTTAAGAAAAAACTTTCAAACTTCTTGTTTACAAACTCTGTACCATTATCACTTCTAAAAACTTATATAGTTTTTTCAAACTGATTTTTAATTAGATTAACAAAACTTATAATATGATCATAAACTTCACTTTTATTTTTCATTAAAAATACCCACATAGCTTTGGTGTAGTCATCAACAACAGTAAGAAAATATCTAAACCCATCCCTGCTGGTCACCTTATAAGGTCCCCACACATCTAAATGAACAAGTTCACCCAGATTTTTAGTTTTATGATCACTTAATGGGAAAGGTTCTCAAGTCTGTTTAGCTTTATGACAAATTTCACAAGGTCTAGAACTGATACTTTTAAGATCTTTTAGCTTATCTTTTAACACGGTTAAAACATGGTCAAAGGGGTGTCCAAGTCTGTTATGCCAAATACAATTTGACATAACACAACTCTTAATATTACTGTTATTAACCCTCTTACCTTCATTAAGAAAGTAAAGACCTCCTCTCTCACTACCAGTCCCCATCAGGAACTTTTGAGTTAAATCCTGAATTTTACACACTTTATCATTAAAACTCACAATGACATTATTATCTTTAGACAGTTTATGAACAGACAATAAACTCACATAATAACCAGGAACAACCAACACATCATTTAGAACCAAGTTATTTCCAAATTTATAACTTCCAATCTGTTTAACTTGTGCAACAGTCCCATTGGGATTTGCAACAGTAAGATTTAAGTGAGAAACATTCATTATATCAAAAATAAATGTTGCATAAAAAGTGATGTGTTGACTAGCTCCTGAATCAATAATCCAACCAATATAAGTACTATAAGTACTTATATTAGAATTGAAATTAAAGAATCTACAAGTAAATAAACTGATAGCACAATTAGTGATGTGAGAAACATCCATTATATCAAAAATAAATGTTGCACAAAAAATGATGTGTTGACTAGCTCCTGAATCAATAATCCAACCAATATAAGTACTATAAGTACTTATATTAGAATTGAAATTAAAGAATCTACAAGTAAATAAACTGATAACACAATTAGAGGTCATAACAGTACCTGCAACACTAGCATGAGTCTTGCTAGCATCACCTGTACCACTCAACAAAGACATTAACCTCTTATACTGATCACTAGTAAGAGTATGAGTGGTACTCTTGCTAGTATCAGTCTTATTATTAGTCACATTATTAGCATTATTTTGATTCACATTTCTTTTTTTAACAAAACCAGGTGGATACCCCACCAACTCAAAACATCTATCAATAGTATGACTATTCATATTACAATGCTTACAAACAAGATTTGACACCCTGCCAAATCTTTTGTTATTGTTATTATTGTTTATATTAGAGTTCCAATTACTGTTTTGAGTATTTCCAGTATTAGGCCTGGCTGCAAAGGCAGTAGTCCCATTTTTAACAGTTTTAGAAGCCACATGACTATTTCTGTGAGATTCATCTCTAGAAAATATGGCAAAAGCAGATTTAACATTAGGTAAAGGGTCAGTAGTAAGAATAAGACTTCTCACAGAACTGAACATATCATCAAGCCCCATAAGAAATTGCATTAGCCTAAGAATGTCTGAATGCTCTTTCAGTTTAGGAGCAGTGTCACAAACAAATGTGGGTAGGTCAACAAGTGAGTCAAACTGTCTCCACAATGCATTAAACTCATGATAGTATTCAGACAAACTCATACTAGATTGTGTTAAAGTGTGAATATTATGGTGCAAATTATAAATCACAGATCCATCTTGTTTATTGTAAGTTTCTTCTAATTCATCCCAAACATCCTTAGCATTTTTAGAAAACACTTGACCTTTATAAAGATCCCGTGATATACATTGAGCCTGATATAGAGCATCATTGGGATCTCTAACACATTTACCATTAACAAACCCAAGTTTATTCTTGGTATGCAAAGCCAACACCACAGCAGCAGACCATACCTTATAGTTCTCAACTGAGCACCAATGTCTTGAGGGTGCAAATACAAAAGGTCATATATATCCAATTTTAGTTCACTACCACTACCAGATTCATGTTCAGTTTCTTTATCTTTTTTATTTGGATCAACCATTTTGACAGGAAACAAACAAAAAAGCTAACACAAATAAACTGAACAATCAAACACAAAGAAAACACAAACAACAAAAAACAAGAACCCTTATATCTCCTCAAGCACATATAACCACCAACAATCTCAACACCACAAACACAAATATCCCTTAACCTACACTTCGTCTCATGCAATTCTAAAAAACCTAATAAAAATAACCTAAAGAGGGTGTAAGTGGTATTACATTGCACGCAAGCTTCCAAATAATACCACAACCACTCCAAAAGATCAAGAAGATCCAACCACAACCAATAGCACAGCGGAAACCAACCTGTAACAAAAAACCAGAGTTAGAATCAAACAAATTTAATAAGAACAGTCTAGCACACGAAACCCTAAAAATTATTTTTAGGGTTTTTGATTTTAATTTCAAGGATCTTAAAATTAGAATCAATACAGCCAGACTTTACCAACTTTAACAAAAAAAACAACCTGAAATTAGGATTTGATAGAGTAGACCCTAATTTTGATCAACTTGATTAAAAAATCAAATTAACTAACTCCGATACACAATTAGACCAAAAGAACACTGAATCACAAATTAACTAACTCCGATACACAATTAGACCAAAAGAACACTGAATCACAGTCTAATTGTATCAAGAACCACCAGGATCAAGAAACCCTAAAAAATTGGAAAACCCTAATTTTTAGGACTAAACAATTACTCTTCAGATTAATTAGATCTAACAACAATAACACTAAATCAACCCTCAGAACAATCAGATCTAACGTATAGATCAAAACCCCCAAATTTTGAGAAACCCTAATTTTATAAAAACTTTTAAAATCTTTTAAAAACGCTTTGGTATAGAGCAACCTGGCTCTAATACCATGTAGAAATTTATAAACCAAAGCTATTTCAACACATATTCACTTATTATGAACCCAACCAACCTCCCATTGGTTCACACTTTTATTACAACAATAAGCTATAGTAATAACAGTTTAATACAATACAGAAAACTAGAGAAAGAAATTAAACAAAAACTAGGCTTTCTCTCAACTAGGAACACATAGTGAGAGAGAGTAAAACACACAGTAAAAACTAAAACGAATAAGATGATATGAGTTGTTGATGCCTTATATAGCTCCTCCATAAGATGTTACAACTAAGCTCTCCAAATCTTCTAAATGTCACAACTTTAGTCCTTCAAGAACTGGGCGGGCACACTCTTGGCTTTGACTTTAGGAGAAAGACATTGAGACCCATGTGGTTGTACTAGCTAAAGCTTAGCCTTTCAACACAAACACATAGTAATTATAATTCCTTTGATAAGATCATACGCAACAATATACTCGTTCACCATTTATCGTCAACAACTGTTGAATCTATTCCCGTCAAGACAAATTCCTCATTTCTTTAGAATCTTGTATGAGCCTATGTGATTATTTTGATGAAAAATGTGTTTATACATCGCATCGTCGCGTTGTAAACATAACAGTAAAAGTGGGGTGATTGGTAAGAAATACTCATTTCGTTTCAAAATAAGTTAATGATTTTATTTTGAGATGTCTTAAAATAAATGTTCATTTTGCGTTTTAAATTGAGAAAGGGTTTGGTCGGTGAAGATGACAATTGATTGGTAAATAATACAATTAGTGGAAATTTAAATAATACAATTAGTGGAAATTTATAATATTTTGTGTATTGTCAAATTTGACAATTTATATCGGGACATAGGAGTAAAAAAAAAAACATGATAATAAGACTTGTCGGCCTTTACTTTCACCCCTTCATTTTCCACCTCAGCTTTCTCTTTCTATCGCCTTCTTCTCACTTTTCAGGTGCAATGGTCACATTTCCCCTCACCTTTCAAACATACCCACAAAATATCCTATAAACACTCACAAATCAAACAAACAACAAATAAAAACACACACTTTGCACAAATAACGAGAGGTGACTAGCATCAGTCTATGACATCAACGATGAACAGTTGCCATTTACATATGGGTTATGTTATACATACCCTCTGACTACAAGAAAAGTACAAAAGTATGTTTTTTTGTCCCCAGTTTATAGTACAACACAATTTTTTATCAGTTTCTGCTTCATATTTTTTTATCAGTTTAATACTTTTGACTTGTTAAACTTTATATTTTTTATTCCGCATTTTCTGTTTCACAATTTTATAATATAAAATTAAAAAAAAAAAAAAAAAAAAAAAAAAAAAAAAGGAAGGGTACAAACTGTAAAATAGGATGTCCTTATAACCTACCCCTTCATAATTCCATTCTTTTAATCCTTGATCATAATTTGATTTCAGGTTCAGTTTTGTAGTGTAGAACTAGCATGGGAATTTAGGAGTATATATAAAATCGACTTATCAAAATGTGACACTGTTAAATTAAACAGTTTTGCTAACAACAACCCTAAGGGTTGTGGTTAAGCATGTCATAGTTAACAAATTAGCATTAAATGAACTAATATATTCTATGATTATACACATTTATTTGTTTTAAACATGAAATGTGATATTAAACATGATATGTTTGATGTTCATTAATTGTTAATTTTTTAATTATGAAATGCTTAACCACAACACAAAGGGTTTGTTAGCAAAACCCTTATTAATTAAATTATACGAGTATTCGAAAACAAGTCGGCATTGGATGGACACGTGTATGTGTTCTTATTTGGTGTAAGAGGGCCCCACCACAGCTTAAAAGTAACGGGGTAAGTTGGGCGAACACGGATGATGACGTGGAATGGACCCACATTTATTGGGCTTAGGGCCTACTAGTTTCACTGTCACGGACTTACCGTCTCTATCAAAGCCCACGAGACATGAGTTGGCAACTTGCTCATACGTTTAATCACTAAAAAGTAAAAACATAATTTTATAAGTATACGAAAAGTCTTTAATATAAAATATAACATAGTATTTGCTTTTACAAACATAGTAATGACATGTTTGAAATCTAATTATGAATAACATATCAGGAAATTTGTATATTACAATTTATATAATCAATATTTTGTACATGTAGTGATTCTCAAACATGTTTTGTGTTTGGTTTCAACTGTTTAGATTAACTCGGTAACCTTCATTTTACAGGAAGTCTTTGTTAGATGATGGAAAACCTCGTAGATACATTATATTATTAAGCAAGGTATATATAGAGAGTACATAGCATGAAACCTTAATTGACCAAAACCCACAATCGAACTTCATCCTACATTGACCCAAGCGATATATTATTATATTGTGTTTTGTGGTTACACAAGTAGAATTATATGTGTATTTATAGTGATGGCATAGCTTACCGAATAAACAATTCAAACTTTAAACCTAATGGACCATAAGCCCAAAATTAAGCTTGAGCCTTAGCATATAATCTAACAGTCTTTTACACCGTTTGAGTCTAAGTGACGGTAAATTAAAGTTTTGTGAATTAGTTGGTCGAGATATTATGCTTATATTATAAATTAAGAAAATGAACCATAATTTGTGGAACTACAATTACAAAACATTTACGGCAAGTTTAATGAGAATTTGTTCCTAAAGTCCAACTTTATACCATGTTGGATCGTTTACGGAAGTGTTTACAAAAGAGTGTCAGAAAAAAGATGGACAGCATTGCCCTTGGCTAGATGCATGGACTTTTTTAATCCACCTATTGGTTTTTGGTAGGTCATGAGGTTTAAGAGCCAAGTGTTTCAATGGTCCTCAATGGGTTATGGGTTTGTACCTTCCTATTAAGGAGTAAGGACCATGTGTTCATTTATATATAGGGTATCCTTTGAAACACTTAACATGGCTAATGTCTATATATAGAAGTCAATATGTCGTACAATCGGTGATTAAATACGAGTTGGTTTGTATTATTGCAAATATTTGCCTTTTGGAAAGAAGAAACTTTTCGGTATCGAAGTAACAAAGGCAGGTACCATTCGCCTCGCTCTCAGAGGTTTTGCATTTTGTCGTCAACATATGTTTTAAAGTTGATTTAATCATTTACAAACCAATAAGTTACTCACATAACAAGAGATTAATAATTTTTTTTGAAAGTCAATATATTCCAACCAAACAAAAACAAATTACAAACAAAGGCATCTACAATATTAACAAATTGATTAAGTATTGTGGATCCATGAAAAAAAACAAAGAAACAAATGAAACTAACTGCAAACTACGAACGAATTACATGCACAAAATAAGAAATATAGCACATGGACCGACATAAAAACTCACTTTCACCATTTCTTTTTAAAAAACTAATATCTCTTGAACCGTTAATAGTCAACAAAAAAACCCGTTCCATTTTTTTTGTTCACGTTTTTTATCGTTTTATTTTTCTTGCTTTTTTCATTGTTGAAACTTGTTTAATAAATCACATAGTATTCAACACTGTTTTTCATGTTCGGGCATTAAAACCTGTAATAAAATGAACACAACTCTTTCAAAATTCTAAACATATCACCGGTTTTTACTAGAAACTAGACATTCATAAATTTCTAACCATATATAACATTTTATATTTCAAATTATAAATTAAAGCAGTTAATTCGTTAAAGTTTGACAAACCACATAAAATTATATGTGATTTAAACTCATGTGTTTTACATCACATGTGATCTTACCACATGTGATTATAGAGGTTTCATAAATAAACTGTTCTAATTTTAAAGTTGATATACAATATGTGTTATATGCTTGTAAAGCCATAAATATGTGGTTTGCATTGCAAAAGTGAAGAAACTTTTTAATTTATATAGAAATAATTATGTCAATTTTAATACAAATGCTTAGTGTTCGAAAATTCAAATTAGTGTTAAATCATATGTGATATGTTATGTGAATTTTAATACTAAAAAAACGTGTATAAAAACGAAATTCTTTATTTCGTCGTAAATATATGAAAGTGTCCGTTTATGAAAAGATAATAAAATACTTGTTGCAAAGTATAATTTGTTTTGGTTAACCACTAACACTTTATAAAATATTTAAATTAAATAAAATTGGGTGTAATTGTATATTTAATTAAAATATTAATTAATCTCCTTCATATTTTTCTCAATTGGGTGTAATTGTATATTTAATGAGTGGCTTGTATTATCTTTGTATTTCCTCTAAACCAATTTGTATGAATATAATGACGTATTTCACCCTTTTGTAGTTAAAACTATAATTTTGAAGTGAACTGTGACTTGGTAAGTAATTGGTATATCATTTTGTTGAACGTTTCAGGATAGCTTGGTAGGAGTTTCTTAAACTTCACTACAGTTTTAGTGCAAGGTTTAGTGAGTTTATATTTCATTACGCATTTTTTCGTTACAGTTTTAGGTATTCGATGAAAGGAGCATTTTTTTTTTTTTAATCACGAACACTTCAAGAGAGAATTTGAGATATAAATCGGATTTTTTATTTATTTGCCCATACTACATTCTCCCCTTCCCGGCTTCCCATACTTCATTTATAAACACGCATATTATTTCAATCTCATAACTATTTATCGATACTAAAAAGTGCGTCAACATCAAATAAAAATTTTGAATGGCTGATATTATTAAAAACTAGCAAGGAGTTAGAAAAACAAAGATTACATGGTTAAAGGAGAAGGATTTTTAAGCCAATCTACATAGTCAAATTTGAATTTGCCCCTATGTTTACACCATTGGAAGGAACAAGCCACAATGTCGTCAAAAGAACCGCTTTGGAAGGAATGGTTGAGCCAAACACCTGTTTATTCCGAAAATTCCAAATAAACCACCAAGCAATATAAATAACACCTTCAATTAACTGTTTGCGATTGGAAGAAAGATTTAGACTCGACATCCAAACCTCCCATTCCCTATATGAAGAAACCTGAGGAGAACTGACATCCCACCATGAGGCAATTTTACGATAAATGTCACGCGCCATAGAACAAGCAAAAAAGATGTGACTAGATGGTTCAGAGTGCTTCTCGTATATGGGACATAGGATGGAATGGATATCCAACCCTCTTCTAGATAAGTTAGACCGAGTGGGCAAATAGTCTAACTTAATTTTCCAAGCAAGAATGTTAACTTTGATAGGAACAATCTTTCTCCAACGAAATTTAGAAGAAACCTTAGGAAGCAAACGATCATCAATGAATTGTCTAACCGAACCGAGCCCGACAAAGACCAACACCATCAGTCTTGCATGTTGGGGAGTTGGAAACCAACTAAGGAATTCATCAATTCATTGAACTGCTCGAGCTCGGCACCACCTCTAAGGATGCGACGCAAAGAGAATCCCACGTTATCATGAACCAGTTTAGACGCAACATTAATCTGCTTACAAGTTTCCAGCTCATAGACACGAGGATAAAGAAATTTGAAAGCTATATCACCCTTCCATGTATCTTCTCAGAAAGAGGTATCAAATCCTTCGCCTATTTTTTTCTTAATAAGCCTAAGTAAGTCGATGCCTTGATTCTTAAGATTGGCTGAATCACGAATAATGTCCAACCATATAGAAGGGAAGGGGGACTTAACTGATTTACCAAGAAGACCATCATTGCCATGCATAACATTAATAAATCTAGCCCACAAGGAAGTATTATCAGTTTTAAATCTCCAAACCCATTTGATTATGAGAGCACGGTTCATGGCTTAAAAACTCGAAACACCTAAGCCTCCTTTTTCTTTAGACACCAACACCTTTTTCTAGTTAACCCAAGACACTTTCTTTTCAATTACATCCACCCCACTAAAGAAACGACTTCGGATAGATTCCATTCTTTTAAGAACTTGTGAAGGAACTTTAAACAAAGACATGTATTAAATGGGAGTCGATCCTAAAACTGATTTGAGGAGAGTAAGTCGTCCACCTATTAAAAGAGTTTTCATCTTCCATTTAGATAGACAAGCCAATAACTTGTTAACTATTTCGTCCCAAGAATTGATACGGGACATCAGACCACCAATTTTGGTACCAAGGTAGGAAAATGGAGGTTTAAGATGCAAACATCTAATCGAATGAGCAGCTTGATTCGCTATATCATCATCTACAACGATCCCCATTAACTTACTTTTGTGCATATTGATTCGAAGACCAGACGTATGAAAGAAACACTTCAAAACATTAACAATGGTCAAGATGTTGGAATTGGAGCATTGCCCTATACAAACCACATCGTCGGCATAGAACAAGTGAGATAAATGCAAGGTCGAACCAATACAAACACCCTTGAACATACATGCATTGACAACATTCTGAAAAGAAAGATGGAAACTTTCCATGATCAAAATAAAAAGAAAATGGGAGAGAGGATCTCCTTGTTTAAGGGCTTTGTGAAATTGAAATTCTTTTGTAGGGCTTCCATTCACGAGAATAGAACCCCTAGACGATCGTAAACAACTTTGAATCCAACCACACCATCGATCACCAAAACGAAACTTCTTCAACACGTCTTCAAGGTAGTCCCACCGAACCGAGTCAAAAGCCTTTTCAAAATCGACTTTGAAGATCATTGTTTGCTTTTTCTTGGATTTACACCATTGAATCAAATCATTCAGAATGAAAGGACCATCTAAAATTTTCCTATCTGTAACAAAAGCCGATTGCACATCAGTGACAATATCACCCAAGACGACTACTAAACGGTTCGCCAAGATTTTAGCGATAATCTTGTAAAACTCCCAATCAAACTTATAGGACGAAAGTCTTCAACCATATTAGCATTTTGAGTTTTTTGAATCAAAGCAGTAAAGGAGGAATTACCACCTCTAGGAAACGAACCGTGCTAGAAGAAATAAGAGACAACCTTTCATAACATCACTTTCTAAAAAACTCCAATGTCTCCGATAAAACCTAAAAGTGAATCCATCCGGCCCGGGAGATTTGTCCAAACTACAATCCCAAACAACCCTTTTTAATTCTTCTTAGTGACATTTTTTTTTCCAAATCAACTTGAATATCCGAGGATAGTTGGTTGGGAAAATTCATATCAAGAAAAAGACTAGTTGAAGATAGGTGATCAAATCTATTTCAAAGTGAGACATAAACTCATTCTTCACCATGGAAGGGGAATCAATCCAGACGCCATCAACTAAAATGCCTCTAATAGCCAGTTTTTTTTTTTTTTTTTTTTTTTTTTTTTTTTTTAAGAATACGATGGAAGTATTTTGAGTTTTCATCTCCTTCAACAGACCATTTGATTTTTTCTTTTTGAGCCACCTCCAAAGAATTTAACTTTTCCAATTCTTGAAGGGAGTTAATCACGTTCATAGGTTTATATAAAAGATCCAAATTAACATTCCCTGTATCTAAAATCTTATCGATATCAACCAGGGTACTTTTCAATTTAGAATTCTGGTTCATCAAACTCTCTTTTTATAATTTATCCACGAACGCAACTTCTTCTTTAAATTATTCATCGTGTTCATAAAACGAGTCATGGAATTAGGATCATCAGAATAATAATCATTCCAAACATTTTACACAAACTTGTCAAAACCTTATATCTCGAACCAATAGTGATAAAAACGAAAGGGAGTTGGACCATAATCTAAACATATCTCACGTAATAAAATTGGACGATGGTCTGACAAATAACGATCCAAAGTTAGGGCAGAGATATTTGGGCATGATTGCATAAAACCTTTTGAGATAAGAAAACGGTCTAGCTTACTAAGTTTTGTAGCTGATTTGTGGACCCATGTAAAAGAGCAGCCTCCCATAGGAACTTCAAGGAAACCACTCAACGAGATAAAAGAATTGAAGATAGCAGCCCCTTGCGTGTTAAAATTAGAGCCAAAACGTTCATCTTGAGTGCGAACCTCATTAAAATCCCTCATGATAACCACTTCATCAACCTAGTTTTCGATTGTATAGTGCAAGTAATCCCAAAGAACCTTCTTTTTAGAAAGCTATTGTGTAGCATAAACCGAGATAATAAGCAAACTCTTAGAATTGGGAATCCATTTACCTCTAATAGCGACAAAAGAATCAGAGATCGTAGAATTATGTTTTTCAAACATACAAGGGTCCCACACACAAAGATATCACCCGGATTACCGACCGAAGGCCCACAAATGTAATCAAAAGACGAATTACCCCAACACAATTTGATATTACAAAGATCAAAATTCTCGATTTTTGTTTCCTGAAGTGACAAAAATTCACCTTGTTTTTAGAACATAGCTCCTTAACCCAATCTTTTTTTAGTATTTTGGGCAAGACCTTGGACATTTAGAGACAAAAAATTCATCGATTCACTTCATGCACTCTGTTGGGTCAAGAATAACCCAAGAATACTTTCATGAAGAGGCTGAGAAGATTGGTCTTAAGGCTAAGGATCTTTCAGGAAGAGAGGGTGGTATGACTTTTGTAAAAGCTCAGACTGAGGAGATGATCACTCTCAGGAAGAAAAGGGAGGAAAGGAATAAAAGGGCTGAAGAGATCAGGCAGAACAGGATTAAGAAATATCAGTGGTATATGACTAACAGGTTGAAGCCAGAACCAACCACTGATGTTCACATTCATCGAAACACCAATCCTGCCATTGTCACTGTCTATAGAGGTGCTGACAAAAGAGACTTTCAGGTTCATCAACCCTTCAGATTCGCTGACTTTGGGATCTCAGAATTGGATGAGTTGGGTCCATTAATAGCAAAGAAATCAAACGTTGTGGTCCCTAGTCTGATGAAGTCCTTGAGTATGAGGTACGAAAGATTGGCAGCTGCACCTCAGGAACTTGGCACTCCATCTCTTCTTCCTGATTCAGCACAACCAGCTTCCTCTCAGTCTTCTTCAAGAAAAAGAAAGAAGATTGAAGCTGAGCCTGAGATCAAGATTCCTGGTCTTGACTGCAATAGGGCTCTCCCTGAAGGTGTTCCTTTCAGGAACAATATGGTCATTGAACAACCTGAAAGAGGTTTGTTCTTCATTGATGAGTTTGGAGACAAAGCCTTCCAAAGGTGTAGTGATATCGATTTGTCAGGGATCAAAGCTATGCTTGGCTTTCTAATGATGGCCTCTCCACTCAAGAGTCCTGAAAATGTGAAGTTTTGTCAAGATCTGAAAAGGAAAATCAATGAGCATCCTGACCAACAAGAGCTGCAGTCAAAGAAGCCCAAGCTTGAAGCCCTTGGTATTAAGTTGAACTGATAGATCTGCCTGAATACCCCCACTATCCCTTTTTGTACTTAGCTTGTTAGGACTTGTAATGATATCAATAAGATGATATTTTTATTATTTCAGTGTCCTTATTTACATTCTAGTACATTCAGTATGAGTAGAAGTCATTAGCTCACTCATAACTGATCAAAACACTTAGGAATAATTTATATCCAAATAGGGGGAGATTGTTGGGTCAAGAATAACCCAAGAATACTTAAAACATGATTTGGACACAAATTAACTAAGTGTTAACTTAAACCGAGAACAATTCAAGTCACTGAGAGAACAGCCTCTCAGTGAGTCATCTTCAGGATGCTTAAGGCGAATTCAAGTAGAAGGATTCACTACGCAGGAAGGCGGTACTCCCTGAAGTAGCACTTAAGCCAAAGAAGAAGATGATGATTCAGTGAGTGTTGGACAAGAACTCACTGAACCCCAGTCTCCTCAACAACAATGAAGTAATTATGAATGATAACTGAGAAGCGTGTCCTGAAGAACTAAGTGCCTGAGAAGAAAGGCAGAAATATCTAGGAAGGATTTAAGATAAGATCAAATCTTATCTTGTCAGGAAGAAATCCTTCCTAAGACGGCTTAAAGTCTTGGAGTGTCAGACCAACCACTCCTAAAGACTTAATAGGCCATTTCTATTGGTTCTTGGAAATGACAATTACTGTTGTAATTGTCAGACACGCTTGCTCAACAACTTGTAATATTTTAATTACTTTTACTCAGTTTACTTGTGTATAAATAGATTGAGAAGGAGAGAAGTTGAGTGTGTTTTGTACAATTAAAGCTTAGACTTTTGCAAAACAACTTCTCTCCTACAAAGAGTAACGCATCCCTGAGATAGCTCAGTGAGGTCGCATTGTTACCACTCAAGCAAAACTTGAGTTTAGATAGGAGACACCACCATACCTTGTCTATTCAATCCCAAGTGTTTGTTCCGCAAAACACTTGGGTATAGATTCTTTGATTCATTTCTAATAAGAATTTAAACGTTGAAAATTACCTTGAGTTTTTATATTCACGTTTTATAACTGTTAGAATTAATCATAACATTGTATTAGTCATAAACACAAATAGATTAACTTTCTAGTTAACTCTAAGTGTGTAAAGGGACCAACAAGTGGTATCAAATCCTCTAGTTTATAAAATCTTTTTAAACTAACCAAGAGTGCTCTAGGTTTTTAAAACCAAGATCCTACTATGGCTGATATCAATGTACCCCAGCTAGTCGACAAAAAGGGTGGCAGCTACTCCGCTGTTGCACCCAGACTTGAAGCTGGGAAATTTAGCAAATGGAAGAAGCGTATGATTTGCTATCTTACCAGTATGGAACCCTACTACATCACCTGTATCAGGGATGACCCATTTGTCCCTAAGACAGCCGCAGGGCTAAATAAGCCTGAGGCCCAATGGACCATTGATGAGAGGAGGGTGGTCAATCAAGACCAACGCCTGAAAAGCATCCTTATATCATGTCTTCCTGACGATATAATGGAATCAGTCATCAACTGTCTAACAGCCAAGCAAACTTGGGATGACTTGGTAAACAGCTTTGAGGGTCCCTCAGATACCAAGGAAAATAGGGTCATGGACCTTAAACATGAGTATATTACTTTCAGGGCAAAAGACTCTGAAAGTCTCTCACAGACCTACACCAGATACAAGACTTTGATAAATGAATTATCAAATGATGGTGTTGTACTGTCTAAGCATGAGACAAATGTTGGCTTTGTCAACAGTCTCCCTGAGAAGTGGCTCAACTTCTCACAAGGCCTGAGGAATGCTAACCACATTCAGACCCTTGAGCTCCCTGAAATTTATGGGAAGTTTGTCTATGAAGACAACTTGATCTCAAGGAGATACCCTGACTCAAAAGCTCTTGAGTCCAAAAAGGCCTTAACCTCCACACCCATATCAACTGCTTTCTATTCTAATGGTGTTGTGCAGGATACTCAAGAGGATTCTGAAGAAGAAATTGATGAAAGGACTGGTGAGGAGTACCTGAACGACCTGAACTTGGAATTCCAAGAAAGGGCACTCCTTGCTAGTTCAAGACGTTTCATCAAAAGAAATCAGTCCAACTTTACAAAACCAAAAGCAAATGAGACCACTGAATGCTTTAAATGTGGTAAAAAGGGTCATTTTGCTAGGGACTATTATTCTAAAACTATCTCAGAACCCTCTTACAAATTCTCAGGAACTAGCAAGTTTCAACCTAAAATGTTTCAGTCCACCCAACAATTTCAAAATAAGGGTCAAAAGGATTTTGAAACAAAATATAGGAAAATCAAAGCTAAACTTGCACTTCTTGAAACTAACCCCATATTGCCTCAGGCTGCTCAAACATCTAAACCTATTCAGACAAAGAACAAGGTATTAGTAGCTGAAGCATATGATTGGGATGAAGAAGAGGCTTCCTCAGATGAGGAAATAAGAGTTAGTGCACTGATGGTACTTTCTGAAGAGGATCAGGTGGCTGTGGGAAAAAGCCATGCTAGGAATGGAGAGTGGGTCAACATCACCATGAAGAAGGTAAATAATTTACTTTCTATGGATGATGATTCTGATTGGCAGTCTTACATGAATTATATTTGTGTTGATCTAAAGTTTGTTGAGGAACAAAGGCTTAACCTGTTTACAAAATATAACAATATTGTGTTAGAATTGAATAAATGTAGAGATGAACTGCTTGTACTAAAACAAGCCAAACTAGAAACAATAACTCTACAAATTCAGAACACTGAGATTTTGAAACAAAATCAAGCCCTTCAAACTGAACTTAACAGAGAAAAGGCTGTCATCCAAAGCTGGACCAAGAAAAACCCCAAAGTTTTTGACACTGTGGGATTAATCTCTCAGAAAACCATTGGAATTGACCCTCTTATGGTTGATCCAAATGTGTGTCACAATGAACTAAACTTTGTTCCAGCTGGCATATCTTTTGAGCAAGAAATGCTTCCCAAGTCTAATGACTGGATTGTCAGGGACAACCCAGTCAGTAAGTTACCAAACTTTGAGACTGGAAAGATCTTGCTTCCTAAAAATCAGGCCTTGAAAAATATTCTTGGACTTACTGAACAACTCAGTAAGCTCGAACTCACTGAACAACTCAATACTGAGTCTGTGAATGAGTCTGAATCAGAATCATACCCACCACTTCCTCCACTGAATACCCTTCAGGGTGCTGCACCTAACTTAGGCCTCCCACCAATGGTCTTCTCACCACACTCTCCAAAGGAGAGATCAGGAAAGGGAACAACCATCATGAAAAGACCAACCCTTTATGTCTCAGTAAATACTGATGACTCATCAACTTCAGTCCCTTCTGAAGTATCAACCCAAAGCCCTGATTCAAAATTTGATCAGTTGGCTGAAATGGTCAGGAAGCTGGGAGAGAAGATTGCATCTTCTGAGAAACCTTCTCAAACCAAGAAGGAACAAAAACCAACTTCCTCAAAGACCAAATCCAAACCCACAAAACCCCTGAAAAGATGTGAACTATGCAACTATACAAATCATCTCACTGATGATTGCTATAGAGTCCTTTATTGCATGATTTGCAAAAAGGAATATCACAGGACCTCTGATCATAAACAATGCTCAGTCATGTCAAACTTTTCAGGACTTAAGGCTCAGTGCCTGAACTACCCTTCTGATTCTAAGCAGAAACAGAAACAAAAGGCCAAGCCTTTTCCACCTTGCCCATTATGTGGATTCAATGACCATCTTCCTGAGGATTGTCAAAATGACAAACACTGTGAATCTAGTGGAAGTTCCACTCTGAAATCCTCAAGAAAAGAGAAGGTCATTCAGTCAAAAAGAGGAATGAATAAACAACCCTTTCAGACTACTGAGGCTACCCCTGCGACTAAATGCAAAACATGTGGTAGCTCAGTCCACTCAACCACTGACCATGAATCAATTAATACTTTCATAAAGACCTACAATACCAAACCCTCCATGAAATGGAGTCCTAGAAAGAACTGACCCAGTTTACTATTTGTGCAGAAGCATGTCAGGGATCCTATTTGGCATCTGGACAGTGGATGTTCAAGGAGCATGACTGGTGTTAAGGAGTGTCTGCACAAATATGTGGAAGAACCAGGACCCAAAGTGATATTCGCTGATAATTCATCATGTCTCACTGAGGGTTATGGTTCAGTAAACTGCAATGGTATTGTCTTTACTAGGATAGCTTATGTAAATGGTCTTAAGTACAATATGATCAGTGTCAGTCAACTATGTGATGCAAAATACATAGTTCAGATTGATGATAAGCAAGGACCCATCTTCAATGCAAATAAGGAAATTGTCCTCATTGCACCAAGAAGACAAGATTTTTATGTATTAGACATGTCCAGTCTAACTCAGGATAGAACTTGTCTCTTTGCTAAGGCCACTGATACACTCAACTGGCTTTGGCATAAGAGACTCACCCACCTGAACTTTAAAAACATAAAAAAAACTTGTAAAACAAAACAAGGTCCTTGGCTTACCATCACTTGTGTTTTCAAAGGATAAACCATGCTCAGCTTGTGAAAAAGGTAAACTTCACAGAGCATCCTTTAAAACCAAAACCAACTTTTCCATCAGGAACTGCCTACATCTTCTCCATATGGATCTATTTGGACCTATCAGTCCAAGATCTACTAACCATGAGAAGTATACTCTGGTCATAGTGGATGAATACTCTAGATACACTTGGGTATTCTTCCTGATCAAAAAGAGTCAGGCAGCTGAAACAATCATGTCCTTTGTCAGGAACATTGAAAATCAAAATGACATTAAGGTCAAACAGATTAGAACTGACAATGGGACTGACTTCAAAAATTATGAACTTGAATGTTTCTGTGATGAGAAAGGTATTTCCCAAAACTTTTCCTCTCCATACACACCTGAACAAAATGGTGTTGCTGAAAGAAATAGACACTCATGAACTGCTAGGACAATGTATGTGGATCAGTCCTTTCCAACCATTTTTGGACTGATGCAGTCAAAACTGCCTGTTATACACAAAACAGATCCATAATTGTCAAGAGACATGGGAAAACCCCATATGAGTTATTCAAAGGAAGAATCCCTGACATCAGCTACTTTCATGTCTTTGGGTGTCCTGTGTTTATTCATAATCACAAGGATCACTTAGGGAAATTTGATGCAAAAGCTGATGATGGATACTTCCTGGGATACTCACTTGTCTCAAAAGCCTTCAGAGTGTTCAACACAAGGAGACAGCAGACTGAGGAAACATTTCATGTTACCTTTGATGAGAGCACTGATGCAATCAGGTTCTCAACTGCCTCAGTAGAAGAGATAGGAATTGATAATTCTTCAAGATATCCTCCTGATGAATATCTTCCTGAAAACAATCCTTCTACTCAGTATCAAAATGATGCTAACCTCTCCTATTACATAATCCCTCACAACCTACCTAACCCAACCATCACTGAGTTTGTTGAGGCACATGCAAACACTGATGAAATTAATCAGTCAGTTCAAAATGCTCAAGAACCAAACAATCTCAGTGATCTGGTAGACACTCAAGATCCAATCAATGATCATGTGTCTACTCCAGAACCAACCCCTCTACCCAATCAGGCCTCCACAAGTTCAAATCAGTATCCAGGACCTCAGGAAAGTTGGACTAGGTCTCAGGACATTGAACTTGTCAATATTATTGGAGAGCCTACTGAAGGCATGCTCACCAGGAGCATGGCTGCTAGTCTAAGAGCAGCCTCAGCCAATGAATGCCTATTTGTGGACTTCATTTCCACAATTGAACCCAAAAGTGTTAAAGAAGCACTTACACATCCAAGTTGGGTTCAGGCCATGCATGATGAACTGGAACAATTTGACAGAAACAAGGTAATGACCTTGGTCAAATGTCCTGAGAATGTCTCAGTCATTGGCATGAAATAGGTATTCAAAAAAAAAACTGATGAAAATGGCATAGTCATTAAAAACAAAGCCAGACTTGTAGCCAAAGGCTATAATCAACAAGAAGGCATTGACTAGGAAGAAACATTTGCACCAGTAGCAAGGATGGAAGCCATCAGGATCTTCCTTGCTTTTGCTACATTCATGAACTTCAAGGTATACCAAATGGATGTTAAAAGTGCATTCTTAAATGGTTCACTGAAAGAAGAAGTTTATGTTCAGCAACCTCCTGGATTTGAAAGCCATGAGTCTCCTGATCATGTCTGTAAGCTTAACAAAGCCCTTTATGGACTGAAGCAAGCTCCCAGGGCATGGTATGAGACTCTCTCAGCCTTCTTAATCCAAAACAAATTTGTCAGAGGCAAGATAGACAACACATTGTTTATCTATAAGACAAATACTGATGTCATACTAGTACAAGTGTATGTTGATGACATCATCTTTGGCTCAACAAGTTTCAAACTTTGCAAACAATTTGAAAAACTAATGGCAAAAAAGTTTGAAATGAGCATGATGGGAGAACTGACATACTTCCTTGGTCTACAGATCAAGCAGACTGATAGAGGAACCACTATCAGTCAATAGAAGTATGTAAAGAATCTACTAAAGAAGTATGATCTTAGTGACTGTGCCTCAGTCAAAACTCCCATGGTTCCCCCAAACAACCTTGGTCCTGATCTCACTGGTAAACCAGTAAATCAAACTCTCTTTAGAGGAATGATAGGATCACTGATGTATCTACTTGTATCAAGGCCTGATATCCAATTCTCAGTATATCTATGTGTGGTGTGCGTGTGTATGTTGTGCTCTAATTAATACCCACGGTATGTCGTTGTGGTTTTAGCAGTATTCAAGTTTTAAATTTATATTTAGCCGACTTATCAATAACACACACTTTAACGAGCAGTGTACCCGGTCAGTATGAATATAATGGTAAGTAGAGTGTCGATCACTAAGAGTGGAACGTATTATCTAGTTATTCTAATCAGTATTTTAATATCTTAAGTTAGCTATACAACCTAATCTAACGCAAGGGGGGTTCAGCCTGAGAGACTGGCACGGTTTGGTTATGATTAAATATAAACTAAACTAATAAGTACGAATCAGCGATTAGCACACACGTACATAGATAAATACTTGAGACAATAAGAAGACCTGTCCTGATAGTTAAGTAGCTTGTCACTTGTTTTATTGCTAGTTTTATATGAAGTGTATAGTTCGATGCAACGCACCGAGATTAAACCTTTCTCGTTGGCTCTAATCTTATCGGCGAGTAAACCCTTAATGATCACTTATGACTATCCCAATATCCTAGAAAATAGAATAAACAGGCGAGGAAGGGGCATGGCGACCCAAGCAATGCTCAGCTAGACACAGAGGTTATCAATGCACTAATAAAAGTCACCAAAGACATCTACATATAAACTTTAATTAATGGGAAAGCAATTTTAAGGGGAGTTGAAGTGCATGATTAAATCAATTACACAAGCCCATCAATCCTGATAAATTAAAGTGTACTAATACAATAAAACAAAACTACTTAATGAATTGAATACATGCAGGACCTTCTTACAGCTCTTGTATCTTTATTTAGGTGTGTCTTGTGCTACTACTTTGTCTGAATTCGGCCTAGGGTTTCTTCTGTCTTCGGTCTTGTTGTGTAGAATCGAACCTCTAAATTCGTCAGACTTTGGGGTATTTATAGTTTCTGTCTGAGGGTTAGATGCGGCGCATAGGATAAGTAGATGCGGCGCATTGACTTAACTTCGCGTGGGGTCCAAGATTAATATATTCAGGAATATTCGTACACCGCCAGAAGATGCGGCGTAACTCCATTCTTGTATGCGGCGCATGTCCTTTGCCGTCTTGGATTATAACTTGTGAAATCTTGATAGTGATACGCCGTATATAATAAGTAGGATGTGGCGTATCTGGAGTAGAATGATCTTGATCTTGTACATTTCAGTAGACTCTTAACTTCTTGCATGTTTTGCTCCATAATTAGTCTAAAATCGCCAAGTTTCACATAATACTTGTTTTTACCTGAGAATTACAAAAGTAAACATTAACGTATCAATTCTCACAGATAATATAATAAAACAAGTCAAATAAATAGGATAAATGATAGTAATAAAATGTACTTATTTGAGTTCATCAATGTGCCAGATATCAATCTGACCCAAGAGAATCACACATCACTGCTGTGAAAAGGATATTCAGGTACCTGAAAGGCACTCCTAACCTTGGATTATACTATCCAAAGTGCTCAGGACTTGATCTTAAAGGATACTCAAACTCTGACTATGCTGGATGCAACATGGACAGAAAAATCACCTCAGGCTCTTGCCAAATACTTGGTGGGAAACTAGTCTGTTGGAGTGCTAAGAAGCAACAATCAGTTGCCTTGTCCTCAGCTGAGGCTGAATATGTTGCAGCAGCTAGTTGTTGTGCAAATGTACTCTGGATGAAAAGTCAACTCAGTGACTATGGAATTCAGTATAAGATGGTACCCATCTTTTGTGATAACACAAGTGCAATTGCAATCTCAAACAACCCTGTTCTTCATCAGAGAACAAAACACATTGATATCAGATATCATTTCATCAGGGACCATGTCATGAATGGTGACATTGAATTACACTTCATCCCTACTGAATATCAGTTAGCTGATATCTTCACCAAACCTTTGGATGAACCAACTTTCACAAGACTGAAAGCTGAATTAGGAATGTTGGATATAGAGAATCAGTCCACTGATTGAATCCTTCCAACTGAAGTGTAAATTCTTAAAACCTCATGTCCCTGACTCAATGTGTACATCAGTGAAAACAAACCACTGAATCCTCAATCTCAGGAACTAAACCCAAGTTCCTGAAATCTTTAGGGTTCAGGAACTAAACCCAAGTTCCTGAATCCTTGTAGCTCAGGAATCATTCCATATTCCTGAATCATCAGTGACTAATCCCAAGTCCCTGAAAAAACCATCACTGAATGAAAAGTCATTCAGGGCCTTGAAAAGGACATTAAATACTGACTTAAATGCTCTAAGTATCTAGTTAGTAAATGTCCGAGGTTGGTAACTGAACTCATATTTAATTTAAGAATATTTGTTCTTTTTTGCCTTTCTGGCTTCCACCTCTGGGCCACCACATTCCCACTTGGCATTAAATGCCTCTCCAATCACATTATAAATATTTGATGACTCATCTCTGCAAATTACACTTTTGCAGAACTGCTCACCTTGACTGTTGCGCCAAACCAGGAAAGTGGAGTGTCGGCATTAAATGCGGATCCCAAAACATTTTATTCAAAATAGTTTCCGATAATTCTTTTTGAATAAATTAAAACCGCTCAAATGCCTAAAACAACCCCATCTCCACTTCCCTATAAATACCCGAACCAAAAGAAACATACACACGTTTTTATAGAATCTTAAGCAAAACTCTGCCATTTTTAATTCTCAAAAACAAATTGTGTGTGTATTCTTAAGCTTTAGAAACCCAGAAACCTTAGTCAAACCCAGACTTACCCACAAATGGCTTCTTCTAAAGCTATAGCATACGCCCCCAATGTGGAATTCCTCACTGGGGATGTTGACCTAACAAAGAACAATGTGATAGGAAATTTCTCTTATCCGCAAAACTACCCAGCCTACAAGAACGTTATGAAATTTCTTCATAATTCTTTTCTTGCAAAGGCTTTCACCCACACCCCCTCAGTCATCTACCATGACTATTTGAGGGAATTCTGGTGCACGGCTGTGGCTACCAGCCCCAAAGACACCAAAGAGTCAATCATCACCTTTACGGTGATGAATGGGAGCAGAACCCTCTCCTTTGACTACTCAACCTTCATCAAAGCCACAGGCCTTGACTTTGCTGAAGCGTTTGCACCCAACCCTACTGATCAGGACATAAAGAATTGTTAGGAATTAAGCTTAAGCAGTTAAGACTGTTGGAGGTAACAGTTAGGACTGTTGAAGATTGAAGTTAAGACTGCTGAAGAGTGTTGAAGACATGAGCAGTTAAGACTGTTGAGTGAAGAAGTTAAGACGGTTTATGATTTATGTAAAGTAGATAATTATGGAAAATATATTGTGTATATCGTATAAGAATAGTTTGATAGTTATCTTGTACAGGAATCCTTAGTCTATAAAAGGATTGCCTAGGTTAACATACAGAGGTGTGAGTTCATACGTATTAGAAAGATTCAAGGTTGTAAACCCTAGTGATAGGAAGATCATTCGTATTATTTTCTAATAATATTGAATCGTTAGAAGTTATTTATTCTGTGTTCTTTGTTTATTCAATTCATACTAAACACATAAGGTCTTCTAAGTGCTAGCTAGTAAATTCCGCGTGCTAGACTAAGTATAATTCTACGTATCACATCTAACACAAGGAGTGTGTGTAGATCCGGTCAAGTGGTATCAGAGCCAGGTTGCTGATACATAGATTTAGAAGATCCGAGAAGAACAAAGATGGACATGGAAACAACACCATCCACAACCAACATTGCTGCTAAGCTTCCTATGCTTAAACCTAATGAGTTCGACATGTGGAGACTTCGTATTGAGCAGTTTTTCCAAGTGCAAGACTATGCACTATGCGAGATCATTGAAGATGGAAACTCTTTTACCCCTGTTGAAACAACAACTGTTGTTGAAGGTAAATCTGAGACTACAGTGCAGACAAAGCCAACCACTAATGAAGAGAAGGCAAGGTACAAGAATGATATTAAGGCTAGAAGTTTGCTTCTGATGACTATTCCCAATGATCAGTTGCTGAATTTTAGTAAGTTCAAGTGTGCTAAATCTCTTTTCGAAGCTATTGTTGCAAGATATGGTGGGAATGAAGCCACCAAGAAAACTCAGAAGACCCTTCTCAAGCATCAGTTTGAGAACTTTACTGCAACAAGTAATGAGGCGTTGGATCATATGTTCAATAGGCTTCAAAAGTTGGTGAGTCAATTGGCTGTTTTAGGGATTGAGATGCCTCAGGAAGATCTCAACTCAAAGTTTCTGAGAAGTCTACCTTCTGAATGGGCTATGCATGTAGTAGTATGGAAAAACAAGCCTGATATAGATTCCATGAGCTTAATGGATCTATATAGCAACTTCAAGATAGTTGAACATGAGATTAAGAAGTCTGCTGGATCAAGCTCAAGCTCAGGGAATTTGGCTTTTGTATCAACTCCCAATTCCTCAAGTCCAGATGAAGAAGTGCAAGTTAGTGGAGCAGTTGGAACTGCTAGTGCAAATCTTGGTACTGCTAGCACCTCAAGCAGTACTAGTGGACTTTTAAATGATGATACTTATTGTGCTTTCCTGACTACTCAGCACAATGGAAGTATGTTAACTCATTCAGATCTTCAAGAAATTGATGAAGATGATATTGAAGAGATGGATATTAAGTGGCAGCTCTCTCTTCTCAGTTTGAGAGCTAAAAGATTCTTGAAGAAGACTGGCAAGAAGATTGTCATAAACAGTAATGATGTTGCAGGATATGACAAGTCCAAGATTGAGTGCTACAATTGCCACAAGAAAGGTCATTATTCAAGGGAGTGCAGATTGCCAAGTCAACAAGATGGAAAGAGTAGAGCATATGAAAACAAGTCAAGAGTTGTGGAGGTTATTGATTCAAGCTCGAAAGCCATGGTTGCTATTGATGGCTTAGGATTTGACTGGAGCTATATTGCAGATGAGGAAGCAGAAGCATCTACAGAGGTTGCTCTCATGGCATTTTCTGATTCTGAGGTACAAGTTTCAAAATGTTCTAAATCTTGTGAAGCTTTAAAAGAACTAGAAACACTTAAAACAAGATATGAGAGTCAGTGGAAAGAATTAAAAGAAACTGCTTTTAGCTTAGCAAATCATAAGAGAGCTTTAGCTGTGTTAGAAGAGAAAATTATTCATTATCAAAACAATGAGTCTAAGTTTTCTAATGATATGATTATTGTTAAAAGAGACTTAATGTTTAGAGAGAATGAAATCACTGTTTTAAAACATGAGCTAGAACAGGTTAAGAAAGCTAAGGAGAACATACAGATGAGTGTAGACACACTTGAATACACATCAAAAGGTGTTCAAAAGATAATTGAGAGTCAGATTCAAAATAAAGCTAAGTCAGGCCTAAGATATAAGTCAGTTCCACCTCCATATAGAGGAATTCCATCACCCAAAGGTATAGACTTAGAACACACAGGACTCCCTGAATTTCAATTACCTGAACTTAACTATGGTCCTCAACCTAAGAAGGATGTAGTTGATAAACCTGTGTTTGTTAGTGCAAGTGATAAATCACTATCTGAGGACAAGGTGTCTTCTGATAGGTCCTCACCTAAGGACTCAGATGCTCCAACAATTGAGGAATGAACTTCTGATGATGAGAATGATCAGGCTGTGGTTAAGCCTGTTAGTGATAAAGTGGAGGAACCAAAAGTTTCAAAGATGGTTAAACCTGAGACTGCTAGGCCTAGATCAAATGCCAAACCTTTTAGACCAACAGTTAGGTATGCAAAGATGTATAGAACCACAAACAAGCCAAGAGGTAACCAGAGGAATTGGAATGACCTCAAATCCCACCAATTAGGAAAGGATTTTGTTTGCAATAGGAAAACTTGTTACTCTTGTGGTAGCTTTGATCATCTTGTAGCTTTTTGTGATAAGTATGTTAGAGGGTATTCAAACAAGAGCATGTGTCTAGAGAGACCTAAAACTCCTCTTAGGAATGACAAGATGATACCCAGATCAGTTCTTTTGAGGTCTGGACCTAGAGCAGTTCCAACTGCTAGACCAGCAGTTCCAACTGTCAGACCTATGAGACATATTCACCCAAGGCCACCGGTTCAAAATCAAATAAATGTTTTTAAACCATCTTACAAAACTGGTAAAAGAACTTTTTATGAGAAAGCAGTGGTGAAAAACCAAGTTTGGAAACCAAAGGTAACAACTACCAAGCCAGCAGTTCCAACTGCTAGCAGGGTAATTGGTACTGGTGTGAATAAAAACACTGCTAAGGGAAACATGGGTAATGGTGTGAATGCTTCAGCATGTTGGGTATGGAGACCAATTCAACCTAATGGTGCTAAGACTGTTTTGAAAAGAATGAATTATGTTGATGCTAGAGGAAAGCCTAAGTCTGTTTTGGCTTGGGTTCGACAAGAAAACTAATTTTTCTTGTTATATGCATTGTTAGTCATATGCTTGTATTTGGTTTCTTTGTTTTTGGACTAACAATTGCAGGATTGGAAAGAAAACACCAAGGGAGTATGAATGCTTGATGTTTTGGACTAAATGGTGTTCTGGAGATTAGTATGTGATTCTTGCATACAACAAATGGTAATTGGTTCACCATGTCTTATCCACATAAGAACCAACTAGTCCAGAGCAAACGGTTTCTGGTAAAGACTAATCAAATCCGTTTCTGGTTGACAATTTACCAAAAATTGTATGTTTATCAGCTTACCATATCTAAATGTGAAGAGTTGGCTAGTCCAAAGCAAACGGCTATTGGTAAAGACATATCAAATCCGTTGATAGCTGATAGTTTGCTAAAAACTATGTTTGAGCCATGTTATTTTAAAATTCTTATTTCAAAAAGTTGGGACGGCTCAATAAAATTTTTCAACAGTTGAGACGGTTAGTACAAAATATTGGTACGGTTCAACTAGCCGTTATGACTGACGTGTCGGTAATTAATTTTGGAGTAAAAAACTAGCCGTTGGCGGTTTGTTGCGATTTTTACTGGATGAATTACGGATTTCGAGGGATCCTCTTATAGATATTTTAACTTTTATTTTATTATATCCTTATACTAAAATAACTAGTTACCATATTCTTTAAGTCGGTCAACTTGAAACCCTAACTCTCTCCATAAACTCTCAATATTACTTTCATCTTCTATCTTTTCACTCAAATTTATTACTATTCACGGCTGTTAACTAATATTTACTGCTAAGAATGGCAAGATTGGATTTTGTTAAACGTCACAACCAGGTTGCATTTTTAGAGAAAACAGAGCAAGTAGATGGGCCAAAATTTTATGAGATTGTGGATTTTCTCAATCACTCTCACATAAGGTATGCTCTAACTGTTTCTCCTACTCTTTATGTTTCGCACATCACACAGTTCTGGCAGAATTCATCTATCTTAACAAGTGATGATGGAAACTTAGAAATTCATACTAAAGTAGATGGCATTAAATTTGTTGTTACCGAGTCTATACTTAGGAGACATCTTAAATTAAATGACTCAGATGGTATCCACACTATGCTAAATACTGAAATTTGGGAAGAACTTGAAAAAATGGGGTATAATACATCTGAACATAAATTGACTTTTCAAAAGGCATGTTTTTCACCCCAATGGAGATTTTTGATACATACTCTTCTGTGTTGTTTAAGTAATAAAAAGACTGCTTTGGAACAATTCAGTAGCAATATTGCTATTGCTCTTATTTGCTTGTCTACAAACAGGGTTTTTAAATTTTCAAAATATATTTTTGAGGGTATGGCATCAAATGTTGATAGTAAAACAAAGTTTTTAATGTATCCCAGGTTTGTTCAAACAATTTTGAATAAAAAGAAAAACCTGCTTACACAACCAACTGAAATTTTTGCTACGCCTAGTCTACAATCAAAGGTTTTTCAAAATATGACTATGGCTAGTAAACTTTTTCAAGGGGAACCAGTTCCATTATTTCCTCAAATGATTCAAACTGAGTTGGGTGAAGGTTCAGCAGTTCCAACTGATCCCCATCACACATCCACTCAAGTATTTGAAACAACCCAACAACCACCTATCACTTATAGGAGAAGGTCTAAACCTAGTCTAACTAGGGTTGTGACTGAATCCTTGCCCAAAGATTCACCTCTCATAGCAGGTAATACATCTAGAAGTGATGAGGGTAGTTCTTCACAAACTGAATTGACGGCTTTATGTACCAAGTTAGTAAACAAGGTTGACACTTTGGAGAAGGAGCTAAAGCAAACCAAGGAGGATTTCAAAGCTCACAAGGAGACTTTTGCCAAAGTTTATACAAAACTAACAAAAAGGGTAAAGAAACTTGAAGAACAGTTGAAGAAGAAAAAGGCAAGAGTGATAATGGATGAAGATTCTGATGATGATGATTCAGATGGCTCTGAAGGGGATGATGAAAATTCTTCCAAACAGGGGAGGAAATTTGGTAAAGAGAGGAAATTTGAAGATAAGGATAGATCAGCATCTCAGGGGAGGTATGAAGAAGATTCTGAACAAGATCAAGGTTTTGATATTGGTTCAGGTTCTGGTCATGTTCATGAAGAAACAGTTCAAACTGCTGAGACAGAGCAAGAGACAGAGCAAGTAACAGTTCAAACTGCTGAGAAAGAACAACAAGCAGTTCCAACTGAAGAAATTTCTGATGAACAAGTTTATGAAAGGAGAAGAGCAGATAAAGGAAAGAATCCTATGACATCTGAAGAAGTGGCTGCTGTTCAAGAACTTGAAAGGCTTAAAAGGTTGAAACCAAAAACTAAAGAACAGATAGATCATGATGCAGAGGTTGCAAGGCAAATGTTAGAAGAAGATTTGGCTGATAAGGAAGCTGAAAAGGAAGCTAAACAAGCTCAGATGGATCATGATGAAGAATTTGCAAGGAAATTGGCTGCTGATGATATAAGGAATGTAGCTGAATTCATGGAAAGAAAAAGATCAAATGAAGTTGATGAAGAAGAATTCAATGAACAGTTGCAATATTTTATGGATTCTGATGTGATGGTAAGAGCACAAGCTTCTATAGTTCTTAGAGATCAAGAGTTAAATGAAGATGAGAAGACAGAGGAGCTTAAGGAATTTATACTCAAGAAGAATGGAGTTGCAACATGGGATGATCTGATTCATAGAATAAGAGAAAGCCAGAAGTCAGGGTACAAGACAAAGTTACCAACAAAGAGAGAACTTGTTGAGGATATGAAGCATTATTTGAAGAACTCAGCAAATTACTCAATGAAAGATTTCAAGGGAAAGTCTTATGCTATCATTGAAAAAGAATTCTGTGAAACTTATGCTATTTTGAATTCTCCAAGAAGAAGTGTCAAAACAGGTAAGAAGAGGGAAGCAGAATCTATGGAATCAGAAGTTGCTAAGAAACAAAAGTCTGATGAAGAAGGATTAACTGATGAGAAGATCAAAAGCATGATGGTGATTATTCCAAAGTATTCTTACATTAAACCTTTGCAGGTCAAACATCCAATTATTGACTGGGAAGTGTTTACTGATGGTAGAATGAAGGGACGGAAAATTATTAGACGTGGAGATATTTCTGAAAGATATAAGTTGTTTGAAGATTTACTTAAAGGCTTTGACAGATAAGATCTAAATCAACTTTGGAGTTTAGTGAAAGAGAAGTTCAGAGATATTGATCCAGTTGAAGATAAAGACAAAGAACTATGGGTTCAATTGAAGAGACTATATGAACCAGATGGTGGAGAATCGATTTGAAGATTTCAAGCTCAAGTCAAGGATATTTCTTGGAAGTTATTTGGTACATGTGGAGTACACAGAGTATCCAAAAAGGAAGGAATAGAGATATATATGCTGGTTGAAAAATACTATCCACTCAGACCAGGTGTTTTGACTATGCTGGCATTTGCTAAACTAGAAGCTAATGAAGAATCTGAGATGGCTACTATGCTGGTAAAGAAGATGTTCAACCTTGCACAAGAAGTGAAAGCTAGATCTAAGAGATTTTCTTGATGGGTATTTGAAAGAATTTTCAGCATTAAGAAGAAGAAGCTTAATTTGAAGAAACTTAATGATTGGAGTGAAATCATAAGTTTAGGGGAGGATTGTTAGGAATTAAGCTTAAGCAGTTAAGACTGTTGGAGGTAACAGTTAGGACTGTTGAAGATTGAAGTTAAGACTGCTGAAGAGTGTTGAAGACATGAGCAGTTAAGACTGCTGAGTGAAGAAGTTAAGACGGTTTATGATTTATGTAAAGTAGATAATTATGGAAAATATATTGTATATATCGTATAAGAATAGTTTGATAGTTATCTTGTACAGGAATCCTTAGTCTATAAAAGGATTGCCTAGGTTAACATACAGAGGTGTGAGTTCATACGTATTAGAAAGATTCAAGGTTGTAAACCCTAGTGATAGGAAGATCACTTGTATTATTTTCTAATAATATTGAATCGTTAGAAGTTATTTATTCTGTGTTCTTTGTTTATTCAATTCATACTAAACACATAAGGTCTTCTAAGTGCTAGCTAGTAAATTCCGCGTGCTAGACTAAGTATAATTCTACGTATCACATCTAACACAAGAAGTGTGTGTAGATCCGGTCAAGAATGAACTGATCTTTTTAGCACCCCATGACCCCAGACGTCCTACAATGTCTGCTGGAGGCTTATTGGAAAAAGCCCCAGTAGTCAAAACATGGTTCAATCCTATCTGGAGGATACTGATGACATTTGTCATTCAGGTCCTGGGTGGAAATAAATCCTCTACGGAACAATTAAACTCATCACAACAATTGATGCTGTTCAGTCTCCTTGAGGGTACAAAAATTGACATCGGAGGAATAATCTTCCGAGACCTTGTTGCCAAGCTCTCAGGAAAACATAGGCAAAGGCATATGTCCTACCCTAGATTTGTTTCCTGTGTGCTTCAGGACCTACTTGGTTCTGACTATGTGAGGCCTGATGCAGAAGGTACGAAGCCTGACGTCCTGCACAAGTCAAACTTCACTAGTGGCATCAGTGAGGTTACAAATATTGCCCTGACTGAATACATGCAATCAGTCATTCAGGGTAATGACGCTATCTCACCAGTTCCTTCACCGACCAAAAAGGTGAAGAAGACAAAGAAGGGTCAGTCCAGCCAGGTGGTTAGACCCAAACCACTCGCCACTGAGACTGATCATCAAAACCAACTAAACCTTAAAAAGAGGTTGAAAAAGGCCGAGACCTCTGAGACACCCATTTCTGAGACCCTCTTGACCTCAAAACAAAGGCCAACGGAGGTCACTGAGCAATCATCCTCAGTGACCTCGGGCACACCCTTTCCACATGGTTCAACTGACATAAACAAGTCAGAGGAATCAGGAAGCATTCCCCCCTCACATCCCGATGAAGGTACTGATAAATCACAATCAGTGCCCAAGGGAGGAAAGGGTCCTGAATTCTCGGTAGGGCAACACCACCCTACTGTGAAGAGGACCCACACCCCCTCACATCCCGATGAAGGAACTGTCAAAAAACAGTCAGTTCCCAAGGGAGGAAAGGGTTCTAAATCCTCGGTAAGGCAGCACTACCTTACTGAGAAGGGGACCCACAAACATTCACATCCCGTTAACGTTCCTGAGCAATCACCCTCAGGATCTCAGGGAGAAAAGGACCCTAAATCCCCAAAAGGACAGCACAATCCTGATAGGAAGGGGGTCCATCAACTTTTACAATCAGTACCTAGTGATACCACTGGAAAACACCCATCAGTGGTTGAAGGTGCTAAGGGGGACAAAGACTCAGAGGGAAAGAAACAACCCGCTGATATGGAACCCATAAACCCCTCAGGCGGTCCGATTCTCTCAGGAACTGACCCCAAAAGCCAGGCTGGTGTTACCCCAGTTATTATGGCTAGTCAGGCTGAGCAAACCCACTCAGTTATTATAACAACGGGGTCAGGACCTGGCCAAACCAAAGGCGAGTCTTTTTATAAAGAGGAGCCGGTTGAATTTTTGGGTATTGAGTCCATGGGGGACTTTCAGGCTCTTATCGAGTCTGATGAAGAGCTCAGGGAAGAGAGTGTAAGAGGAAATGTTTGAGGCAGGTGAGGATATGGAAACTGATGTACAATCTGAACAACCTGAACAATCACATCAGTCATCTCCACGCCAAAGTGAAGAGTCAGGTTCTCAATCTTCTGATTCTTCTGATACTGGGGACATCCTCAAAAAGTATGATGACTCTCTTCTCCTCACTGAAAGAAAATTGGTCAAGTTCCTGCTCAAGACCAATAGAGCTCTTTTCACTGGTCTCACTGAAGAGATGTTCGATCATCACACTGAAGCTGCTGTTCACTATGCCAACCTGAAGGCAGATGTTGAAAGTTATCATGATGATGTGATCGAGATACATTCTGACACCAATAACTCCCTGACAGCTATTGATCTTCATTTCCAGAAGTTCAATCTTACTCTTGAAGGCATCACCAAAAGCCTTGGAACTATTCAAACAGCTGTCAAGGATGACCCCGAACTCAACAAGAAGGTCCTTCAGGCTGCTGAGACTTACCAGAAGCAATCAGCTGAATTCAGTGATCTTCTCATCTTACTGAAGGATTCTAATATTCAGGGTCTTACCTCTTCATTGGACTCAATCAGGACTTCCTTGGGTCTTCAGCAAAAACATCTGGGTACTTGGGCACAATCTTCAACATCTTTGGCATGGTCTCTTGGGTCAAGGATGTCAGGCATCGAAGCTTCTCAGGCATCTCTGGGGGGGATAAGATCTCAACTCTTCAGAAAGACACCTCGGACATCAAATCAATGATGACTGAGATCTATCAGGCCTTCAAGGGTCATGTTGCTCCAGTGGCTCCAGCTCTTGCTCTCATCATGGTTCAAGCAACAGTTGAGGGGGAGAAAGACACTGGAGTCCCTGAAGCTTCCACAAGTCAGCAACCTCCTTCTCCTCCTTCTCACATTGAAGGGGAGATTCCTGAAGCTTCTACCACCCATCAGGATAAAAGCAAAGGCATCCTCACTGATCCTGAGCCTCAACCAGCACCAATCTTGGTAGCAAAGGATCCTGAATCACCACCCAGGATCCCGTATGACATTGATGGAGTTCTTCACCACTTCTCAGCTAATGAACTCAGTGCTTACCTAGAGGAAGAGGAAGCAAAGAAGAAGTTAAAGGAGGAAGAAAAGGTGAGCAAGCCTGCTATTATTAAGGTTGTTCATGAAGAGGCTGAGAAGATTGGTCTTGAGGCTAAGGATCTTTCAGGAAGAGAGGGTGGTATGACTTTTGTAAAAGCTCAAACTGAGGAGATGATCACTCTCAGGAAGAAAAGGGAGGAAAGGAATAAAAGGGCTGAAGAGATCAGGCAGAACAGGATTAAGAAATATCAGTGGTATATGACTAACATGTTGAAGCCAGAACCAATCACTGATGTTCACATTCATCGAAACACCAATCCTGCCATTGTCACTGTCTATAGAGGTGCTGACAAAAGAGACTTTCAGGTTCATCAACCCTTCAGATTCGCTGACTTTGGGATCTCAGAATTGGATGAGTTGGGTCCATTAATAGCAAAGAAATCAAACGTTGTGGTCCCTAGTCTGATGAAGTCCTTGAGTCTGAGGTACAAAAGATTGGCAGCTGCACCTCAGGAACTTGGCACTCCATCTCTTCTTCCTGATTCAGCACAACCAGCTTCCTCTCAGTCTTCTTCAAGAAAAAGAAAGAAGATTGAAGCTGAGCCTGAGATCAAGATTCCTGGTCTTGACTGCAATAGGGCTCTCCCTGAAGGTGTTCCTTTCAGGAACAATATGGTCATTGAACAACCTGAAAGAGGTTTGTTCTTCATTGATGAGTTCGGAGACAAAGCCTTCCAAAGGTGGAGTGATATCGATTTGTCAGGGATCAAAGCTATGCTTCGCTTTCTAATGATGGCCTTTCCACTCAAGAGTCCTGAAAATGTGAAGTTTTGTCAAGATCTGAAAAGGAAAATCAATGAGCATCCTGACCAACAAGAGCTGCAGTCAAAGAAGCCCAAGCTTGAAGCCCTTGGTATTAAGTTGAACTGATAGATCTGCCTGAATACCCCCACTATCCCTTTTTGTACTTAGCTTGTTAGGACTTGTAATGATATCAATAAGATGATGTTTTTATTATTTCAGTGTCCTTATTTACATTCTAGTACATTCAGTAAGAGTAGAAGTCATTAGCTCACTCATAACTGATCAAAACACTTAGGAATAATTTATATCCAAATAGGGGGAGATTGTTGGTCAAGAATAACCCAAGAATACTTAAAACATGATTTGGACACAAATTAACTAAGTGTTAACTTAAACCGAGAACAATTCAAGTCACTGAGAGAACAGCCTCTCAGTGAGTCATCTTCAGGATGCTTAAGGCGAATTCAAGTAGAAGGATTCACTACGCAGGAAGGCGGTACTCCCTGAAGTAGCACTTAAGCCAAAGAAGAAGATGATGGTTCAGTGAGTGTTGGACAAGAACTCACTGAACCCCAGTCTCCTCAACAACAATGAAGTAATTATGAATGATAACTGAGAAGCGTGTCCTGAAGAACTAAGTGCCTGAGAAGAAAGGCAGAAATATCTAGGAAGGATTTAAGATAAGATCAAATCTTATCTTGTCAGGAAGAAATCCTTCCTAAGACGGCTTAAAGTCTTGGAGTGTCAGACCAACCACTCCTAAAGACTTAATAGGCCATTTCTATTGGTTCTTGGAAATGACAATTACTGTTGTAATTGTCAGACACGCTTGCTCAACAACTTGCTCAACAACTTGTAATATTTTAATTACTTTTACTCAGTTTACTTGTGTATAAATAGATTGAGAAGGAGAGAAGTTGAGTGTGTTTTTTACAATTAAAGTTTAGACTTTTGCAAAACAACTTCTCTCCTACAAAGAGTAACGCATCCCTGAGATAGCTCAGTGAGGTCGCATTGTTACCACTCAAGCAAAACTTGAGTTTAGATAGGAGACACCACCATACCTTGTCTATTCAATCCCAAGTGTTTGTTCCGCAAAACATTTGGGTATAGATTCTTTGATTCATTTCTAATAAGAATTTAAACATTTAAAATTACCTTGAGTTTTTATATTCACGTTTTATAACTGTTAGAATTAATCATAACATTGTATTAGTCATAAACACAAATAGATTAACTTTCTAGTTAACTCTAAGCGTGTAAAGGGACCAACACACTCCTTGAGACTCTATGATCTCTTCAATGTTTTTTATACAACCCACCATTTTATACCCCATTGTATGTCACACCTACACCAAATCTTTCATAAATTGTAAGAAAGAACCTTATGATCGAGTTGTCGCTACTTTTTGGAAATGCCTAGAAACCTCTCCATCTTCTTTCGGTATTTGAATTGCTTTTTGTGTTTCAGAATCCTCCTGTATGCCCACGTTTTCCCCTTCTTTTACTGTATGATCAAAATTCGAATTTACTTCTGATGTGTCCCTGGGCGTGAAACCCGGGGGGTATTTCAAGGTATCATTTGTTTGTAGTCGTTCACCACCAATATCATTCTCCTGTTTCTTGTGTAACAAATCATAAATGTGAAAAGGATCTTCTGATGGAGACTCATCGACCCCTTTATTTTGAGAGTGCACTTCATTAAAATTATCTCTGCCATTCTCAAATATTGTCTCTGGGATTTCATCAACGTCACTTACACTTTGAATTGTTGCATTGTCGGACTCAGTTTGGGTACTTCTTCCTCCATGAAATCAGGGTTCCAACCATTAACTACTTTAGCACGGATCTAATACACTTTACCTTTGACAATGATTTTAAACGATTCAAGAATGTTACCATCCATTTTCGTTTTGATGCAAACTCTTTTTCTATGGAAACAAGACTCCTCTTTATCATCCTCGTATATTAAATCACCCCATTTAGAGATGATTTTGGTAAATGTGTTCTTCGTCTATGCTTTCATAGGAACTCCTTCTATGTCAATCCAAGCGACCCTCTCATCAGCATAAAACGAGTCTGAAGCTTATTGTAAACTAGAGAACCATGAGCCAACACCAACATGAGATAAGAAATTTTCTTTTGTCGTCTTTGATTGGAATTCAATCATAACCCAACATCCATTTATTTATCCTTACTATATTTTAAATGATATAGTTATTACAAAACCTAGGTTGTTTTCTCAAACTAATTTGTGTGCAAGGACAAGTCTACCCTTAGACCAAGAGTAGTGGCAACGAGCGTTGCCACAACAACGCCCAATCCACTACCTCCACCTGTCCCCCAAAAAAACAACGAGCGTTGCTAAAACAACGGGCAGAGAGGGCGTTGCCCTCTTCAACGCCCAACCCACCACCCCCATGGGCGTTGCCCTACAGCATTGCCCTCTTCAACGCTCAACAACGGGGCCATTACTCTTGGTCTTATTGAATAAAGTTGGTGATAGTTTGTTTTCATTTTAAGTTTCATGTATCACGTGACAAGGGCATAAGGAACTTGACCAAAGGGTGTCATATTCTTAAGGTACAAAAATGAAGTTGTATTCCACCATCCAAAGTGACTGGAATTTTAAGTGGGTCCAATTTTTTGTGGTTAAATTATTCGAATTGTGTGTTTCATTAGGCCGAAATGTTAATTACTTTCTTTTTCTAACACTAGTTGCTTTGCTAACAACATTTTTGGTTTTGAACATTCCAAACTTTTTTTATTTAGAAAAAGTTTGTTGCTATATGTATTTGTCTCATTTAAGCCTTCAAAATTGTAGTTAAACATATTAAGAAACATAGCAAGTATTATTATCAATAAAAGGAACCTTCCTATCACTTCAGATTAGGGGTGAGCAAAACCGACTGACGACCGATAACCGACGCAAACCGACCCCGACTGACACAAACCGACCTCTACTTGGGTCGGGATTTGGGCTGAGGTTTCCAGGTTTTCGGGTCTCGGGTCAGGTCAGGAGTCGGTTTTGCTCAAGCCCGATCGAGAAAATACAAAGAAACCGATGCTTCCACAAACAAAACTGATACCTACCGACCGATAGTCGGGTCGGGAGTCAGGCTGGGTTTTAGAGCTTATCGGTTTCGGGTCGGGATGGGTCGGTTCCGGCCCGATGCTCACCCCTATTTCAGATATCATATTTTTCAGATTATATGTATAGTTATATATTTCATGCCAAACAGTGTTTTAGTGCAATATTTATTTATTTTAAAAGCAAAACCAAACAAATAAAGTAGTATCATGCAAGGTTGTAAAAATCGCTAGGCGCTAGTGAGGCGGTTGGGTAGGGCCTAGCGATTAATCGGTTAGGCGGTAATTAATCGGATTGGATTTTTTTATGCACAAATTGTAATTTTAGATGCATCAAAGTTCAAATATTTCAAGTGTTCAAATATAAACATAATACATACTTCTTCAAAGTTCAAAGTCAAACATAGATATTAATCGGTTTGTTGACCATTTTCAAGCGATCTTTGACCGATTTTGTCCGATTAATCGGTTTGTTGACTAATTTTTAAGCGATTTTGTTGACCGGTTTTTAAGCTATTTTGTCCGATTAATCCGATTAGACCGATTTTGTCCGATTAATCGCTTTGTTGACCCATTTTTAAGCAATTTTTTACCAAACCGATTAAATAGGCCGATTATGATAAATCTGGGGGCTTAGTGGCCGATCAGCGATTATGCGCCGATTAATTGGCCTCCTGGGCTGATTTTTACAACAGAGGTATCATGCATGTAAACATTTTGTTGAAAAGACTTGAGTGGTATTAGGCTCATCAAACCCCACTATTTGTATAATACTCCACTCGAAAATAAATACTAAAAAATATGAGGTGCCTTTTTTGACCATCATATCCTAACTCAATTCACATATAATTCAGTTCACCTACTGATTATCGATTACGTTACTTTCTGAAATGAATTGTATCACAAAAGTAATCATAGCCATAACACACTCTAGTCGATAGACGGATTTCTAAACGATTGCGTATGTTAATATAATTGGTACAGAATAAGTTATATTAATGTGTATTCAACTTAAAAATCTACGTTTATTTTTTTTGAACTAATAAAAATCTACGTTTAACAAATACGTATAACACTTGTTCGACAAATTCAAAATAAAAAGAAGCTTTTATTTTATCATGTGAAATTATCCCATTGGACATAAACAAGTATTGTCTAAGCCCAAATTCTGGAAGACCACTTTGATGTGTAAGCCCAATGTTAGGCTCATAGAATATTGATGCAAAAACTTATTGCTCTCGTTGAGAGTCGAACTCAAGACCTCCCGCTTACTAAACGGGTGCTCTAACCAACTGAGCTACGAGAGCTACTGTGTCCAAAATGAGTAATACGTTTATTTAACTAGCTGTAATTGTAAAACAAAGTCAAGCTAGTACTTAAATAGCTGAATTTAGAAGAACCAGATTAGGCACCCGCGCGTTGTGGCGGTTTTTTTTCCTCTATTAAAAAAGTTAAGGATTGGTTTTGCAAAATGTCGCATGGTTCGGAGGTATTTTTAGCCATTTTTTCTTAAAAAAATTCAGGACTGGTTTTGAAAAGCGTTGCATAGTTCGGGGATATTTTTTGCAATGTTTTAAAACTTTGAGAAAATATTAAAAGCATCTAGGACTGGCCAAACGGTGTCATCCAATTGGTCACTGTTACTAAAGCGTTTTTCAATTGTACCAATTGTTCCAAGTCAACGGTAGCTTGGTTGTTTTTTCATGCATAATACGACACCGTTTTCTATAGGTTTTAATAATATTTATAATTAACTTGCAACATATACTAGGCACCAAAGTAAGACTTCCTGGCACATCTAAAACATGTTGTTAGAGATACAGTATTATGTTAGAGGAAAATTTCGTAATCCTGCACTGTTGATCATATCTTTTCAAGATGAATCCATAATAATTTCGTAATCCTGCACGATTAGTCATATCTTTTCATGATGAATCCATCATGACAATCAATTGAATCTTAGGAAAACAATCATCAATGTTTAATAAAACGTAACAAGTTCTGGGACTATATTGATCAACATTAATGCCTATAAAGCTTTTGGCTTATGGTAGAAGATAAGTATGAGCATCGTAAAGTAAGTACGAAGGTAACTCAAATACAAATAGAGATCTTTGTATTTCACTGTCTTAATTACGGAGTACATCATTCTTACTGTCACAATTTTATTATTTAAAATCTTTATTCAATCACTGAATATACATAACCAATATCCTTTAATACTAACAAGTAACAATGCCTAGTAACTATAGCTTGTACAATCAAAAGTTGATCATGATGTTCTTAGGCTAGACACAATGGTTCGGTCATGGAACTCGGTCGCCAACCGATCGACCGATCTTCCTTGTTGTGGCATCTCGGTCGCGACCGAATAGAAGCACCAAAACTCAAAAACTCGGTCCTAACCTCGACCGAGTTTCTTTCTATTTTTTTTTAACTTTGATCCAATAAAAGAGTACCACATTTCTTGTTAACGTTTGCATGCAAAATTCAAATATAAATGTTGGGAGATTTTGAGGGACCATGAGATTTGGAAGAAAAATGAGATGCCGGTTTTTTTAAACCAAAATGAGGCTCGAAAAAAACCAAGGACTTCTGAAACGGGCTCGGATGTGCCTGATAATGAAGAGCCTCGAAATGAGCGACCAGTTGGGCGTGATGAAGCTAAGAAAACTAAGGGTAAGAAGAAATCGTCGGGGTTTAGTTTGGATGGGGTAGCCGAAAAATGGACATCCATTACGTCAAAGGTATTGGGTAAGAAGCAAGAGCTTGCAGACGGATACTACAAATTGAAGGAAAAAGAGCTGCAGCAAAGGGATAAGGAGTTGGCTCTGCAGCAAAAGAAAGCGGAGCAAGAAGACCGCAGATTGGCGATGGAAGAAAAAAGGCTTGAATTCGAGCAGCAAAAGAGGTATCAAAAAGACCTCCTCTTCTATTTCAAACCAATCGACCCATCTTTGCCCGAATTTCAACGACAGAAAATGCAAGAAATCAAAGACTCGATTAAGGAACAATACAACCTGGATGATTAGTTTTTATGTTGTAGTGTTTTAATAAGTGTTGTAATGTTTTTATTTTATTTGAATTATTATGTAACGTTTTAATTATGAATAAAATTTTATTTTGTGTTTAAAATGTTAAAAAAAAAAAAAAAAAAAAATGGAACTCGGTCGCCCCCACTGTGGCACTGAATCGCCTGCAGGTCGCTGGAGAGAGAAAGCTGACGTGGCAGGAAAAATAGAGGGGATTGACCCACTCCATTGTGTCTAGCATGATGTTCTTAAACCAACGTACCGAAGGTGTTTCGTAATCTCTTTAACCAAAATAATCTGTACCATAGTTGTTAGTATTATGTACTACTATTTTAAACTTTCATTAAGGGAATTTTACTGTATCTTAACTACTTATAATGTAAAAATGGTCAAGTGAAAAGTGGAAAACTGAAATTTCAGTCAATGCTCATTTTACCCTTGTCAATGAATGGAAATCGAAACCTTGAAAGTCAATGGAGTGAGAAAACTTAAAACATGGTGAAAGTAAGTGTGAAAACCAAAAAATGGAAACTATTCTATTGGAAAAATGGAAACTGTTGCATTCATCTCTTTTTTGAGTTCTTGTTACACGCCTATATATAGATAAGTTTGTTGACTTTTATTCATGACAATAAAGGAAACATGTTATAATGATATACGTACACTACTTTAGGAAACGATTTCTATTACACTAATTGGAAAGTATATTGCTGGAATACACGAATTACATATAATGGGTTGAAACTGAAACTGTATGTTTAAGAGTTGACTTCTTAACATAGGAAATATATTTAATGATTTGTGAAACTGTATGTATGATTTGTGATTCGTATATATGTATCATTTCTTATTAAAAGAAAAGAAGAATTTTTATATTTAATACTTTCCAAAACAATTATCATATTCCTTACTATTTAAACATCATAATCCTCATGCATATTCTCTTCTTGTTATCGATATATGCAGGTTCCTTTTTTTTTTTCTTTCATCTAACCTTCTCACTTGCATGCACATACATGCATATGCACGTTTTGTTTATGTACATATTTGTGTTGGATAGTATTATCAATCCACGCATTCTTGCAAGTTTAACAGTGTTCTATCTTTGTTTTCAGAATAATTTTGTCTCGCCTGGTGGCTCAGTGCATATTGATGTCGGCGTAGCTATTATTCATTTTTTCCCAACGTTATTAAGGTAGTGGAGGTTGCTAGGCATGATTTTGTGTCGCATGGTGGCGCAGTGCACATTGATGTTGGCGTCTTTCAAACTCCAACGCGAAACAATATTTTTGACTCATATTTACCTCTACAGTACATGTATTCTTAATTACTGAATATGTAACAACTTTATATTGTTCTAAGTTTAAGATATGTAGAGTTTCCTCTTTTAACTTTTGTATATGTGGAGTGGGAAGTATGAGGATTCAGTGTATGCGTGATGAGAAGGGATGACATTCTCATGAAGCTTGTTTAATCATAGGTTTTAGTGAAAACTACACTAATACAACTCTCATAACAACTCATGCATGCTAACCACATACCCACTATAAGAGTTATAGAACACTCATTAAACGCCTTTTGGATCTATTTATATACTGTATGGGTCAGAAAGTTCTTCATCTGAATACTTTGTCCATATAATTTGTCAATCAAAACTCTATGGTCACCATTTTAAATACTGCAATTTTTTCCTATGAATTTAGTTGACTTATCGAGTTTTGTTACTATCACATTTTATAGTGGCAAGTATATACACAACATTTTCGACTCATTTTTAGCCTTTTACATATGTGGTACAAACTTAAGTTATTCTTATAGCCTTTTGTAGATGGTCTTCGTTACAGCCATGCAACCAAAAAATAAACCAATAACATTACCAATTTAACTTATTCCTATTAGATAAATAAAATATGAAAAAGTTACAAGTTCTCATGGTAAACTTTTACTAATTTGTTACCACTAGAAAAAAAAATTTGAAAAAGATAAAAACTTTCATAGTTTTTAAAATAAAAAAACAATTCATATACTTGCACTATAATGCATATCCATTACTTTTAAAGAGTTTATATATAATGCCAGCTCGTATCTTTGCCATAGGGTGCATGCACACTTAGTATACTTGCCATTTATTTTTGAAACCATATGATAGATTAAAATGTTAGCTATATTAGAATTTGACTATAAATATTACATTTAAGATTATCTATATAAGATTATCTACGGCTATCCTACTTCATATCAAAAGTTGTGAACACAAACCAAAAAAACTAAACATACACACACAAAAACAACGTGGGCAAACACACGAACAACTATTACCTTAAAAACACATAAATGTTTATAGAAATTTGTTTGTTAACATTGTATCAACTAACTTAGGAGAACAAGCACAATACATGTTAAATTTTCACGAAAACAATCGCAACTAAATAAGTTTAGATAATAACACCAAAAAGTAAAAAACTTTTAATGCCAATCGTGAATTTATCGACACATGAAAATTTGACTATAACCCAATACCACAAATGGTAAAATTGTCTCTGAAAATCATGTCATTGTCACTTTACACGATTAGTCTATTATTACATATCAATCGATAAATTTGACTTAAAACATTCGGAAAAAAACACGTACACACAATGGATCCTACCAGATTTTGTTGAAAAGTATACATAATCACCGTTATGCAACCATGTCATCAGTAAAACGATTCTATGGGAAGAATTCATGATGCCACTAATACGATTTATCGAAAGAAAACATCCATCGCTTAAACTTTGTCGAAAACCAGACACCGCTGCCGCTAGGCGCGGGTACTCGTCTAGTATATATAATTGCTGTATCATAAAAGTCACCATAAAAACAAGGCAAAATTTGCTTTAAATCAAGAGAGCAGTTTACAATTTTTACTGCACAAATTAAAAGTAACTACAACAATTCAGTTCTCGATTTGTCAAAAAAAAGTCACAACTTAAGGAAACCTAAGAGAACCAAATGAAATCTATGGATATAGTGTCATCGATGACCATTTAGGTAATGACGATTTACTAGAGGCTAATGAGATTTCATATTCGGTCCGGATACGAGTTAGGGAAGTGCGGAGTGCACACTCGTTGAGCTAATATGTCCCAAACGGTGTACTTGGTGCTCCAAGTAAGTTATCCGTTTTTTCCCCTCTTATTTTTCCCAACTATTGTGACTGTTGAAAAAACATTTATGAAAGTTGGTTTCAACCAACTTCAACTGCATAATTGTCATCTAGAATCTGTTTTGATAAATAGATCAATTAGTCTCATTTAGACATAAGAAAAATATATTTACAATTCCTCTCTTGTTCCTTTTGTGATCTTGTGCCTAGACAAAAAGTGTTTCTCTTCTAGAATTATCCCGATAGAGATTTCATGCAACCCAGACATATATAGGGTCGAAATACTTTATACGGAAAGTGAACTTAATACGATTCTAGTAAGATATCGAGGATCATTACATACCCTTATACTATTTTCTAACAGTGTTTTAAGTTAAGGTAAAATTAAGTCGGGGTTCTATTTGATCATTAACAGTTATCTATATGTAGTAACATCTACTTTAAAAGAACTTGAGTAAACCATGCATTGTTCTCCACATTCACCACAAGAAATTTGAGAAATTGAAAAGCCTATAAGCTTATTTTTTATAACTCATGAGCTAATCAACTTATGATTATAAACTTAACTAAGCTGTAAGCCCAAATTAATAAGCTCACAGGCCACTAAAAATGAGTCTATTGACTTTTCATATAGTTCATAACACAATCAAATAAACTTACTACACAAATAACCCTTATACATAAAATGAGCTAAATGACTTTTCATGGTGATGGATTGGTATGTAGCCTCGTTGGAATCTCTTGTTGGCTTTGTATCATTGATTTTTATTTTTGCTCATTGGGTGATATGCTTTTGCCCTTGATGTGTTGTAGCGCCTTTGACTCTGTACTCCTGGTTTGATTGACTTCTTTTGAGTGTCTATATAATACCTTTCTTAAAAAAAAAAAAAAAGAAGCCAAAAAAAAAAAAAATAAAAAAAAAAAAAAAAAAACCCTCATACACAAACATTTTATTATGTCAAAACGAATACTGCCTGTGACTTTTTTTTTTTTTTTTTTTTTTTTTTTTTTTTTTTTTTTTTTTTTTTTATAAAACAAAACCCCTAGTGGGGACTTTTACATTTCAAAAAAATCAAATCATACCTTATTAAGTAATAATCAAATTATTATTATTATTATTTTCTTAAATATTAAATAAGAAAAGCCTAAATACTTCTAAATTTATCCATATTCTACAAAAAAAAAATGTGATTTGTAATCATTCAATAAAAACTTACAAAAATATATGTGTCAAAATATAAAAAATTAAAACTTGAAAACGGTGGAGCAAGTTTTTCAAAGATTTGGGCTAAAACTTAAAATTCAGTATCATTCCAACTAAATATTTGAAGTTCCAACATTCCCAAATTCCTCCTCCATCAATCAAACTCGATCTCTTATCATTCATTCACGCACAATCATTGACGCAAGAACATCTCCTCCAAGTCTAATTAATATTAAAACCCACTACATTCGTAAATAACCCTAATTCAATACCGCAATCAAAGTACAATGGTTTTGAAGGTCCTGTTATAATAATTAAAACCCGAAATTAAAAATAATAATTTATTTAAATGATTAGAAAAAACCCCGCGCGTGCGCGGGCATTATATCTAGTATATATAAAAATAAAACTTCTTTTTTCTTTAAGGTTGAAAGTTATACGAGTAGCTTATTAGTTATTACTCCTTCCGTCCCAAAATTATAATCCCCACTTCTTTCGTGTCAAATAATAAAAAAATTAGTAGGTGTGGATGATATTTGATTGTTTGAATAGTGTAGTAGTCTCACTTTTCTTTTTTTTAGAGCGACATTTTGTTACAACTTACACCACCTATATTATAAATTAGGCTACTCACATACCGCTGGGACAAGAGGCCTTTTGGTTCACTTTTCTTAAATATGTGTTTTGTCTGAGGACAATAATTTATTTTAGATCGGAGGGAGTACTTATTATTCATCCCTTGGAAGTATTAAATGCAATCTATTAGGAACTCTGATGCTATTATTTCATATAAATTTGTTCGGTCTTTATAGTTATTTGCCTTTGTAGTATATCTATACTACTTATAATGGAAAAATAGTCAACAAGTCAATAAGTGAAAAACTGAAATTAATGTATTCCCCAAACTACCCTTTGAAACAAACACCCATATTCCAATGCCTTTCACTAAACTACCCATTTATCTCATTTCACTAAAAACACACACAAACATCACTCTCTCTCAAAAATATCGACACACACTGTCACCTACCACTCCCATCATTCGATCTTCTTAGCATAAATCTTTCACACACACCATCACCATCATTAGCCATAAACAAATCACCATCTTTCTCTTTTTTTTTTTTCCTTTTTTCTTTTAATACCTAGAATTTTGTATAGATCTATATGTTTTAACATGTTTAGAGGGTTTTTTCATTTAGATTAATATGTTTTCCTTTCTATTTTTTGCAGCTACAAAAGCATACTCTCGCCGGAAACTGTTGTCGTCACCATCGTGCTGGAAACCCACAACCGAGAACACCACCATCCGAAGGTTTTTTCAAGTTTTGACATTCTTTTTGAGTGTTTTTTTGTTAGATCTACATGTATTACAAGTTTTGAAAGTTTTTATTATAGATCTTAGCATTTTTTTTTACAGATCCGAGTATTTATACCATTTTGACACACTCTTTAGATTGCTGCTGTCATTCGCCGCGATGCCGCTTCTGCTGCTGAATTTGATGTTGTCGCTATAAATATGTAGTTTCTTTATAAAAGTTGTCAGTAAATATTGCTATATTGGATGTTGGTTAATTTGTGCTTATAAAAGTTGTGTAGTTGTAAAATTTTGTTATATAAAATTTTTTATATGAATGGTGTTACATTTTTACAATATTTTTTAGGGTATATTGTTACCATCAAAGCCATCGTTCACCTCAACTTTCTTCGAAATCTACGCTGCCGACGCCGTTGGTGCCATTGGAACCTGCTAATGTCACTGGTAAATGTGTATATTTTTAGGAGTTTGTTGGTAAATTTGGTTATGTCAATGCTAAATGTATGTTTATCTATATTTTTTGTCATGGAGTTGAAGACTTGAAGTAAACTTTGTTATAAAGTTTGTGTAGTCTTTATTAAATTTCTTGTAATTTAGATATAGTTTGTTGGTAAGTTTTGTTACGATGTTGTTTGTATATTTTAATTAATTTTTTGTTATGTTTCAAGTTATGTAGGTACACATAAGTTGTTAAATTGTGAAAATTCATCTAGATTTAGATTTTTTTGAAATGTGAATTTTTGCAAGTTTTTGAAATTTCAGATATTTTGTGATAGTTTCTAAAGTTTTATAATTTTTAAACATTAAATTTAAAATATTTCAAATTTCAAATATTTTGAGTGTAGACAATTTTTAACATTTGGAAATTTTAAAATTGTGTAAGTGTGATGCTTTTGAAATAAAATATTCCTACACTCCAAATATTGAGGGTCACGTGATAACGAGCAATTTAGTAGCCATGTTTGGTGTTTGGGACTCAACTCAAAGTATGGATGTCAAAGTTTGAGAAAATTTGAAATCTATTGCTTATTTAAAAAAACTACAAAAAGATAAATAATGCGGAGTAGTATATGACAACTCAGTGTCTTGAAAAAATCATGTAAGCTTCTTTTCGGGATAAAAGGGACTTTGTGTGTCTCGAGAAAAGTTGAAAAATATTTGTTTTTTACCAAGGTAAGTACTTGAATCATCGAGCTCCGTTATCAAACAATGGACAAAGATTGATCGAAAATATTAATTTGCCTTGTGTATACTTTTACTATTTTTCTTTGTTGTGATTCTACAAAGAAAACTGCTTTCTAATAATTAAATATACTTTTACTATTTTTGTTTGTCTCGAGAAAAGTTGAAAAAAATAGATAAATAAATGAACATGGAGCCTACTTTTTTTTTTTCAAGAGAAAAAAAAAATGAAAATTATCACGTGCTTGTGTTAAAAGGAAAGTAGACAAGATAGGTTATAAGAATAAACTAGAAGCTAAAAAGTTTTGCTATTGCAAGTTGTACAAAGTTAATTTTTTGTGAGTACCAACAACTAGACTTGTGAGAATTAAAATTCAAAATATGACATAACGTATAAAAGGTTACAAACAACTAGACTTGTGAGAATAAAAATTTAGTGAGTACTTTCTGATATGAAGTTTATAGTGCCAAGTTTGTAATAAAGTTTATTTTGTAAATTTGTTAGAAAGTTTATTGTGTAAATTTTGTTATAGAATTTATTGTGTAGATTTTGTTAATAGAATTTATGGTGTAAATTTTGTTATAAAGTTTATTGCTTAAATTTTAAGTTTATGGTGTATATTTTTATATAAAGTTTATAGTGTAAATTGAAATATTTTGAAAATAGTTAAAATTTGATTTTTTTTTTGGAAAATTTTGAAATTTTAAACTTGAAAATTTGATATATTTTGAAATTTTTTAAAATTTGAAATATTTTGAAATTTTATGAAGTTTGAAATCTTTTGATATTTTACAAGTTTGAAATATTTCAAAAATGTTCGAAATTCGAAATATTTTGAAAATTTTCAATTATTTGACTTTGAAATTTGTTTTTGTTTTTGTTTTTGGTTTTTTTTTTCTTTTTTTTTTCTTTTTTTTTATTTTGAAATAATTTTTAAAATTTGACAAACATGTCGACAGATAAAAATTTGGTTGAAAAATTTACACTTCCGACGCCATGCCCGATCACTCGGTTGATAGTTACAATGCTTGCATATATTATTAGTACAATATTAAACAATGCTATCGGAAGGCACTTACACAAAGATTGTCGTTATTCGAAAAGGATTCTCAAACGCTGCAAATACAGTTTGTCGACATCCAATTACTCGCCGTTGAAATTTTGTCGAATCTAGACACTGCTGCCGCTAGGCGCAGGTACTCGGCTAGTATTACTCTAAAGTACATTTAGCGATATTGCTGTGAGTCAATCCATTTTCTTCTACTTCCACACCCAACAATCATTAGCTACTGTATTGTACGTATAAACTATGCCTGCAAGATTGATAGGGGCAATCATTTTTTTGCTAAGGGCCTTATGAACAGTAGAATGTACAGTACTAACGGTCGTTAACTTTTTAAATGTTTTTTTTTTTTTTTTTTTTTTTTTTTTTTTTTTTTTTTTAATATATTTAAATAACGACTCAAATGCGAAAACAGTCTCTGAGGTTTACCTGTCGGTGCAAAATAGGTCCCTTACGGACTAACGATGTCATAGAATTTACATAATCGGTCCTTCATGTTAGATGTCCGTTACATAGTTAGTCCTACTAATGGCCGTTACTTAACTTTGCAACGAAACGCCAACATAAAGACATTTTCCATCACAAAACTAACAAAAAATTCAAAAAAATGGTCCTTGGGGTTATTAATCCGTTACACAGTTACGCTCTTGCGCTTAGCGGAGGGTCGCAACGGAATAATTTTGTATTCAAACATCCCGCGGCAAAGCGCAGGGCTTCACACCTCGTAAGAGTACAAAGCTGAATAAAAAGTCCTTATCGCTCATCGGTGTCTATTTGTAAAGGCTTCAAATATATTTCAACTCACAATACAATATAGTTGTCATAGAGACGTATATATAGTATATTACACAAAACAATTGCACATATAAAATACAGATGGACATAAATCCATTTTTATTTTTACAAACAAGAGGATAAACACACCACTGATTCAATATTAATCAGTAAGCATGAGGATTAGCATGGAGATGGCTCTCAATCGCCTTGAAGGTCTTCTTCAATCCTTCTTTAGCAATGTTAATAAATTCCTCAGCAAGGGGAGTGTCGTCTTTGCAGTTATAAACGATGGTCTGCTTGTATACGCAACCTCCATCAGCTGTAGGTGTAAACTTTATATGATGCGTAATTGAGTCTAGTACTCCCATCAAGATGTCGCCTTCATATGTCGTGTAACTAATAGCGTAGTTATCTTTGTCAACAACATCAAGCTTTGCCTTTCCACTCTTGAATGGCATACCTGTCACAAATCATTAGTTTACATTAAGAGACATAACACGATCGCAAGCATAAAATCAGGCGTTGATAGAACTAGTCAAATAATACTACCAGGAAAGTGTCATGTAGCGATAATGTAATTGAGTTTCTTGAGAAATTCTTAAAAAGTGTAAACAAACGGTTGTAATTTTTTTTTAGAACGTCAACTAACTGTTAGACCTGATGTTTACATTGAAACTGCTTAACTTTAACTTTATTAATAACCAATATTTATAGAGTACAATGAACTCTAATATACCCTAAGCCCACAGATCAGGCTTGGTCTATTCATCAATTATATTGGCTAATACAACCGAGCAATCCGAGCGGCGAAATCGCGAAAGCTTGTACTTGAGATACATAAAACAATAAAGCTATAACTATTTTTGTTGACTAAGACATCCAAAGCAAATGAAAGCAAATCAAACAAAGAATGCGGTACTTGTCGAATAACTTGTATATTCACCAATGATGTGCATTAAGATATCAAAAGGTTTTAAATTGATTCTTGAAGAAGTAACCTCATGCGGATTATTGAATGAAGTAACACCATTTATCGAGCTTTAGTCGACTTTAGGTGGAGACAAGTCGAGATTTAGTCGACTTTAAGTGAAAAGAAAAAAACACAAAACAGTAACAATGAAGATCAATATATATATATATATATATATATATATATATATATATATATATATATATATATATATATATATATATATATATTAAAAACTAACGATCTTGTTGCGATACAATGAAAAGAGAACCAAATAAAAAACCTTTAGGTTTTGTCTCAACGAGTGAGGGTAGGAGGTGTTAGAAGGAGATCACCATTTGTCATTATGATGGTGGTGGAGTAGATGATAATGGGACAGCAGGTTGTTTAGGGAGAAGCGTAATGTATTTTTGTGATTAAGAAGCGGCAATAGGTAGGGTGGAGGTAAGGTACGATCTGTTAGAGATTAGGGCTTAGGACCATTAGTTAGGCCCGATACCATGTTAGAATGTTTACATTGAAACTGATTATCTTTAACTTTATTAATAACCAATATTTATAGAGTACAATCAACTCTAATGTACCCTAAGCCCACAAATCGGGCTTGGGTCTTTCATCAATTATATCAGCTAATACTAACAATCTAAGAATATACAAACCACAAACTATCTCACATGTCCTAAGCAAGATGTGAGCCCACGACCATTTTGGTTGGGGACTCTTTATCACGATAAGGTCAATATTCTCGTACTTTTTTGTTGTCACTATATATACCTGTTTTTATTAGCGGAGATTTACTTGCACGTTATAATGACGAGTATTTTACTTTTGTAACTTAATAACATTTTTCTCTTGTAATGTACGAGTAATATCAAAATGTCACAAAAATGATTAAAAAGATTGTATGCATAATTTGCTGAACAAATGTTACTAACCATCACCAAAATGGACATCTCTGATGGTTCCGACACCTCCATCACCTTCAACAGTCACTAGGGCTTTGTATGTTTCAGGATCGACCTTTGGTGCAACATTTTCAAAGTCATCATAAGCTTTGAAAAGTTTGGAAGCTGGAAGAGAAGAAGTTAGCTCAAACTCAGTGGTAACAACTGTCATGATCTATGATTTATGATTTATGATAATTAGTCACTCTTAAAGTTGTTGTGAGTTTTGGTTCGATGAAATGTGGTATTTATAGGGGGTTATGGAATAGCATTTGTTGAATTATGGTGCATTTAAGTTTTATAAAATAAGGAGTAGTGGATATAAACTATAAAATATGTTTGAAGTTTGAACTTTTCTTTGGCTCCGACAATGATCCATTTTATATACTTTTTGAGTTTAAGTGTTTAACAATCTTATCTTCTCTTAGTTATACATTTTCTTTTATTTCCTATTTGTTGTTTTGTAGGAAAAAAGAGGGGAGCTTTATTTTCACAAAACAATGATAAATTTAGAAAACGTGTTTAGTTTGAGAAACATGTGTATTCATATTTGTAATACTATAAAAATATCTTCAAAACACAAAAACAAATATTATAAACTAACCAACTAAATTATAAAATAACCAAAAAAATCTAATATGAGAAAATCAAGAATTAAAAAAGTAAAATATAATATCAAAAAACATGAAAAAATATTCAAGCGACTAAAATTCGACATAAAAACATTAAATTCGACATAAAGTAAAATTTCTTAATTCATTTGTTTTATACGTTTTTATCCACTTTTGTATGTTTTTATCCATTTTGTACGTTCTTATCCATTTTTATATGTTTTTAAACATTTTTATACGTTTTATTAGAGGTGGCAAACGGGTCGGGTTTGGTAGGTTTGGGCCATGGGTTATGCAGGTCATGTTTTAAAAATGGGTCTAACTGGTCATGGGTCAGACGGTTTGGGTCGGGTCAACCCACTAATTATAGAGTTTTCATCCGTTTTTTTACGTTTTCGTCTTCTTTTTTTTTTTACCTTTTCATCAGTTTTTTACGTTTTCGTCCGCTTTTTTACGTTTTCGTCCCTTTTATTACGTTTTCGTCTGTTTTTTTTACGTTTTCATCAGTTTTTTTTACATTTTCGTTAGTTTTTTACATAAATCGGACGAAAACGAAAAATAGACAAAAACGTAAAAGAACAGACGAAAACGTAAAAAAAATACATAAACGTAAAAAAGGTCGAAAACGTAAAAAAACGTTTGAAAACGTAAAAAATTGGACAAAAACGTAAAAAATTGACGAAAACGTTAAAAAAATGGAGGAAAACGTAAAAATTCGGACGAAAACATAAAAAATCAGACGACATCATAAAAAACAGACGAAAACGTAAAAAGCGGACGAAAACGGACGACAACGTAAGGAAACAAACTAAAACGTAAAAAATCAGACGAAAACTTAAAAAAACGGACTAAAACGTAAAAAAACGGACGAAAACGTAAAATAATAGAAGAAAACGTAAAAATTGAGATGAAAACGTAAAAAAATAGACGAAAACATAAAAAATCGGACGAAAACATAAAGAGTCGGACGGAAAAGTGAAAAATCTGATGAAAACGTAAAAACCAGACAAAAACATAAAAAAATAAACGAAAATGTAAAACAACAGACGAAAACGTAAAAAATGGACGAAAACGTAAAAAAAAAAGGACATAAACGTAAAAAAAGGGTCGAAATCATAAAAAAGGTCGAAAACGTAAAAAATCGGACGAAAAAGGAGAAAATGGACAAAACGTTAAAAATCAGACGAAAACGTTAAAAAATCAGACGAAAAAACGTAAAATAAAAAAAAAAAATAAAAAAGTAAGAAAACAAAACGTAAAAACGGACAAAACGTAAAAAACAGACGAAATCGTAAAAAAAACAGACGAAAACTGTAAAAAAACGAGGACGAAAACGTAAGAAAACAGCGAAAATGTAAAAAACGGATAAAACGTAAAAAAACAGACGAAAACCTAAAAAAACGTATAAAAAACAGATAAAAACCGATGAAAACGGATTGGGGGTATTTTAAAGGAAAATAGGTGAAAAAAAAAAAAAAAAAATTTGTAGTTTTGTGTATTGAAATTGGAAATAGGAATTTTGTATTTTGTAGAGAATTTTATTGGAAAACACTAATTTAAACGCGATCTCTGTTTTCTTTATTTTCCACAAAATATTTTATGGAAACAAGGGTGTTTTCCCTCAACTTATCATTTAAGCTTTTGTTAAATGTTTAATTTTCAGTAAAATATTCCCTCTGTTAAATTGTGATTCATTTCCTTCTTTAATTTGTCCATCTTTGATAATTTGCCCGCACAAAAAGAAAATATTAAAACCATAAATATAATTTCAGATTCATAGAAAATGAAACCCAAACACTTATTATATGTCTACAAGTTCGATATACATCGAGATTTACCGTTAACGTCGTTACCACTTTTTGCCATTGCCAACCACCGATAACACTGTCATAACTCATAAACCAAACAAAAGGCATCAGATCAATAACTATTAGGAGTTATAAAGTTATTTTACACATGATACAAATATAAGTACATAGTCTTCTTTATATACTCACCCCCATAAACTTTTTAGCAATACCATTGATATTTTTTTTTAACAGTCAACGGGACGGCTAGCCCTTGGGTCCTGCAGTGACATCCAATTGGGCAGTATGCAGAGGCTCAAGGCGCACTAGCGACCGATGAAGCCACGGAAACCACGGGGGAGGGAAAACTCACCAACTAAGCAGCCCGTAGGCACTACACTTAATTGGGAGAAAACTTTGCCTCCTCCAGAATTCAAACCCGCATCAACGAGTCCAAACCCCTTCATTGGGGGACTTGGGTACCATCTGCGCTAGAAGCCAGATGTAATACCATTGATAATTTACTGTCACGAAAAATGTATAAACGAAAAGCATTTAATTACCAAAAAATTTAGTTAAAACGAGTATCTAGCGCTGCGATGCACGAAAAGCCGACTAATAATCAATAAAGTTTCTAAAAGGCACGTGTTCAACAATATTTAGTGTACTCATTATATATAAAATCTATGAAAAATAGGGATGAATAAACTTCTTATAGTTCTCTAATTTATGGCAGTTTTGCAATCAAGATTAAGGATTGTTTAACACACATATACACAAGAAATATTTTTTAATGTATAATTTTTTATTAGAAATAAATCAAATGAATTATAAAATATTTTGCGGAATAAATACTTTATGGAATGACAATGGGCTTTGCACTCTAATCAAGCAATCTAAAATCAGAGTTAAAGTTTGCAAGTGAAATGTGAATCTCTGATTGGATCATGGATTATCACGAGTTCAAGTTGAGCGTATGCTCTTTATATGTAATATTAAATGTGGAAAAAAATAATATTTTACATTGTTCAACCTTCTCTTTATATAGGCAGAAATACGAAAATGACACATGTGTGCTGTTGAAACGTGTCAAACATTAAATGGACAAGTACATCTTCTATTTAATACTTTTATGTGGGAAGCAACCAGCCATGCTATTGGGAATGGTGCTAAGTAACAACTATTGACTTTTCACCAATTCGTACTTGTCTTTATTTTTTCTAAGTAGTACTTTCTCTCCCTTTTTTGCTTTCTTGAAAAAGTCCCACTTAAATATCTTAGAGATAGTTTGAGCTAAACTCTGTTGGGTTGACCATTAGGTTGATCAGAAAACTGATATTAGCTAAACTCTGTTGCTGATCCCTTATGATCCTTTTATCTTCATTTTCTGGTTCATATACTTACCGGGATGATACCACATCAGCTAATGAGTGTCTCTTCAAATTATTTTTGATTTCTTGAAGTTGTCTTTGACTTGAACTTTGTTGAAGTTGCTCACTGATTTTATTATCAACAATGTTGAGAATTAAATGTTCTGAAGATTAGTATTGCTCAAGATATAACTAACAGTACTAACTGCTAAGTTAGTACTGCTAGTACAAAGAAGGTACTGCTAATGGATAACTATTGCGTATTCTACTGCTGAATGGATAACTATTGCGTATTCTACTGTTGAATGGATAAGTATAAAAAGATATTTTGTGTATAAAAGTCAAATATATACGGTAGATAATATCTTTGATAAGTAATCAGTCAACAAGTTGAATACACAAAACAAGTTGTATCTTAGCTACTGACACACTCAACAAGCAAGTAGTTGACAAGACTTAACAATAGTGTAAAGATCTCCTTTGTTCTATAAAAGGGAGATCTTAGCTTAGATATTAAGTGACGAGTCTTGTGTTAAAAAAATAGAGAGAGCGAGATTAAGAGTGTATTGAACATAACAGAAATAGTTATCTTTGTAATAGAGATTCAAGGTTTTGTAACCCTAGTGATAATCAAGATCACTCGAATTATTCTCAATAATATTGAATCGTTTGGTGTTATACTTTCTGTGTTCATTGTTCATCACAAAGCATTACTGTTCCATTAACCAAACCCAACACTCTTCTAAGTGTGGTTAAGTAGATTCTGCATACTTAATCATATTAACTCAAAGTATCATATACACACGTTACAAAGGACTAACATCCTCTTAGTGTATTCCATCCTCACAAGTGGTATCAGAGCAAGGTTGATATCTTTGATTTAGAAGAAGAAATGGACATGGAGACATCTCAAACTAATGTGGCTGCCAAGTTGCCAATGCTCAAGCAGAATGAGTTTGATATGTGGAGGTTAAGGATAGAACAGTACTTCCAAGTGCAAGACTATACACTTTGGGAAATTATTGAAGAAGGAAACTCTTTCAAGCCTACAACTTCTACAACAACAGTTGATGATAAGGTAGTGACAACTGTGTAGACCAACCCAACAACTGCAGAAGATAGAGTAAAGAAGAAGAATGACCTCAAAGCCAGAATAACTATCAAGTCTTCTAAGTCCAAAATACTCTCCTCTCATTCCCAGCTCCCTACTAAACCTGCCGCAGGAAAAGAAATGCGGCTGAGCTTAAAAAGCCCAGTGAACAGATATATATAAACGAAAACGAAAGCAAAAGGAAACGAACATATATGGTATAGTGCAATGGAATAACATAAGATATAGACAAAGGTACAAAGTAAGAAAGGTAAAGGGTCAGTAATCCACCACGAGCCCGAACACGAACCAAATATAGTAACCATGTCTTCATAATCATATAGAGGGGAGACCTCTCAGATAATCAGATAATATGAGGGGTGTCCTCATTCTTCAAATGGAGTAGCTAACTCCCGAACTTTGTGAAAGACGTGGATTGCACCCAGCATCAGACACCGAACAATATATAATATCAAATCATGTTAAGTCCACGAACACGGACACGAACCTAGGATTGCAACCCATACGCCCCCGAACAATAATATAGGCCATAATAAATATAATGTGCATGCAACGAACAATATGGGGACGGTGTGTAACATCACTCGAACACACTGGAGTCATGCCATTGGTGCATCAATGACACGGCCATGTTACCTTCATGGCTAGGAAACGAACTTGGCTCGGGTATCAAACTGTAGGGTCAAAGGTCAAAGGTTCAAAGGTCCGAACTATAGCAAAGGTTCAAATAGTCTAAGTCATCGAACAATAGTCAAAGTCCAAATATCAAAGGTTCATGGCAAAGGGTCATCTCCAATATCAAATTCGATGAGTCAAAACGAACGGATCAAAGGTTCATAATCAAATGGTTCATTTAAATTAAATCTTTATCAAATGATTTTCATAAAAATGATCTTTAATAACGGTTTTCACAAAAGTAGTCTTTAAACGTAGTTTTCATAAAAGCTTAGCCAAATTCCAATTAAAAGTGGTATCGCATATTTCATAAACATCAATTTAAAATAAGTTTTCCTCAAAACATTTCCATGATATAATCGAAAAGGTTTTCACATTTATTTACCAAAATCAAATGAACCCTCGAAGTATCTAGTAATTCTAACACTAATATCACAAGGTCACGAACGAATATCAAATGGATCATTATAAAGGCTCAAAATAAAAAGGGTCATATCGAACATCAAAGTCAAAATGAATCAAACATACGAACCAAAGTGTAGGGGAACATAGCAATGGCTTAGGGAATCTTAAAACGAATCAAGATGAATGAGTCATGAGAGGAGAAAACACCCTTACTGTAAAAGGGTAGAATATCTGTACCTTATACCGCAAATGCAACCATATCTAAAGATCGGAAAAAACTCCATCTCCAGCGAATCTACACGCATACATGGTCGTCTTAATATTAATATCATCTTCAAACCAGATTTCTCATTTTAGTCGGCTTTCCACTTTTAGTAACTTTCCATTTATAGCAGGTTTCCAAAATTAGTAAGTTTCCATTTTTAGAAAGTTTTCTTATTTAGCAAATTTCCATAATTAAACAAATTCCACAAAGTAATTAGATTAAGTCATTAATTGAGCATATTATGGAGTTAAGGTATATTTAGCAAGCTATAGAAGTTTAGGGTTAAATATAACAACTTTTCATAATCTAGGGTTTTAATTGTAAATCTTCCAAAGTCAAAGGTCTAACACGAAAATATCTCAATTTACTCATTTAATACAGAAGTTATTCAGAATGACACTTTTAATCCCTTATGTTTAGCAATTTACAAATTATACCCCTTTAGTTAATTAAATTACAAATTAAACCTTATAATTATATAAATCACAATCTAACCCTTTACATATTAATATTTACACAATAAGCCCTCCATTTAACAAAATTACAGAATATACCCCTTATTTTAATACATGTACGATTTACCCTCATCTTTAAGTAAATTACAAAACTAGTCCTTTAATTATAGAAATTACAATTCGATTCATAATTTAATTATAATTACACATCTAGCCTTTAAATATCCAAATTTACACATTACACCCTTTCCATAATTAGTTATACGAAACAACCCTTAATTTCCAGAATTTGTAAATCTAGTCCCTCTATTTGATAAAATTACAATTCGACATATAATTTACCAATTAAACCCTTTTCTTTCAAATTTTACACATAGCACCCCCAACTTATATTTTATACGTGGTACCCCTGATCCAACTTGACTTACAAAAATAACCCTCATGTTTAGATAATTACGAAACACACCCTTTTACTTTTTATTTCCAATCGGTAATACTTTAAACCATGTAAACCCTAACCCTAATTTACCAAATCATTGCCAATCATTATATCATCATTAATACATCATTTATAAGCCAAATCCATCCCCAAAAAGTCCAAACCCTAATCGCACGATTTAATCTTCTTTTTCTTTCTCGACTTCTTTTAAACCCGGTATACAAAATAATTCGACCACGATAATTTAGGCTTCCACAAATCGATCTAGCATTTTTCCAGAGTGAGGTGGTTCGTATAGAGTTCAAATAAAATAGGTTTTCAACCCAGAAAATTCGTATGGCTTATTATGGAATTTATGTACGTTTTACTCTTTAAAAATTGTAGCGATCAATTAAACTTGCATGGTTCGATTAGACTAATTTATATGGAACATATATGATGTAAAGAACATGAGAAAAATACCAGGTGAGGATTTACACGATCGAATGAGGCGTATATAATTTGTACTTCTCGGCTAGACTAAAATCGACCCAAACTTCCTTAGATCAAACGAACGATCCACAAATCATGAAACCATTCTTCTCATCTCTATTGGATGTGAAAGAACCCAGAATATTTATGGGTGAGCCTTCAAAAATTCGGATAGAGGTTGGGAGAATTTTAGTTGTGTCGATGGAGGGTTTTTAGAAACAAATAATAGAAGAAAACACAAAACCGTGTGTTTTTAATTTAGGAGGCAAGATTTTCGGTCCATGATAAGCATAAAAATCAATTTGGCTGATTTGATGTAGTTTCCTAATTTATTTGTGAATATCTTGTATTTCTTTCTCTTTTTTTTTAATTTAAATGAATTAATAAAAATAATAATAATACATGTTAGTATACAAATCGGCCATATGTAAATTTTGTGTGTGATCAAAATTTTTTGTACTTTGCAAAAATGTTAAATTGTAGTAATAAAATTTACTTTGCTTCATATCTTGCTCATTTCCAAAGGTTTGGGATTTATTTGGTACTTTATATGCTTATTAATCAAATTTTAAGATTATAGGGGCAATTTGGTCTTTTTGCATGTTTTAGATTTTTGGGTATTACAACTTCTTCCCCTCTAAAAGAAAATTTTCGTCCTCGAAATTTGAAGTCGCAAAGTTAAACGAAGTCGTAGCAAATCGCAAAAGATCCTCACAAACATTCTCATGACCGAGGAGGTTCTTCCAAAAAGATCTTCAGACCAAAATAGTTTCTCATGACTCAAATCAAAACGAGGTGGGTTCAAATTTCTCAGAAGGAGACAAAATAAGTTGATCTTGATCAAAAGGTCCATGCAACATAAAATGGACGATAGGCGAATCTTTAGAAGGCTCATATAGAATACGAACAAGATTTCAAATCGAATTACCTGTATCAACAGTAGGGAGTTCTAAAAGGAGTTCAAGATTTATAACTGAGCTCAACAAAATGCAAAACGAGAGTCCAAAACTCATCCAGATATTTAACGAACGAAGGTAGAGTATACGCATAGGTAGAATGAACCTAACGTCTCACTAATCACGGATAGTCCAACGGAGATCAAATTCTAACCTTCTTAGGTACTCCCCAAGATATCCTATGCCCACAACAAGTGCACGTTATATGATGTAAGTATTATCACGTTGGCCAGACGTCATAATACTGGCATCATATAAATATGCCCTCATGATGGTCATACTTTATCTCAAAGTCGTAATCAAAACCACCTATCTTAATCCACCTAGTACTTCTAGAGTCTCAGAGGTCAACCAAAATCGAATGCCATAGTCAAGAGGGAAAACAAAACTATTCGCAAGAGTATCAAAACTCCAGATTGCCTAACAGAAGTGAGGTACGCCGTCACAAGCATCATATCTTCCACAATTCGCCAAAATCTCTCAAAACAAAGCCATCACCGAACATACGAAAATAAGCACGAACTGAAATACTTCTAGGGAACTTAAATCATAAGAGGATCTTATTACTTTATAACGAAACTTAAGAGGGTCAACCGAAATGAAAGTTAGTCGCCAAGAACTCCGGCCTTCATAGAATCAATTCTTCCAAACATAAAGGGTCTGCTTCAACAATCCGTTCATTCAACACTTCCAATCTCCTCGAGTCCGGTTAATCTGTCTTCGCCTGTCCATAATTCTGGAAGTGAAACCAAAATCGGAAACTTGTGTCTGGTTCGTCAAGCCTCCTGCAGTTCTTCTTGGAATGTGATGGAGTAATGTGAATTCCTGGCATGCTCTTTAAATCTCTTCATCATCCAGTCTGCTTCCGCTCTCAATTCATCTTAGTACAACCAAGGTGAATAGGGAAATGAGACTGCATGTCTTCATTAGCTCCAGGTTCGCCATCTTGACTAGATCCTCTGCGTCGCCAACACTTCTACCTTGTAAGGAATGTCTTCACTCTTCAGGGTAGCCGCCATTGTTGTCAACTCCAGGTCAGGCAGTGAATTACTTCTTCTGACGCGCTTCTAGTTGTCTTGATGCATACGCAAAACCTTCTGTGCTGTAAGGGAGTATAATCGAGTCTCTTTCTGGAATGCCCCAAAGTTCGTTCCGCCCGAAGGTATGGAAGCTAATCTCTATTTCAGCTTTTCCAAAACTCCATTCTCAATCAAACTAAGCTGTTTCTCTCTGTTCACGAAATTTCTCCATGGTATCATCAGTTGCAAACATCTTCCAGAATTCTTCTGCAAGGTTCAAAAGGTTTCAGTTCTCCGTTCTGCTATCGGTCTTGACCAATTGGCGATAGTTTTCAAAACTTGCGGGATTTAAAGAGGTATCCTCAAATAAGGACATCGTTATCTTTACAAATATCAATCTCTCAGAATGCACAAATGATCGACGAATTTCCTAGCAAAGTGCAAAGATGATTTTCATGCTCTTCCTCGTTTCCGTACATACTATTAAGTCATACAATGACCATTTGCCCAAGTACTTACGAGAAAACACTAATTATCAAATTCACGAAACAGTCACAGCTTTAGCTAATACTATTAGCGTCACTAACTGTCATAGCAGTCGTTACGAATACGGAAGTGATTTCAAGAATAACTTCAATTCATCAGAAGGAAACTTCGCGCTCCGAAATTAAACAAATACATAGTCGTTTCAGGGTGGATGAATATTGGCTCCTAACAGTATTACGGTTCAGCTTCCTGTAATCACTACATATCTCCAGTCACCATCCTTCTTTATCACGAACGAACTAAAACACGCCCAGGAAATATACTCAAGTAAACTCACTTCCTGGTCTTCGGTTGCTGTTCTTCCCGGTTGCTCGAATCAATTTATATGATCCCGAACACGTTTGAAAGACACCTTCGCTTAGTGACTAGACAATCTCTCGGTATCATGTCGAATCCTACTTCACACTTCGGTGGGAAAAACATGTGGTTCAGTCACGAATCATATTCGGAAAACTCAGGGTGTCAAATACCTTTCAAGGTAAGATTCATTTATTGGGGTACGAAATGGGTTCTAGGAAAAAAAAAACTTCATTACCGCGAACGTAACACACGAGTCTCCAGAGTAGTAGTGATAGCAAAGGGTTTAACAATCGGTAATCATAGTAGGGAGTTCAAAATTGTTTCAAACGTCAAAGGTGAGACATAGAAGGGTAGTTATCAATATTGGAATGCTCAATCAACCAATTCCTTATCAGAATAAAATCGAAGTTTAACTAACCAAAGAAAGACGGATCACCAATCAAATCTTTATCATTAAAAAGTGAGGGGAAACATTCTTATACTCGTGGTCACACACCACAAGACTTCTCATAGGGACAGAGATGGGTGAAACGAAATCAAATAGTGTCGAAAGATTCATAGATACTTATCAAAAGCAAGAGATAAATAACAAAGTATATCAAATATGTCATCGCCATGGAGGTTCTCAGAATGACCGAAGAGGCATCAAATGATTAACGAAAGGATCAAAGATCAGAGTCAAAATCTGAAGATGAGGATCAAATAGTGTAAGGCAATTATTATGAAATTCTCAATGTCTTCAAGATTTAATCAGGTTCAAATCTTAGGTGGTGCAAAACATAAGCTTTCACTTTCCAAAAGTGATATCAACAAACTCTAACCAAGAGCAAGGCACGAATTAGAGTGATGCGGAAACCATGATACTTAAACAGATACCTTATAGTCTACCCATTCCTCACTGGTCAAACTTAAGTTCTTATAGGGAAATCTTAAAGCAAATTTTCAAAGGTTGTCTTACGAGCGCCTACAGGGAAAGCTTAGTGGTCCTAACTTACACAGGTCAAGGGTAAATGTATTACGAATCGCAGCCTGTCTCTCTGATACCATAATTGTAACACCCCAACCCGACAAGGGTAAAGATATCACAAAATGGTTTCATATCAGATCAAAACAAAGCATACATTCACAGTAATACAAGAATCTCAAAGGTTACAAATGAAATACTGAAATTACAAGGTTACAAATGCGAATACAAATTCTAAAAATATAATATCTTCTAATCAACTCTAATCCAGAATAACTATCAAGTCTTCTAAGTCCAAAATACTCTCCTCTCATTCCCAGCTCCCTACTAAACCTGCCGCAGGAAAAGAAATGCGGCTGAGCTTAAAAAGCCCAGTGAACAGATATATATAAACGAAAACGAAAGCAAAAGGAAACGAACATATATGGTATAGTGCAATGGAATAACATAAGATATAGACAAAGGTACAAAGTAAGAAAGGTAAAGGGTCAGTAATCCACCACGAGCCCGAACACGAACCAAATATAGTAACCATGTCTTCATAATCATATAGAGGGGAGACCTCTCAGATAATCAGATAATATGAGGGGTGTCCTCATTCTTCAAATGGAGTAGCTAACTCCCGAACTTTGTGAAAGACGTGGATTGCACCCAGCATCAGACACCGAACAATATATAATATCAAATCATGTTAAGTCCACGAACACGGACACGAACCTAGGATTGCAACCCATACGCCCCCCCCGAACAATAATATAGGCCATAATAAATATAATGTGCATGCAACGAACAATATGGGGACGGTGTGTAACATCACTCGAACACACTGGAGTCATGCCATTGGTGCATCAATGACACGGCCATGTTACCTTTATGGCTAGGAAACGAACTTGGCTCGGGTATCAAACTGTAGGGTCAAAGGTCAAAGGTTCAAAGGTCCGAACTATAGCAAAGGTTCAAATAGTCTAAGTCATCGAACAATAGTCAAAGTCCAAATATCAAAGGTTCATGGCAAAGGGTCATCTCCAACATCAAAGTCGATGAGTCAAAATGAACGGATCAAAGGTTCATAATCAAATGGTTCATTTAAATTAAATCTTTATCAAATGATTTTCATAAAAATGATCTTTAATAACGGTTTTCACAAAAGTAGTCTTTAAACGTAGTTTTCATAAAAGCTTAGCCAAATTCCAATTAAAAGTGGTATCGCATATTTCATAAACATCAATTTAAAATAAGTTTTCCTCAAAACATTTCCATGATATAATCGAAAAGGTTTTCACATTTATTTACCAAAATCAAATGAACCCTCGAAGTATCTAGTAATTCGAACACTAATATCACAAGGTCACGAACGAATATCAAATGGATCATTATAGAGGCTCAAAATAAAAAGGGTCATATCGAACATCAAAGTCAAAATGAATCAAACATACGAACCAAAGTGTAGGGGAACATAGCAATGGCTTAGGGAATCTTAAAACGAATCAAGATGAATGAGTCATGAGAGGAGAAAACACCCTTACTGTAAAAGGGTAGAATATCTGTACCTTATACCGCAAATGCAAACATATCTAAAGATCGGAAACAACTCCATCTCCAGCGAATCTACACGCATACATGGTCGTCTTAATATTAATATCATCTTCAAACCAGATTTCTCATTTTAGTCAGCTTTCCACTTTTAGTAACTTTCCATTTATAGCAGGTTTCCAAAATTAGTAAGTTTCCATTTTTAGAAAGTTTACTTATTTAGCAAATTTCCATAATTAAACAAATTCCACAAAGTAATTAGATTAAGTCATTAATTGAGCATATTATGGAGTTAAGGTATATTTAGCAAGTTATAGAAGTTTAGGGTTAAATATAACAACTTTTCATAATCTAGGGTTTTAATTGTAAATCTTCCAAAGTCAAAGGTCTAACACGAAAATATCTCAATTTACTCATTTAATACAGAAGTTATTTAGAATGACACTTTTAATCCCTTATGTTTAGCAATTTACAAATTATACCCCTTTAGTTAATTAAATTACAAATTAAACCTTATAATTATATAAATCACAATTTAACCCTTTACATATTAATATTTACACAATAAACCCTCCATTTAACAAAATTACAGAATATACCCCTTATTTTAATACATGTACGATTTACCCTCATCTTTAAGTAAATTACAAAACTAGTCCTTTAATTATAGAAATTACAATTCGATTCATAATTTAATTATAATTACACATCTAGCCTTTAAATATCCAAATTTACACATTACACCCTTTCCATAATTAGTTATACGAAACAACCCTTAATTTCCAGAATTTACAAATCTAGTCCCTCTATTTGATAAAATTACAATTCGACATATAATTTACCAATTAAACCCTTTTCTTTCAAATTTTACACATAGGACCCCCAACTTATATTTTATACGTGCTACCCCTGATCCAAATTGACTTACAAAAATAACCCTCATGTTTAGATAATTACGAAACACACCCTTTTACTTTTTATTTCCAATCGGTAATACTTTAAACCATGTAAACCCTAACCCTAATTTACCAAATCATTGCCAATCATTATATCATCATTAATACATCATTTATAAGCCAAATCCATCCCCAAAAATTCCAATCCCTAATCGCACGATTTAATCTTCTTTTTCTTTCTCGACTTCTTTTAAACCCGGTATACAAAATAATTCGACCACGATAATGTAGGCTTCCACAAATCGATCTAGCATTTTTCCAGAGTGAGGTGGTTCGTATAGAGTTCCAATAAAATAGGTTTTCAACCCATAAAATTCGTATGGCTTATTATGGAATTTATGTACGTTTTACTCTTTAAAAATTGTAGCGATCAATTAAACTTGCATGGTTCGATTAGACTAATTTATATGGAACATATATGATGTAAAGAACATGAGAAAAATACCAGGTGAGGATTTACACGATCGAATGAGGCGTATATAATTTGTACTTCTCGGCTAGACTAAAATCGACCCAAACTTCCTTCGATCAAACGAACGATCCACAATTCATGAAACCATTCTTCTCATCTCTATTGGACGTGAAAGAACCCAGAATATTTATGGGTGAGCCTTCAAAAATTCGGATAGAGGTTGGGAGAATTTTAGTTGTGTCGATGGAGGGTTTTTAGAAACAAATAATAGAAGAAAACACAAAACCGTGTGTTTTTAATTTAGGAGGAAAGATTTTCGGTCCATGATAAGCACAAAAATCAATTTGGCTGATTTGATGTAGTTTCCTAATATATTTGTGTATATCTTGTATTTCTTTCTTTTTTTTTAATTTAAATGAATTAATAAAAATAATAATAATACATGTTAGTATACAAATCGGCCATATGTAAATTTTGTGTGTGATCAAAATTTTTTGTACTTTGCAAAAATGTTAAATTGTAGTAATAAAATTTACTTTGCTTCATATCTTGCTCATTTCCAAAGGTTTGGGATTTATTTGGTACTTTATATGCTTATTAATCAAATTTTAAGATTATAGGGGCAATTTGGTCTTTTTGCATGATTTAGATTTTTGGGTATTACAAAAACATTCAATTAAGTGTAGAAACATTAGACTATGCCTCTAAGGGTGTAAACAAAATAATTGAATGTTAAGTGATCAATAAGGCCAAGTCTGGGTTAGGATATAATAATGTTTCACCTCCTTACAGAGGAATTTTTGCACCCCCAGGGATAGACCTAGAGCATACATGCTTATCTGAATTTCAACTACTATAGTTAGAATATGGTGTTAAGTCAAAAGAAAATGTAGTTGTTGATAAGCTTGAGAGTAGAAGTGATACTTCACCCCCTGAGGACAAGGAGTCCTCTGGTAGGAAATCAGATGGTCCAATCATTGAGGACTGGACATCTGATGATGATGAGGAAGATCAGGTTATTGTTAAACCTGATGTTGTTAAGGTAAAAGGAACAAGTGTTCCTAAAATGGTCAAGGATGATACTGTTAGGCCTAAAACAAATGTTAAACATGTTAGGCAACCAATAAGATATTGTGAGCAGTATAGAACCACAAACAAGCCCAGAGGTAACCAAAAGAATTGGAACAACCTCAAGTCTCACCAACTAGGTGATGACTTTGTCTTCTATAACAAAGCTTGTTTCACTTGTGGAAGTTTTGACCATCTTGCAGCCTTCTGCAACAAAAGGGTAACTGGGTATTCAAACCATAGGGTGAACTTAGAAAGACATCAAAATCACTCTAATTTTGCTAGAATGTCACCTAGAGCAAGTTTATTCAAGTCTGGCCCAAAACAAGTTCCTACTGCTAGACCAGTAGTTAGTACTGCTAGACCATTTAAGCTTGTTTACCCAAAACAAGCAGTTAAAGGTGTAAAAACAACTTACAAACATGCACCAACAACTGCTAAAAGGCCTTTTCAACCAAAAGCAGTGGTACAAAAACAAATTTGGATGCCAAAGGGTACTGGCAACATTAAATATACTGCTAGGGAAAAGAGGGCTAATGCTGTTAAGGCCTCAGCATGTTGGATTTGGAGACCTCTTAAATCCAATGGTGCATCAACTGTTCTAAAAAGATTTAATTACATTGATGCACGAGGCAAACTCAAGTCAGTAATGGCTTGAGTTCCCCAAGGAAACTAATTTCCTTATTTATGTGCAGGGACATTCACAAGCAGATGATGAAGATCAAGGATATTCAGATAGTGGGTGTTCCAGACACATGACAAGCAACATGTCTTATCTTTCAGACTTTCAATCATTAGATGGAGAATATGTTACCTTTGGAGGGGGAATAGGAGGACGAATTACTGGTAAAGGTACTCTTAAAACCGGTAAATTGGATTTTGAAGATGTGTACTATGTGCAAGAGCTTAAGTATAACCTGTTTAGTGTCTCACAAATGTGTGACAAAAAGAACAAGGTTCTTTTTACTGACACTGAATGTCTTGTGTTTTCTTCTGACTTTAAGCTACCTGATGAAAGTCAAGTATTGCTTAAAATTCCAAGAAAAGGCAACGTGTACAGTGTTGATATGAAGAAGATTGTTCCTAAAGAGGCCCTTACTTGTCTTGTTGCAAATGCCATATTGGATGAATCTATGAAATGGCATAGGAGGCTTGGTCACATTAATTTCAAAACCATAAATAAAATTGTCAAAGATGGTTTGGTAAGAGGCTTGCCTCATAAAAGATTTGAAAATGACCAAACTTGTGTTGCTTGTCTCAAAGGCAAACAACATAAAGCTTCTTGTAAGCCCAAGCTTTTTAACTCTATTGATCAATCATTGTTTATGCTTCATATGGACTTATTTGGACCTACTTCTGTGAATAGTATTAAGCATAAGCGATTTTGTCTTGTTGTTACTGATGACTATAGCAGGTTTACATGGGTTTTCTTTTTAGGTTCTAAGAATGAGACATCTAGCATTCTTAAGACATTCATTACAGAAATAGAAAATTTAGTAGACAAGAAAGTAAAAGTCATTAGATGTGATAATGGGACAGAGTTTAAGAATAGAGTTATGGATGATTTCTGCAAAGAAAATAGTATTAGAAGAGAATTTAGTGTTGCTAGAACTCCTCAGCAGAATGGAGTTGCTGAGAGGAGAAATAGGACACTCATAGAAGTTGCTAGAACCATGTTAGCTGACTCTAAGTTGCCTATCACTTTTTGGGCTGAAGTAGTTAATACTGCTTGCTATGTCCAGAACAGGGTTGTGGTTGTTAAGTCTCACAATAAGACATCCTATGAGCTTTTTAGAGGTAGAACTCCTGCAATAGGATTTGTTAGACCTTTTGGATGTCATGTGACAATTCTGAATACCTTAGACCATCTAGAAAAATTTGATGGTAAAGCAGATGAAGGATTCTTGGTTGGATATTCTCTCAATAGCAAAGCATTTAGAGTATACAATTCAAGAACTAGGAAAGTTGAGGAAAACCTGCATGTGAAATTTCTAGAAAACAAATCTAATGTTGCAGGTGAAGGTCCAAAATGGTTGTTTGATCTTGAGTCTCTAACCCAATCAATGAATTATGTGTCTGTTGTTGCAGAAACTAATGATTTTGCAGGTTCAGAATCTGATGATGCAACAAATGAAGCAGATTTGGGAAAAGAGAAAGAGAAAGATTATGTGATGATGCGAATATGGACAAGTGTGGATTCAACTTCAATAGATGGAAAACCTTCTACTAATGATTCTAAAGAAGGGATTGAAGGTGAAAACAAGGAAGATGGTACTGAGGAACAAGAGAATCAAGTCAACAGTACTAATGTTGATGGTACTGCTGAGCCCCAACTTGATACTGCTAGGCCAAATGTTTCTACTGCTAGGCCAAATGTTTCTACTTCTGGCCCATCAGACTCAAATGAAGCAGATTTCTCAGAAGATGAGGTGGATTTCAACAATCTCCCACCTAACTATCAAGTTCCTTCTACACCACACACAAGGATTCTGTGACAACCCGTAATTTCAGGTCATTTTCCAAACCTCAAAGCTCTGCCCTCCCTCTCTATCTATCTAAGGGATGGAAGGGCAGAGTCCTTTGGAGTCGACAAGTTACTATTCATCAATCACTATTCATCATTTACTATTCACCAATCACTATTTATCATTTTTGAAGTTAGTTTGAGACCTTGAGAAGTTTTCAAAAAATTTACTATTCACAAAATACTATTCATTCCCGGAGGGAAACACTATTCATGGTTATCATTCATCATAACGTAAACTAGGTTTATGGGTATTCAAATGCGCGTAACCATTATGGTTTAGCTGCGTATTCATGCATCATCAGTAAGGACACTTCATATAGACTAGAGTAGTCTACATATCATCAGTAACATCATCATCAAATTAGGTCATGCACGGGTTTGTGTGATTTTCATTAACGTATGTTTAATTATTTACTAAACGTTACCACTCAGTCATTACTACTAACAATACACCCAACACTCCAGACAATGATCATAATACATTTTCATACTCATTATAATGATATAGAGATTTCATTATTTAATTACCCGTCGGTTTGCGAAATTTCAACCCGATAATTATTCTAACACCCGATTCTTGCAAGGAATATGATTTTACAATTTTTACAACTTCGTCGTATTTTATTCTAACTCGTCAAGATTTATTTCTAGTTAACTCGGTACACGATAACACCTAATGTATACTCAAAACAAACTAACTCTTGCTTAGTGGGAGACAAGAGCTTTAATTAGCCAAATACTTCTTCCATTTCTCCCATGTGCCGCCCCCTAGCCCCCCTAAATGTCCATTTTTCACTTGATTAGCTAAGTGCCTCATTTAATGCACCTAGCTTATATGTTTTGGATTTAATTTCCATAACACATACACTTCCACTAATAGTTAGCAAAACATCAAAATCCTCTCATCTTTTTCCTCTCATATGTTCGGCCAACATCAAGAACACAAGGAGAATCCATAAATTTTTCAAGAACAAGTGATTATCTAGTCTCATTTATACTCCTAGTTAGGATTTTGAAATAAAAATCCCTAGGTTACTTACATATTTCTCTCCAAACCACCTCAAATCATCAAGTAAGTTACAAGTAAACTTTTCAATCTTTTCATAATTTCATTTGATATATTTTATGGTGCTATCAACTAATCATGCAAGTATATACATGTTAAACATACCACTTGTTACTCATTTTCATTATAAACCTAGATCTATGGATTTTTAGTTATAACCTCATGAAACCCACCATTGTTGGAGATGTTTAGGACCCCATGACACCCTAAGAAGGTGTATGGTAGGATTAGAGTAGTTGTGGTGTTGATTGAATGTGTTTTGAACAAGCCTTGAACCATAAAAGTGATTATTTCAAACAATAGAAAAGGGTCTCTCCAAAAATGTTAAATCTGGAAAATTCAGTAGACATTGAACTATTTTGGCCTTTATATTTAGAAAATAATTTCAAAAAAAAAAACCGTGGCCGATTGAAAAAGTAAAAACCGACTTACGACGAGAAAGTTATGATTTTTCTAAGTTTGGCGACGAAAAACTAATTTCTGAAAATATTGCGTGCTGTTTGCCAAGATTCAACGGACAAAACGAGGCATTAGACATGATCTAGACGACCCGACCTACTGAAATTATGTTAGTTCATGTTAATACGAAGCCGTGGATATAAAGAACGTAGAAAACGAGCTCATAACGACAAAGATATACGCGTTTGAAACCCGACAACTTCAATATATATTTTCAGCTTTCTAATAAGGAAAATATTACTAAGTTAAAAACAGTTTTTGCAATACACTATCTTGAGAGCCGTATTTCTTATCAATCGAGACCCGTATGATCAAAAGTTAAATGACACGTATTTAAGACATCGTTACGAGGTTTTCAAAGACACCGAGCCTACTCACTAACCCTTAACGAGCACACATTTATGACTAGTTTTGCAAAGTCATTTGGTCACATATTTTCAAGTTATGAAAAATGATTATTTCTACGACGGAAACACAATATTCCCCGATAAATTATCAAACAACAATCTTGGGTTATCGTTGCAACACATTTACACGAAAAGAGTTTATTAACTTAATGAGACGTCAAAAATATATTTTTTCGACGATAAAAAATTATTTCCAAAAGTCTCGAGTGGTATCGATAACATACGTATTTGCATGTGTTGCGTAAATTCATTGCTTACATTAGATACATCATTCATAATAGGTTGCGGTTAGAGACCGAGCCACATTTCATCATATCCACTATTGTCATTGTGCTATCGCATCAGGTGAGTTTTCATAGCCCTATTTTCAATTGATTATTTGATCTCTAAATCTCGGGGGAGAATACATTGCAGCATTTTTACATACGGACCAAAGTATCAAAATCCAGTTACATTGCTTAAGTTACATCATTTCCCAGATTAAAGTCCCCTTTATTATCATGAACCGTTAAGTATGGAAGTAAGCGAGAGTGAGTGAATAGATCTATTGAGGGTGACGCCTCCGTTCGGGTTGGTAGCTCCAACTGGTCATATGAACGCATTTCATTTTAATCATATTAGAGTGTCTGGCAAAGCACTCGGGTTTGGGGCATTTCATTCAATCTAGCTTCGGGGTCATGAGCTTAAGAGCTAATGTATTATTTTTGTGGCATTTATGTCATACACCTCATACTTTTGGTTACCGTAGGAACAATTCATTTACATAAACCTATGATCTCACCAACATTTTCGTTGACCATTTTTAGCAATGTATTTTCAGGTAATTAAGGTATGCGCATCATGGCCTGCATATGGACCTATTTTTGAGTGGCGGTGACGACGCGTCTCACTTATCTTTTATGCACTTATTATCGTTTGATTTGTATAAACTTATTTCCGCAACGTGAAACATCTTTTGGGACCTAACTTTTGTAACTCTGAAAGTTTTTAATTAATCAAACGATGTATTTTCAAAACGACACTTTAGGTCGTTCAATATAACTGTAACTGTGGTGCTATGGTCAATCACGCCCTCAAGTGTTCCATTCCGCTGCAAGTCACCAAATTTGGGGGTGTGACAGATTGGTATCAGAGCAAAGGTTATAGCGAACTAGGTTTTCCATAATACCCTAGACTATAACTACACCATCATAGCATCTTATCATTTCATCATAAGTGCATATTCATTTTACATGAGGTTTCATACATACATTATGTTAGTTATTTACTTTCATTTCACGTCGATTGTCGCAGAGATGTCTTCAGACACACATCCCATTGTCATTTCATCTGATTCTGACACAGACGAGGTTTTATCACCACCCACCATTGTGCTAGAGTCAGTTACTTCATCACTACCCACTATCATCCTATCCTCAGTGGAGCCTACTCCACAGTTATCACCTATGCTATCTGAGGCTGACACCGAACCCTTTGAGGAGGGCGAGGTGGCACCTACCCCGCCTTTGTCACCTGTGATCCGCCGTGGTCCCAGAGTTGTACCTGTTATTCAGCCAGGGGAGTTCATACCTATTGGTCGGGTTTACCGACTATATCCAGATGGACCGCGCATGAAGCGCACTGCTGCTAAGCGGGTTCATCGTCTTACTATCAGATCACCAGCTTCTTTTGCACCGTTACCATCATCCTCACCATCACCATCCTGATGCAATATATTTTTTTTATTTTTTATTTTTGATTCCAAAGAAATTGTAACGAATACAATTCCCCCGGGTCGTTCTCCCAACGAAGGTTTGACGGCGAATTAGTCGAATCGTAGTCGTGAAAATGTGAAGTGAATAAGTGACGTGAAAGATTATATTTTTTTTTTAGAATTGATTACACTATAATAAGAAAAATTAAAAGCAATCTACGCTATTAAAATAAATGCACACAAAGAAAATTCAAATAAATGCAAATCCCGGGCTAATCCCGAGATTTATAAATCTATTAGTGAAATTATACTAAAATAAAAAAAATAAAAATCTAAGGAACTACAAATGTAAAGTAATGAAACTGATTTAATAGAAGAAAATAAAGAAACAAAAGTTTATAAAAATCGAGGGACTGAAATTGCAATTTTGGAAACTTTATTTAAACTAAAACTTTTTAAAACAAAGACAAGGATTTAAACTGTAATTTTTGAAACTTTAATAAAACTTAAAACGATTTAAACAAAGACAAGGGCCGAACTTGCAACAACTGAAACTTAAGGACTGATTTGCAATAACTGAAAATGGAAAATGTTTTACTCTAGAAAAAAAGCCCACGTTCGATTCCTGGGTATTACAACTATCTAAACTATTTTTTTTTTATTTTTTTCTTTTTTTTGCAAAACAACTACAAGCTAACAATAACTAACTTATGAAAAGAGAATAAACTCAAACAAGCTTAAATAAGCTAGCAAAACAGCTTATTAACAAGACAGTCGACCTTTGCAAACTTTTTTATAAAACAGTCCAAACAAGCACCAAATAGACTCAAATTAGCTATCCAAATAAGCTAAAAAATCAAAACTAAGAGCAGAATCTAATTAACAGCTAGTATGACTAGCTTTTGCCCCAATAATATCACTTTTTCATCTAATAGATTTCAAGAAAACTTCTCATAAACTAGAGCTAGTGACTGAAAAGAACTGAGTATGCTATTATGTCTACTTAAACAAACCTTTAACACAGCCAAATACACTTATTCACACACTTTATTATAATGCCTGTTCACCTTAAAACTGAATTTCAAGTTCAATACTTAGTAACGATCATCACTAATCACTTACTAATATCAAAAATCCTCAGATTAACAACTATCAACAACAATGATTACCAGAAACTTAGATTCAAAGAACACTATCAATTCAGAAACTATACTAGATAGATTTTAACTATACTATTAACTAACAAATCTAACTATACTAACAACTAATTAATAAAACAAGTTTAACTAAAATTAAATCTATCAATTAAGCATCAACTAACTAACATTAAACTAGAAGCAGCAGTTCTAAACTATGAAAGTTGAGTAGAAATGTGAAATTGAAAAAAAACTTACAAATTACTCTCAGCAAGAACAGAGAGTTTTCCCATGAGGCCTATCTTTGGATAGGCTAACTGCTTCCAATTTTTCAGATAGACTATCAATTTAAACCCAGAATCATAACCTTCACACCATGGTTGACTTTCGTTGACCAGAGTAACTTTGAATGTTACTACAGCATTGACACTAGTACTCACTTAAAATAAGCTATAGAGCTTACATAAGCTGATATTAACTGAAATAGAGCTTAATGAAGCAGTTGTGAACTTTATTTTTTTTTTTTTTTTTTTTTTTTTTTTTTGTTGTGATGATCAGATATTAGAACAAAGTTAATAAACTAAAAACTGAAATCAATAAGAACTAAATGAGAATTCGGATACAAAATAGCTTCAAATTTAAACTTTCATTAAAACTTAAAAATTACAATACTCAAATCAAATAAACATAAACAGAAAAATTACAATCCGAACTATAAGACTAAAATTCTAAAATTACTTTGACAGCATAACGTTGCTAGAAAAAATTACATACGAAAATGGGGAATAACCCTCCTCTATTTATAGGCTAAACCGAACCTTCTGGGCTATGCCACGTTGGCGATCCTCGTGCTTCTTAACTCCATATCCACCCTTAGATCATCTTGAGCATCATCAAAACGTTCTTGACCCTTAGATCACATTTAGTGAGGTGTTCGAACCAATAATAAGCCGCCATCTGTCCCCGTGTGTGCTTGTTTGCTTCTGACATCTCCTGACAAGGTCTGATATCGTACGAAATTACTTGATTACCCTTAATTGTGGTAATCAAAGGTACGGTGAATTTAGGGTTCATGTGAGGGTGAATTTGGGGATCGGATTTAAGAGTGTGAGAGATAAGGTGAGTGTTTAGTGTTTTTTTTTTTTTTTTTTTTTTTTTTTTTTTTTTTTTTTTTTTTTTTTTTTATCTTTCTTTGACCGAAAATTAGACCGAATGGCTTATTTTGATGGAAGGTGGGCTCGGGTTTAAGGTTTTTGTGGTGGGCTGATTGTGTTTAATTGGGAAATGGACTTTTGGGATTGGGTAGTTTATGGGTTGGGTTGTGTTGGAGTTAGTGGGTAAGATTATAGTGAATCCGGGTAAAGGGTTTTAAAAGAGTTTAAGGTTTTAATCTTAGGGACTATTTATGTAATTTCTGGATTCTTCAAGGACTGATCTTGCCATTTTATCATAAATGATCTAAGGGCTGAATTTGACAATCACTTATACTTGGAGGACCACGGTTGACTTTTTTTGAACATATATTCTTTCCCGGTTCCGGTTCTGAGCCTATTCCGTATCTCGTGCTCGTTTTTTTGATTTTCTTGTGTCTTTTGTCAATTTTCACGATATCCATCCCTGCACATACAAAAACACAATATCTTTTAGCATTTTGGTCGGGTTTTTGGTTATTTTGGTCCGGTTTTGGTCTAGAAATGGTATGTGTTTTAGCACATACCATCACCATCCCTACCACCTCTACCACCACTATCCCCAGCCTTACCATCATTATCACCATATGAGACACCATCAGCACCACTTCATCCTAGAGACCCTACTCCTATGTCTGATTTACCGCTCAAAAAGAGGGCACGACTTGACGTCCCATCACCAGCCACTACAGAGACAGCAGAGACTGCACCATCTCATAGGTTTGAGATTGGCGAGAGTTCTAGAGCAGCATCTTCCAGCCAGTCTACTATTTCAGCATTGGAGGTATGAGTGGATCAGCACCAGGGACAGATTGAGAGGGCATTGGGTCAGATAGCAGAGATACCAATTAGCCGAGTCGAGACTATGAAGGAGCAGATTGAGGGACTAGTTTTGGGCAGAGTTTCTATAGATGTTTCATATCAGGGCTTAGAGGCCAGGCAGCAGGAGAGTTCTGAGTGCATCACCCAGTTGAGACAGGAGATGCCGGAGTTATTTGACATGGCACAGATGTCCCAGGATGAGCATCACCGTCAGGCAGGAGAGTTAGCTTCAATTCAGGCCAGGATTTCTGCATCAGAGAGCAGGGAGGCCAATCTTCAGCTCCGAGTTCAGCATTTGGAGGAGATCGTGGTTGCTATGTCTAGAGATATCGAGAGGATTAGTCGTCGATTAGGTGGAGCACCAGGAGGTGCTTAGTGTTAGACTTTTATCATGTAGCTTGTACTATTATTATCCTAGTCCCGGGGTGTGGGACATAGTTTAAAGAACTTGTATGTCTTTTGGTTGTTGTACAAACAAATGTAGCAAGTGTGACTCTACTATGCAGGAATAGTTGTGCTATTTATGATATCGGCCTACGTTGACCAAAATTTTCATGTATTATATTCATGTGCGTTGTGATTATATTTATGATATTTCGTGGTTGTGATTTCATTGTATTTATACATGTTGTGGTTGTATTTATACACGTTGTGGTTATATGTACATGTTGTGGTTATATGTACATGTTATGGTTGTATATACATGTTGTGGTTGTATATATTGTGCATGATGATCGTTTCTATTGTGAGTTCTCATTGTTGTTATCTTTTGTGATTATGAAGAGTCATGCCGCCCAAAAGAGCTACTACATCTATGACACCCGCTGATATCAGGAAGCTTGTTGCCGACAGTATTGAGGCAGCACTAGTAGCTGAAAGAGCAGCCGTAGCTGCTGCTGCTGAAGCCGCTTCTAGGGCAGAAACGGAAGAAGCTGGAGGACGAGATACTAATGGTCGTAAGTGTACTTACAAAGACTTCAAGAGTGGTGATCCTGTAAAATTCAAGGGCACTGAAGGAGCCACTGCCATGATCCGATGGTTTGAAAAGACAGAATCTGTATTCCTGCTATGCAACTGTCCCGAGGACAGCAAGGTAAAGTTTGCAACCAGTACACTCATTGACGAAGCTATGTCGTGGTGGAATTCTTATGCCCAGCCGATTGGTATGGAAAATGCTCACAAGCTCTCATGGGATGAATTCAAGAAATTACTGTCTAAGAAGTTTTGTCCACGCACTGAGGTGAAAAAGTTGGAAACAGAATTTTATGAGTTAGTGACTAAGGGTAATGAGATTGAAGCATACATCAGAAGATTTCAGGAGTTGGCTGCATTGTGTCCAACTATGGTTCCAGACAACGAAAAGCTGTTAGAAAATTTCATTGGTGGTTTACCATCCAGCATTCAGGGGGATGTAATTTCTTTTGACCCACAAACACTGGACGAGGCTGTCAGAATATCTCAGAAGCTTATGGCTCAGGTAGTGAAGAAAGGGACGACTGCAAACACTAACAACAGCAACACCAACAGTAACCGTAACTACAACAACAACTCCAACAACAACTATAATAACAACTGAAACCGTTCCAACAATAACAACAACAACAATAGAAAGTGGGACAATAACCAAGGTGGCAACACCACTCAACCACCACCAAAAAGGCAAGAAGTTGCAAAGGCCCATGCTGCAGGCCCAACTGAAAAGAGAGGTTACAATGGTACATTACCCAAGTGCAACAAATGCCAAACTCACCATAACCCTGGAAACTGTCCTAATCCTTGTGGGAACTGTAAGAAGGTTGGTCATTCGACCAGGGATTGCAAAGCTCTGATTGTGGTTGATGATCAGAGACCCCGTTGACATGTTTTGGTTGTGGAGAAAGAGGACATTTCAAGAATGAATGTCCAAAAAGAAAGAATCAAGGGAACGGGAACCAAGGTGGAACAGCTAGAGGTAGAGTGTATGTGATAGGAGGTGAAGATGTCAAAGAGGACCTGAATGTCGTCACGGGTACGTTCCTCATCAATAATCGTTATGCATCCATTTTATTTGATTCAGGAGCCGATAGAAGTTTTGTTTCTACTGCATTTGCACCTTTACTCAATATCGAACCAACCACACTAGACACTCCTTACCACATCGAACTAGCTAATGGTAGTTTAGTTGGCACAAACACCATCATTCGTGGTTGCACTCTCAACTTTCTTAATCACCCATTCAATATAGACCTCATGCCTGTAGAACTTGGAAGTTTCGACGTCATAATCGGTATGGATTGGTTATCCCGACATCAAGCAAGAATCATTTGTGATGAAAAGGTTGTTCATCTTCCTTACGACAGTGAAACCTTGATCGTTCGTGATGAAAGAAGTGGGACTAGACTCAGTATCATATCATGCATCAAAACTGAGAAATACATAAAGAAGGGTTGTTATGCTTTCTTGGCACATATCACAGAGAAGAAGTCGGATTAGAAATGACTTGAAGATGTACCAATTGTCCGAGATTTTCCGGAGGTCTTTCCCGAAGACTTGCCAGGACTTCCACCTACTCGCCAAGTAGAATTTCAGATTGACTTAGTGCCAGGAGCTGAACCAGTCGCAAGAGCACCTTATCGACTAGTACCCTCAGAAATGTAAGAGTTGTCTAACCAGTTGCAAGATCTCTTAGACAAAGGATTCATTAGGCCGAGTTCCTCGCCTTGGGAAGCACCGGTCTTGTTTGTGAAGAAGAAAGATGGATCTTTCAGGATGTGCATAGACTATCGAGAACTGAACAAGTTAACGGTGAAGAATCGTTACCCGCTGCCCAGAATCGATGACTTGTTTGATCAGTTGCAAGGTTCTAGTTTTTACTCAAAGATTGATTTAAGATCAGGTTACCATCAGCTCAGAGTTCGGGAGGGAGATATCCCGAAGACAACATTCAGAACACGTTATGGTCATTATGAGTTTCAAGTAATGCCGTTCGTATTAACCAATGCACCTGCGGTATTCATGGATCTCATGAATAGAGTTTGCAAGCCGTATCTGGATAAGTTTGTGATTGTATTCATCGACGATATCTTGATTTACTCGAAGAGCGAAGAAGAGCACAGAGAGCACCTCAAGACGATTTTAGGGCTACTCAAGCAGGAGAAATTGTATGCAAAATTTTCGAAGTGTGATTTTTGGATCCGAAGAGTATAATTTCTTGGTCACGTCATTGATAGTCAAGGATTACAAGTGGACCCTGCAAAGATCGAGGTTGTTAAAGATTGGGCAACACCCAAGACTCCAACAGAGATTCTTCAGTTCTTAGGACTTGCCGGATATTATAGAAGGTTCATTGAAGGGTTTTCTAAGATAGCTAAACCGTTGACCAAGTTGACACAGAAGAACCAGAAGTACGAGTGGGGAGAAAAACAAGAGTCCGCTTTTCAGTTATTGAAGCAGAAGCTTTGTAGTGCACCAATTTTGGCATTACCCGAAGGGATTGAAAACTTCGTGGTATATTGTGATGCTTTACATAAAGGACATGGAGCCATGCTAATGCAAAAAGAGAAGGTGATAGCTTATTCATCTCGTCAGCTTAAGAAGCATGAGAAGAATTACACTACTCACGACTTAGAGTTGGGTGCCGTGGTTTTCGCACTCAAGATTTGGAGGCACTATCTTTACGGAACTAAGTGTGTAGTATTTACTGACCACAAGAGCTTACAGTACATACTTGATCAGAAAGAACTCAACATGAGGCAGCGTTGTTGGTTGGAACTGCTTAGTGATTACGATTGTGAGATTCTATATCACACAGGGAAGGCTAATGTTGTGGCAGATGCCCTTAGCCGGAAAGAAAGACTCAAGCCTTTGAGAGTCAGATCATTGGGAATGACGATCATTTCACCTTTACCATCAAAAATCCTTGAGGCTCAGGTAGAAGCACTCAAGGAAGAAAACCGACCAAGTGAGAAAATCGATAAAATTCCAGAGAACGCCAATGGCTTTGTAAGAAGAGCAGACGGAATATTATGCTTCAAGGATAGAAGCTAGATACCTCTCTACGGTGGGATACGAGAGTTGCTTATGCACGAATCGCACAAGTCTAAGTACTCCATTCACCCAGGTTCTGATAAGATGTATCAGGATCTCAAGAAACTTTATTGGTGGCCGAATATGAAAGCAGAAATAGCTACGTATGTCAGCAAATGTCTTACTTGTGCTAAAGTAAAAGCCGAATACCAGAAACCATCAGGATTGCTTCAGCAACCAGAAATTCCCCAGTGGAAGTGGGAACGCATTACGATGGACTTTGTCACCAAACTACCCAAAACATCAGGCGGTTTCGATGCTATTTGGGTGATCGTTGATCGACTCACTAAATCAGTCCATTTCATTCCAATAAGAGAGACTTATTCTATGGATCAGCTTACCAGACTTTACGTCAAGGAAATAGTCTCAAAGCACGGTGCACCAGTTTCCATCATTTCTGACAGAGATAGTCGATTCACTTCAAACTTTTGGGAGTCATTACAAGATTCATTTGGAACCAAATTAGACATGAGCACTGCCTATCATCCTCAGACCGATGGTCAGAGCGAGAGAACGATTCAGACGTTGGAAGACATGCTCAGGGCATGTGTGATAGACTTTGGAAATGGTTGGGCTAACCATTTTCCATTGATCGAGTTCTCTTACAACAATAGTTATCACACGAGCATAAAGGCAGCACCATTCGAGGCACTCTATGGTCGCAAGTGCCGGTCCCTTGTTTGTTGGGCCGAGGTTGGCGATGCACAACTTACTGGTCCAGAGATGGTTCGCGAAACAACAGAAAAGATAATTCAGATCCGAGAAAGACTCCGAACAGCCAGAAGCCGACAGAAAAGTTACGCTGACATTAGACACAAACCATTAGAATTCCAGGTTGGAGACAAGGTCATGTTGAAAGTCTCGCCTTGGAAAGGCGTGATACGATTCGGAAAACGCGGGAAGTTGAACCCGAGATACATTGGGCCATTTAGGATTCTGGAAAGAATTGGTCCCGTGGCATACAGACTTGAGCTTCTGTCAGAGCTCAGCAGTGTCCATAACACCTTCCATGTTTCAAACCTCATGAAATGTCTTTCAGATGAATCGCTTGTAATTCCATTAGACGAAGTTCAACTCGACGATAAGCTCAATTTCGTCGAGGAGCCCGCAGAAATCATAGACCGTGAGGTCAAACAGTTGAAGCAGAGCAGAATTCCTATCGTGAAAGTTCGCTGGAATTCCCGAAGAGGTCCCGAGTTTACTTGGGAGCGGGAAGACCAGATGCGTCTCAAGTACCCACATCTTTTCACCGAGTCCACTCCAGAGACCAACACCAACTGAATTCAGGGACTGAATTCCTTTTTGGGTGGGCGACTGTGACAACCCGTAATTTCAGGTCATTTTCCATACCTCGACAAGTTACTATTCATCAATCACTATTCATCATTTACTATTCACCAATCACTATTTATCATTTTTGAAGTCAGTTTGAGACCTTGAGAAGTTTTCAAAAATTTTACTATTCATGAAACACTATTCATTCCCGGAGGGAAATCACTATTCATGGTTATCATTCATCATTACGTAAACTAGGTTTACGGGTATTCAAATGCGCATAACCATTATGGTTTGTTGGTCCACAAATTGTATATGGATCACTAAGTAGTCTTGAATACCTAGTAGATGATTTGGATAAATCCGAACCAATCTAAGTGAGAAACCCTAGGTGATTGTTATTGTTAATGCGGAATCTTAACAAGAACAATCAAGAACACAAGCAGGGATATCACTAACTTCGTATATTGATATTCACTATAATGAATTCGTACAACTCACACATGAAATAACAATCTTTAGGGATCCTTTTATAACACAAGGAAACCCTAGCCGACTCAGAAGATATACACAAATCTTCTATAAAGATACATGCACGCATTGTATCTTTTCCTAACATAACTCTAACAGACTTTCCTAACTTCACGACCAGACTTAACTTTACAAGTCAACCAGACTTAAACATGCTACCAGACTTAACATTACATTACCAGATCTAATAACACAAACAGACCTAACTTAGATAAACTACCAGACCTAAGTTGTCTGCTCTTGATACGTATCATAATTCCCAACAATCCTCCCCTAACTTGATCTTCATGCTCCATGAACTTCAAGTTCTTCTGATTAAGCCTTCTGAGGATCGAATCTTGAACACTTTGAACTATATTTAGATCTTGTTCCTTTCTAGCAGCTTGAATCTTGATAAGCTCTTCTGATATGGTCTTTGCAGCAACTTTGACTATATGTACATCAATTCATATTAAGTTTCATATCTATTCTCATCACTTCCAGGTGTGTTAACTCCTGTGAGAGGTGAATCATTGAAATTTAATGGATTTGATGTCTCTTTACCAATAGCCATCACTACTGGAGTAGCCAAATGTTTTGGTGTGTAAGACCATGGTACACTGATAACCATATGATTTTAAGCAAATCACCAGCTTATCAACGGATTTGTTAAGTCTTTACCAAAAGCCGTTTGCTTCTGGACTAGTCAATTCTTTGATGGAAAAGCACCTCATCATGGTGAATTGATTACCATTTATGGTTTTCCACAGCCTTTACCACAAGCCATAACCTTGTGGGCTAGCCAACTCTTCACTTATCTTAGATATGGTGAGTTGAATACCATACAATTTTTGGCAAATTGTCAGCCATAAACGGATTTGAGCAATCTTTACCTGTTAGCCGTTTGCTCAGGATTAGCCAGTCCTTGTGTTGATGAGACAAGGTGGACTGATAACCTTTTGATGTGTTAGTGCAAAGCACCTCCACCAAGTGAGAAGTTCCAATAATCTTACTTAACAACTTGTGAAAATATACTTAATCCAGCATTGCCTATAAAAGAAATAAAAGACACAGATAAAACAAACCGTTTTTTTTTTTTTTTTTTTTTTTTTTTTTTTTTTTTTTTTTTTATCACTAACAGAACTAAAAACAAAACTACAAGACTTAAAGATAACCTAAATGCTAGTAAGTATTCATACTTTACATACTTCACAGTTTGACCTCCCCTTAGGCCAAACCTCCCCTTAACTCAAACTAGGGGTTCATCATACCAGTGTTAACTACCAGATAATTGAATCTAGGACCATCAAATGCCTTAGTTAACAGGTCAGCAACATTAAAATCTGTATATATTTTCTCCACTCTAATCAACTTCTTTTCAAAGCAATCCCTAATGAAGTGATGCCTTATTTCTATATGCTTAGTTTTAGAGTGATATACTGGGTTCTTGACAATACAGATAGTACTCTTATTATCTATGTGGATAACAGTATTCATAAAATTCAAACCATAGTCCAGCATCTGATTCTGAATCCACAAAACTTGTCCACAGCAATGAGCAGCTGCTACATACTCAGCCTCAGTAGTTGAATTAGCCACAATCGTCTGCTTCTTGCATTGCCAAGATATTAATCTCCTTCCAAGGAACTGACAACCTCCTGTTGTTGATTTCCTATCCAGACTTGCACCAGCATAGTCACTGTCTGAATAAGCTGTCAGGTCAAAAGTTGACTCCTTAGGATACCAAAGGCCCAAATTTGGTTTTCCCTTTAAGTACCTAAAGATTCTCTTCACAGCATGAAGATGTGAAGTCTTTGGTTGAACCTGAAAGCGTGAACAAACACAAACTGCATACATAATATCAGGTCTAGAAGCAGTAAGATACATGAGGGAACCTATCATGGATCTGTAAAGATGCACATTCACATCAGCAACATCTTCATCCTTTGTTAAAGGCACTTTGTTCTCCATGGGAGTGACTGCTGCCTTCACATTTGAGAACTCAAACTTTCTCAAAATTTCTGCAACATACTTGTCTTGAGAAATAAAAAGTCCATCATCCTTTTGCTTAACTTGCAGTCCCAAGAAAAATGTAAGTTCTCCCATTGAGCTCATTTCAAACCTGCTTTTCATTAAACCTTCAAATTCATCACACCAAGACTTTCTTGTGGATCCAAAAATGATATCATCCACATATATTTGGACAAGAATGATATCCTTCTGGTCTCTCTTAATGAATAAAGTCTTGTCAATTACACCCCTGATGTATCCATGTTCTTCAAGAAACTGTGAAAGAGTTTCATACCAAGCTCTAGGAGCCTGATGAAGACCATATAGAGCTTTAATAACCTTATACACTTGATTGGGATTAGCAGGATCCTCAAAGCCAGGAGGTTGATGTACATACACATCTTCTTCAATAGTGCCATAAAGGAAAGCACTTTTGACATCCATCTGATATACCTTGAATCCCATGTATGATGCATAGGCCAAAAATAACCTGATAGCTTCAATCCTTGCTACAGGAGCAAAAACCTCATTATAATCTATGCCCTCCTCCTGTTTGTATCCTTGAGCTACCAACCTTGCTTTGTTCCTTACAACTACCCCTCTTTCATCCCTTTTATTCCTGAAGACCCATTTAGTACCAATAACTTTAGCTCCATTAGGTAGGTCTACAAGAACCCATACTTTCTGTAGCTTGAACTGCAACAACTCTTCTTGCATGGCTTCTACCCAACTTTCCTCCCCTAAAGCTTCAGAAACTGTAGTGGGTTCACTTTGAGAAAGAAAGCAAGCAAATAAGCAATGTTGCTGGTCCTTATGGTTGACCCTTTGTTGTTGCTTAATCAGGCTAATGAGTGCAAGAGAATCAGACTGATGTTGCACTCTACTTCTTGTTTGTACAGCAGACTTGGGGTTACCAATTATTTGGCTCTTGGGATGAATGGTGTGGATCCTGAGAGTGGGGGTTGGACTTACCTCCACTTCAGTGGGTAAGTTGTTGAAATCAGTAATAATGCCTCCTTCATCATAGGAAGCCCCATCAAAGACACCTTCATTAGGATTAGGAAATACTTCAAGTTCTGGCATCTCAGAATCAGCACAAGCAGTACTTGAAGAAAGGTCTGGTAGAACACTACTACCAGACTTAAAATGTGAAGTACTGGTAATGTTAGGGGATATGACTTTGCCAGACTTAACTTCAGAATCTATTTTCTGAGTGGAAGAATCCTTGATTACTGCTTCAGCTGCATCAGACTTGTTCTCTGTAGATGGAATTACAACAAGCTCAGCCACATCATCAATGTTCTCTGAATTTGCAGAATCTTTGGTACCTGCAATGTTAGTAACTTCTTGGGTACCTGCAATAGGGTTAATTTGATTCTCCTTGGAGACAAGAATATAATTCATAGAAGCAGTCAAATAATCAATATCAAACATCCACCTATGACCAATTCCCTTGACATTAGGTTTTTCCTCAAGAAAGTTTACATGCAGATTTTCTTCTACTTTCTTGGACACAAGGTTGTAAACCCTAAAGGCTTTACTGTTTAATGCATACCCAAGTAAAAACCCTTCATCAGACTTTCCTTCAAATTTTCCAAGAACACTTAAAGTATCAAGAATGGTAACATGACACCCAAAAAGTCTTATATGGCTAACAACTGGTTTATGGCCAAACATAAGCTCATAAGGCATTTTATTTTTAGGCTTGGTCATTCTAACCCTATTAAAGATGTAGCAGGCATTGCTGACTGCTTCAGCCCAAAATATAGTAGGTAAAAGTGAATCTGCTAGCATAGTCCTAGCTGCCTCAATAAGTGTCCTGTTCATTCTCTCTGCAACTCCATTTTGCTGAGGAGTTCTTGCATTACTGAATTGTTGCTTAATTCCTTTATTACCAAAAAAATCTAGCATGCTCTTGTTTTTAAACTCAGTGCCATTATCACTCCTAATGATTTTAACTCGTTTATCAATAAGGTTTTCAATCTGTCTAATGAAGTTTTGAATCAAAGGGGTAGCTTCATCCTTCCTAGACATAAAGAACACCCAACAATATCTAGTACAATCATCTGTAATGACAAGGCAAAAGCATGCATGATTAATACTGTGGACAGATGTAGGGCCAAAAAGATCCATATGTAAGGTATGTAAAGGTTCAGTGATTAATCTTTCTAATTTAACCTTACAGGATGCCCTATGTTGTTTTCCCTTGTTGCAAGCCACACAAGTATGATCATTTTTAAACAATTTTGAAGGCAAACCTCTCACAAGGTTATTCTTCACAAGTTTATTCATGTTTTTGAAATTCACATGGCCTAACCTTCTGTGCCACAACTTAGATTCATCCAATGTAGCTTTTGCAATTAAACAGGTAGCACCTTTTGCAGGATTAAATGCTTTCATATCAAAACTGTACATTTTGTGTTGTCTGGGAACTTTAAGAAGAATCTGATGTTCTTCAGGCATCTTAAAGTCCGGAGTCAACACAAGACAATCAGTTTCAGTAAAAAGCACCTTATGCTGAGTATCACAAATTTGTGATATTGAGAAAAGGTTGAACTGCCCAAGTTCTTTCACAAAAGATACATTGTCAAATTCTATGTTGCCCACAATAATTCTTCCTTTACCAGTTATCTGTCCCTTGCTTCCTCCAAAAGTAACAGAACCTCCTTCGAATTCATGAAAATCATTAAGATAGTTCTTGTTACCAGTCATGTGCCCAGAGCATCCACTGTCAAGTATTCCTCTATCTTCCATATAGCAAAGTGGATGATCCTGCACAAAAAGAAGAGAAATTAGTTTCTCTTAGGAACCCAGGCCTGAGTAGGCTTGGGTCCGCCTTGTGGATCAATATGCTTAAATTTCTTAATTGAACCTGATCCACTGTTGTTTTGGGATTTATACTTGGATTTATTTTTGTTTGAATCCCAAGACATACATGCTGAGGTCTTAACAGCAGAACCCCCATTTCCCTTTAAAGGTTTTGCTGTTTGCTTTCCAACTTGTCTTCTCACAGGCGAATGAGTTTTATAAAAATTATTTCTTTGAAAATTTGCATTCACCTGAGGTTTTTGAAAAGGCTGTTTGGGTTTCACAAAACCAGTGTTCACATTAGGCCTCATAGAATTAACATAACCAGTATTCATTCTAGGCTTCATAGAATTAACATTTTGCCTATTCATATTAAAATTTCTGTAGCCAGACCCAAAATTTGGTCTACCAGAATTAACAAAAGAGTTAGGTCTGGTAGTGTTATTTAGTTGTACAGGTCTGGGAACAAACTGGTTAGCATGATTAACTCTACTAGCATTATTCCAAACTGGTTTATTTGAACCATGAACCTTATTAACATTCATTCTCTTTTGCTCAGCCTCTCTTTTCATTCTCTTTTCATGGAAGTCACAATCTCTTATTAAATGACTCAAACTTCCACACACAAAGCATCTTTTAGGAGCATAAGTATAACTACTCCTACTTTCTCTGTGAACACTATTGCTTCTAGGTGACTCATTCATTTTAACAGATTCCCTAGGAGTTTTTATGTGATTGACACAACTAGGTTTAACTGTCTCAGCCTTTTGTTCAGTCACTACAGGTTTAGTAACAACAGGTTCACACTTCTCAACAACCTTAGGTTCAGGATTCTCTTTTTCCTCATTGTTTGACTCAGACTTAGAGTGATCAGAGGAACCATCAATAGATCCTTCAGAGTCATTGGATTGACAAGAAGAATATCTACTGGATTTGTCCTCTGAGGTAGTTGGTTCAGGCACTTGAGGACCTTTCTTACCATACACAAAGAGTGAATCATCCAACTCTTCCTTTTCAAGAGGAGTATAGTCATCACTCAAAGGTGGTGGTACTCCCTTAAAGTCACCAGTCTTAACAAACCTATTATACAAAGGCTTATCAACATAGTCCTCTTCTCTATTCTTAAATATAGCCCTATTCTCATTTTCCTCATATCCTAAGCCACATTTTTTATTTGACTTAATTTGAGAATCCCAACACTTAAACAGGTTATTGTTTGAACTGTTCCATTGATCTACCCTTTTTCTCAGCTCATCCCTTTGCTTCTGAATTTTAAGCCCTAATTGTCTATACCTTTTAAGCTTTTCATCTTGTTCGTATATCTTATTAGATTGAAAGTATAGTTTTTCATTTAAAGCAGCATGTTGGTTTTGAAGGGTGACCTTTTGTGCCTATAAAGTTTTTACAGCATTTTTATGTGCTAATAAATTTACTTCTAGATCACCTATTTGTTCTTGCTGCTCATCACACAAAGCCTTAACATGATTATATGAGTCAATACATAATTTAGAGCATAATGATACCTCATTACCAATGGCCATGAGAGCATGATCAGACTCCTCATTTACTCTTGGATGTTCACCCCAGTTAACTCCTCCAGCTTCCATTGTCAGCAGGCTCATCTGATTCTTTTCCATCTTCCTATCATCATCACTTTTCCCATCAGCAGACTTCTTCTCTGGACAATCTCTTGAAAAATGTCCATGCTTGTGACAGTTGTAGCATTCAACAGTCCTCTTTGTGTATCCCACTGGTGATTTGTTGTTGAAGTTGATAGTCCTACCATATTGCTTCTGAAATCGTTTGACCCTTAAAGCAACCATGGCAATGTGCCATTTTATGTCCATCTCTTCAACTTTAGCATCATTAATCTGTTCAAGGTCTTCACTAATAAAGCTTTCATCTTCAGTTTGGTTGGCAAAGAAAGAATGTATCACTTCATCAGTAAAACTTGAAGCAGACCTTTCACTTGAAGGAGTTTCATAGTTACCAGACCTAACACCACCAGATTTAACCTTGTAAGTACTGCTTTTGTTTTGTGACACAAAAGCAACATTTGATGAACTGGTTGAAGCCTGAGTGTTGTTACTGATGTCCCTTTCAAACATCCTAAGATTATTGTATAGGTCATCAGGTGTCATAGAATCTACTTCCTCCTTAATCCTCATCGCCACATATACATTGCCCCATTCTGATGGTAAAGATCTAAGGAATTTATGATTTGCATCCTCATTTGAGACTACTGCACCATGAACTTCCAGTTGTGTTAACAGATGTTGAAATCTGTCATAGCCCTTCTCCAAACCTTCAGTCTTTGAAACACTGAATGTTTCAAATTGCTGTTTAAGAACAGCCTTTTGCATCTTTATGGAGTTAGCATTACCTCCAAATCGTTTCTTGATGGCTTCCCACATCTCCTTTGCATCAAGAATGCCATGAAACCTTTGTAGATGCTCCTTAGGAATAGCCATAAGAAGCAAGGTTCTGGCCTTCTTTTCTTTCTCCACAGCCCTAATCTCTTCAGCAGATACTGGTGGCATTATTCTGAGCTGCCCATCATTCCCTTGTGAAATTCTCTTCTTAGAATTTCCCTTTTGAATCACCTTCCATACATCGCTATCAATGTATTCCAGATAATGTTCCATCTCCATGGCCCATATATCATACTCTTCTCTCTTCAGTAATGGAAGTTTTATGTTTGAGATTGTGGTTGTGGAAGGGATGGGTTGTTGTTGTGATTGGGAGTTACTGGTATCGGTTTTTCCTTCATCTTCATGGTTTGATTTCTCATCCTCACTGTTATGGATTGAGAAAGTTTCAGTGAAAACAGGCTTGTCGAATTCAGACATTTTGTAGGGTGATTTGAGTGAGAATTAGGTTTTTGAGATTTAGTGTTCTTCGAATTCAGAGTCTCTCCCTTGCTCTGATACCACTTGTTGGTCCACAAATTGTATATGGATCACTAAGTAGTCTTGAATACCTAGTAGATGATTTGGATAAATCCGAACCAATCTAAGTGAGAAACCCTAGGTGATTGTTATTGTTAATGCGGAATCTTAACAAGAACAATTAAGAACACAAGCAGGGATATCACTAACTTCGTATATTGATATTCACTATAATGAATTCGTACAACTCACACATGAACTAACAATCTTTAGGGATCCTTTTATAACACAAGGAAACCCTAGCCGACTCAGAAGATATACACAAATCTTCTATAAAGATACATACACGCATTGTATCTTTTCCTAACATAACTCTAACAGACTTTCCTAACTTCACGACCAGACTTAACTTTACAAGTCAACCAGACTTAAACATGCTACCAGACTTAACATTACATTACCAGATCTAATAACACAAACAGACCTAACTTAGATAAACTACCAGACCTAAGTTGTCTGCTCTTGATACGTATCATAATTCCCAACATGGTTTAGCTGCGTATTCATGCATCATCAGTAAGGACACTTCATATAGACTAGAGTAGTCTACATATCATCAGTAACATCATCATCATATTAGGTCATGCACGGGTTTGTGTGATTTTCATTAACGTATGTTTAATTATTTAATAAACGTTACCACTCAGTCATTACTACTAACATTACACCCAACACTCCAGACAATAATCATAATACATTTTCATACTCAAAACAAACTAACTCTTGCTTAGTGGGAGACAAGAGCTTTAATTAGCCAAATACTTCTTCCATTTCTCCCATGTGCCGCCCCCCCTAGCCCCCCTAAATGTCCATTTTTCACTTGATTAGCTAAGTGCCTCATTTAATGCACCTAGCTTATATGTTTTGGATTTAATTTCCATAACACATACACTTCCACTAATAGTTAGCAAAACATCAAAATCCTCTCATCTTTTTCCTCTCATATGTTCGGCCAACATCAAGAACACAAGGAGAATCCACAAATTTTTCAAGAACAAGTGATAATCTAGTCTCATTTATACTCCTAGTTAGCATTTTGAAATAAAAATCCCTAGGTTAGATACATATTTCTCTCCAAACCACCTCAAATCATCAAGTAAGTTACAAGTAAACTTTTCAATCTTTTCATACTTTCATTTGATATATTTTGTGGTGCTATCAACTAATCATGCAAGTATATACATGTTAAACATACCACTTGTTACTCATTTTCATTATAAACCTAGATCTATGGATATTTAGTTATAGCCTCATAAACCCACAATTTTTGAAGATGCTTAGGACCCCATGACACCCTAAGAAGGTGTATGGTAGGATTAGAGTAGTTGTGTTGATTGAATGTGTATTGAACAAGCCTTGAACCATAAAAGTGATTATTTCAAACAATAGAAAAGGGTCGGTCCAAAAATGTGAAATCTGAAAAACTTAGTAGACATTGAACTATTTTGGCCTTTATATTTAGAAAATAATTTCAAAAAAAAACCGTGGCCGGTTGAACGAGTAAAAACCGACTTACGACGAGAAAGTTATGATTTTTCTACGTTTGACGACGAAAAACTAATTTCTGAAAATATTGCGTCCTGTTTACCGAGATTCAACGGACAAAATGAGGTGTTAGATGTGATCTAGACGACCCGACCTACTGAAATTATGTTAGTTCATGTTAATACGAAGCCGTGGATATAAAGAACGTAGAAAACGAGCTCATAACGACAAAGATATACGCGTTTGAAACCCGACAACTTCAATATATATTTTCAGCTTTCTAATAAGGAAAATATTACTAAGTTAAAAACAGTTTTTGCAATACACTATCTTGAGAGCCGTATTTCTTATCAATCGAGACCCGTATGATCAAAAGTTAAATGACACGTCTTCAAGACATCGTTACGAGGTTTTCAAAGACACCGAGCCTACTCACTAACCCTTAACGAGCACACATTTATGACTAGTTTTGCAAAGTCATTTGGTCACATATTTTCAAGTTATGAAAAATGATTATTTCTACGACGGAAACACAATATTCCCCGATAAATTATCAAACGACGATCGTGGGTTATCGTTGCAACACATTTACACGAAAAGAGTTTATTAACTTAACGAGACGTCAAAAATATATTTTTTCGACGATAAACAATTATTTCCAAAAGTCTCGAGTGGTATCGATAACATACGTATTTGCATGTGTTGCGTAAATTCATTGCTTACATTAGATACATCATTCATAATAGGTTGCGGTTAGAGACCGAGCCACATTTCATCATATCCACTATTGTCATTGTGCTATCGCATCAGGTGAGTTTTCATAGCCCCGTTTTTAATTGATTATTTGATTTCTAAACTCTCGGGGGAGAATACATTGCACCATTTTTAAATACGGACCAAAGTATCAAAATCCAGTTACATTGCTTAAGTTACATCATTGCCCAGATTAAAGTCCCCTTTATTATCATGAACCGTTAATTATGGAAGTAAGCGAGAGTGAGTGAATAGATCTATTGAGGGTGACGCCTCCGTTCGGGTTGGTAGCTCCAACTGGTCATACGAACGCATTTCATTTTAATCATATTAGAGTGTCTGGCAAAGCACTCGGGTTTGGGGCATTTCATTTAGTCTAGCTTCGGGGTCATGAGCTTAAGAGCTAATGTATTATTTTTGTGGCATTTATGTCATATACCTCATACTTTTGGTTTCCGTAGGAACAATTCATTTACATAAACCTATGATCTCACCAACATTTTCGTTGACCATTTTTAGCAATGTATTTTTAGGTAATTAAGGTATGCGCATCATGGCCTGCATATGGACCTATTTTGGAGTCGCGGTGACGACGCGTCTCACTTATCTTTTATGCACTTATTATCGTTTGATTTGTATAAACTTATTTCCGCAATGTGAAACATCTTTTGGGACCTAACTTTTGTAACTCTGAATGTTTTTAATTAATCAAACGATGTATTTTCAAAATGACACTTTAGGTCGTTCAATATAACTGTAACTGTGGTGCTATGGTCAGTCACGCCCTCAAGTGTTCCATTCCGCTGCAAGTCACCAAATTTGGGGGTGTGACAGATTGGTATCAGAGCAAAGGTTATAGCGAACTAGGTTGTCCATAATACCCTAGACTATAACTACACCATCATAGCATCTTATCATTTTATCATAAGTGCATATTCATTTTACATGAGGTTTCATACATACATTATGTTAGTTATTTACTTTCATTTCACGTCAATTGTCGCAGAGATGTCTTCAGACAAACATCCCATTGTCATTTCATCTGATTCTAAAACAGACGAGGTTTTATCACCACCCACCATTGTGCTAGAGTCAGTTACTTCAACACTACCTACTATCATCCTATCCTCAGTGGAGCCTACTCCACAGTCATCACCTATGCTATCTGAGGCTGACACCGAACCCTTTGAGGAGGGCGAGGTGGTACCAACCCCGCCTTTGTCACCTGTGATCCGCCGTGGTGCTAGAGTTGTACCTGTTATTCAGCCAGGGGAGTTCATACCTATTGGTCGGGTTTACCGACTATATCCAGATGGACCACGCATGAAGTGCACTGCTGCTAAGTGGGTAGTTCGCACTAAATGGGTTTTCAGGAACAAAAGAGATGAAAGGGGCATAGTGATAAGAAATAAGGCTAGACTTGTAGCCCAAGGGTACACACAAGAGGAAGGTATAGACTATGAAGAAGTTTTTGCTCCAGTAGCAAGAATTGAAGCAATTGGACTACTCTTGGCCTATGCTTCATTTATGGGCTTCACAGTTTATCAAATGGATGTCAAGAGTGATTTCTTATATGGTACTATTGAAGAGGAGGTTTATGTCTCACAACCTCCAGGTTTTACTGATCCAGCACATCCAGATAAGGTGTACAAGATTGTCAAAGCTCTTTATGGCCTCCATCAGGCACCAAGGGCATGGTATGAAACACTGGCTTCCTATTTGATTGAAAATGGATTCCAAAGAGGCAAGATTGATCAGACATTATTCATCAAGAAGCACAAGAAGGATCTTTTGCTAGTTCAGGTGTATGTAGATGATATCATCTTTGGATCTACAAGGAAGGAAATGTGTTTAGAGTTTGAGAAACTTATGCATGATATGTTTCAGATGAGTTCCATGGGGGAACTTACGTTCTTTTTGGGTCTGCAAGTCAAGCAATCAAATGAAGGCATATTTATCAGCCAAGATAAATATGTTGCAGAGATTCTAAGGAAATTTCTGTTTGCTGATTCAAAAGTGGCAAGCACACCAATGGATCCTGAGAAGCCTCTTCTTAAAGATGTAGATGGAGAAAATGTGGATGTTCACACATACAGATCTATGATAGGATCCTTGATGTATCTCACATCATTAAGACCTGATATCATGTTTTCTGTTTGTGCTTGTGCAAGATTTCAAGTAACTCCTAAGGTTTCTCATTTAACTACAGTCAAGAGGATCTTTAGATATCTCAAGGGTCAACCTAGGTTGGGTCTATGGTATTCTAGGGAATCACATTTTGACTTGGTAGCATATTCAGACAGTGATTATACTGGTGCAAGCTTGAACAGAAAGTCAACAATTGGAGGATGTCAATTCCTTGGATGTAGAATCATTTCATGGCAGTGTAAGAAGCAAACAATTGTGGCTACTTCAACAACTGAAGCTGAGTATGTAGCTGCTGCAAGTTGCTGTGGTCAAGTGCTTTGGCTTCAAAATCAACTTCTTGACTATGGGTACAATTTCATGAACACTGTCATATATATTGATAATAGTACAATTTGTATAATTAAAAATCCAGTGCAACACTCTAAAACAAAACACATAGAAATTAGACATCATTTTATTAGAGACTGCAATGAGAAAAAGTTGATTCAAGTTGTTAAAATTGATTCTTATCAAAACTTTGCAGATCTTCTCACAAAAGCTTTTGATATAGGAAAATTTCAATACTTGGTAGCAAGTATTGGGATGCTTAATCCTTAATATTTAAAACTGTGTGATTTTGTATATAAATTGGATTTGTATTATTAGCATTGTCAATTGGTACTGGTATTGAAAAGTTTGTACTGCTAGTACAAATTTTGATTGATTTGTTCATACTGTTAGTCATATGATAATACTGCTATAAGACAAATGCTTTGCATTTTTGTTTTTCTTGGTTTTGGACTAACAATTACAGGTATGGAAATTTGTGCACAAAGAATGTTACAAGTGCAAAGTATGAACAAGCAAAAGTTGGTGATTCAAGTTGCTGACATAATAGGTTAATGATAGTCAAAGTTTAGGAATTCATTAACAAAGGTTTATACCTAACTTAATAAATTCTTTAAAACTTCTCTCTTGAAACTTATTATGATAATTCATTTTGAGTTAATGGCTTAGTTGATCAGATAGTAACTGACTCAACTTACTTTCTATCATTTTATACTTTAATTAGTATAATGACTAAGTCTAAAGACATCTGATAGAAAGAACAGCGAGCAAATGTGAATCTAACACTTGTGTTAGAGGAAACAACTGCCACGAGCTGGAAACCCTGTAGAGAAATCCCTTTGAATGGGTTTATCTGTACACAGGTAGTTATTTATAACTAAAAAAATTAGTTCTCACACAACCAGAGGTTAATTTAAACCGAAATCTTGATTAATGTCTGTTATTACACTTAATCCCTTCAAAATGGTTGTTAGCAGTATAGTTTTTCATTAAAATCAAGTTCATACTGCTAAGTCAAAAGTTTTTTAAAACCTTTTGGATTCAGGGTGGCTCAGAAAACCATCTTATGATGGATTATGAGTCCATGCCCCATGATTTACCTCTCACAGGAGTTTACACACCTGGAAGTGATGAGGGTAGAGTGAAATTTTAGAAATTGATGGCTTTATGTACAACATTGTTTGATAAGATGTCCAAATTAGAAGATGACCACAGAAGCTAGATTGGTGAAGAAGATCAGTCAAGATGGTGATTTCAAAAGGTTCTTCTAGTTCAAACTAAGGAGTCAAAGATCAGATGATAGTGAGAGATCTTTCAAACAAGGGAGGAATATTGTCAGGGGAGAATATTAAATTGATCAAACAGGGGAGGAGAATTGCCCAAACTGATCAAGACCAAAAATATTTATGTGGTTCAAGAAGTGCATGAGTCTAGTAAAAGCATCATCATCTTGTATGCTCTTGTCTTTTCCCACACCTAGCTCAGCAACAGTTGTTGTATCTCCCCCTACGATGGAAGCTTCGCCTTCAAAATCATCTCTCCCTGAGAACCTTTGCAGAGAGACTTGACCATCATTATTTGCTTCAGTCAGCTTTTTGAGAAGCCATCATGTCTTATTATTCAGCAAATAATAAGAACAAGCTCCAGTTTTAGTTGATGGATGCTGGGAATAAGCTCTTTCATCTCTCTTCTTCGATTGTTGATATTCAAATGGAGAAAGTTCTATTCAGGGGAGGCAAGAAGATCAGTTTCATGATGATACTGCTACTTTTGACTCTTTCAGTTTCAATTTCAGTTCACTACGTTTGTTCATCACCTGCATGGCTTGCTGAGAGACAACTGTGTATCTTGGATGCTTGGAGCCTGAGCAAGGTACTGCTAGTGTTAAAGACAAAGAAAATGGCTGAAGAGTTTCAAGCTAAAGAAAGAGCAAAGTACTCTCCAGAAGAACAAAATGATGTTATTGCTAAAAGTGATACACTGATGGCAGATGAGTTAGTCAGAAAGATAATTAAATCTTACAGAACAAAGGAAAGTTCAGATCAAGAGTCTGACTATGTAGTGTTTGAAAGATCCTCACAATCCTCATTTAATTAAGAAGAAACTTGATGATTTGATGATTTGGGATAAATCACAAGTTTAGGGGAGGATTGTTGGGAATTAAATGTTCTGAAGATTAGTACTGCTCAAGATATAACTAACAGTACTAACTACTAAGTTAGTACTGCTAGTACAAAGAAGGTACTACTAGTGTTAAAGATTCTACTGCCGCAAGAATACTACTGCTAGTGTATCAGATACTGCTGTTGGAGTGACTCATACTACTGCTTAATGGATAACTGTCATGTATTCTACTGCTAAATGGATAAGTATGAAAAAGATATTTTATGTATTAAAGTCAAATATATACGGTAGATAATATCTTTGATAAGTGATCAGTCAACAAGTTGAATACACAGAACAAGTTGTATCTTAGCTACTGACACACTCAACAAGCAAGTAGTTGACAAGACTTAACAATAGTGTAAAGATCTCATTTGTTCTATAAAAGGGATATCTTAGCTTAGATATTAAGTGACGAGTCTTGTTGATGAATCTATTAATTAATCACACAAGCTACCTAAACTAATCCTAGATCTAGAGAGAGAATGTTAGAGAGAGAAAGAGAGTGGAAGGTGATTAACAATAATAAGGAAATATTTAGCTCATTCAACCAACCAACCCTCTCCCTTGAATGGGAGGGGGTATTTATAGTTTTACAAGGTCTTGGGCTTTTAGCCCTAATAACATAATTAAAATAAATATCAAGATACAGCCCATGGGCCTTCTACACAGGCTGGGCCATAAAACAAACATAAAGGCCTAAGCAACCTTATTACATAATGATCAATACTTGATAATACAAAACGTGTTCCCAACAATCTCTCCCTAAGTATTGGTCATCAAGGTTGCTTGACGTCGTCTTTGCTTCATGGCTTCAGACGTCTCTTGCATCTTTGTTCCTTTGTTCTTGATGTGATATGATATGGTATGGTAATGATCTGCCGTCCTCCAATGGTCTTCAATTCTGGTGTCTTTACGTCTTTTCCACCATGCTCATATGTTCTTTGACTTTTGTTCTTCATACATCACGTAGTTCTCTCTTCATAAGCTTGATCTTTGACTTGTGAAAAGTTAACATACTTGATCTTTGACTTTTCTTTAATTTCTTTAAACTTTTGATATTCCTTAGTCTTTGTGAGAACTTTGCTTCAGGATATGAGCATGATGGAAAGATGGTGGAACTCCAGGTATTCATGATTCGCTGCAGGTAAACAGTTAGCAATAAATCATCCGGTACTTACAGGTTTGGACTTCGAGATCGTCAACAGCATAGTGTGAAGACTTTCTCTAATCCTAACCCAGGCCGTTCTGAATCGGATACCCCCGAAAGGGCATACACGGACACACCGAAGTGCACCCACGATTCAGTGAGTCGCTGGAGATCACCCCACGACTGTAGACCATTTTTTTGGAGCAAACACTAAGCGTAACCCACAAGGGATTACCGAAGTGACCTGCTGTCAGGGCTGTTTGATGTTGACCCTGGCAAGATTTCCATTCAATCACTGAGAATCACATTTGTGGTTTCTCTCATGAATGTTCTCGGCAAATTGCTAAGATCTGCGAAGGACACTCTTATGATTTACAACTGGTGTTCTTATTGTTGAACAGCCAGTGTATACTAAGTGTACCTAAGAGATCTTTGATGTATCTCATGGCTCTAGACTCAATTTAGTGCACATTTGTTTGGTCGTCGGAAGCATGGAGCAGAGTGCCTCCTTTTCAATATCAACACATCTCGGAGTGAGAGGTCGATAGATGATGAAGGGTTCTCCGTGTGAAATGAAACAAGTATCTTTTGAGAGACACCTGAGTAGCTAGAAGGTTAGTGCAGTGCGTCACTGGGTCCATGACGACTTTGATCTTCAATATTGGTGACGCCCAACCAACCAGTAGATTATGTATTGAACCCGGTGTCTGCCCTAAGGTTGAACAAATGGAGGGCTATTTCTTTTCACCCTTTTCTTTACTTTTCTTTTTAATTCTTCAACCCCTTCTTTCTCCTTTCATTTCATATATCCTTTTTCATTCATACATAGGACTTTCTAGTTCTAGACTATTGGTATTGTCCTTGGGTAGATCCCTCCGGCTCTGGCAGATCATAGGACGGTTATTCCTAACCTTAGTCACCTTATAACTCCATGACTATCCTATTGATGCCATAAACCAAACCTTTTTGAAAATCTCTCAAAGTGTTTATGATTATGAAAACATATTTTGTTAACACTTTGAGAGTTTTGTGATTTTCAGAAATACTCCCCCTTAACATGTGCTCATAAGTGGTTAAGGTAAATTTGCACATGTCGGGTAGAATTGGCACTATTTGAATTGATTGATTTTCAATGAACAAGATAGTCGCGAGACATGTTACATCACTAGTAGAACTAGCTTGAAATTATTACCCGTCCAGATCACATTGTACATTCTACTCGGACACATCCTTTGCGAGACACGCTTACATCACCAGATAAACTGGCTTGAAATTGTTACCCGTCCAAGACATGTCTTTTCGACTACTGACTTTTGCTATCGTCAATTCGAGGGTCAATTCTTGAGTTGAGCTCTTATGAGATTTCAACATAGATTTACCATATTTTAATCATATCGTTATTCTCCCCCTCAAAAATAGTATACTCATGTTGTTTTTGTTAAACTTTTGATTAAAATATGCTCTTTTTGAGGTTTACGGGAAGAATTTCAAGAACTTTTGTTTTTGAACAAAGATTATTTTTCAAATACTCCCCCTTGACGAGGGAATACTTGTCCTTATGAGCAGAATTTTGAAAAAAACTTAGAAAAAATTCTGGTTTAATTCTACTCATAAGTAAGAAGCTTTCGCTCCTTTGATCAGGATTGAGGCACTGAAGCGTACCTCAGAGTCCTTTCTTTACAGGTATGGGTTGTGCACTGTTATGTGTGCACAAGCCATTGTCAATGACAATATATGATGAAAAATGATGAGATGATGACAAAATGTGACAAATGATACCATTGAGTTTACTTAGGACGGCGGAAAGTGAGAATGTTTGGAATTCTAGCTCGTCCTCCCACGTAATACTCTAGTCTTCTCATCTGCACCCAAAACTTAAGTCGGTGATCAATTTGAGCCAAGAACTTGATTGTTAACCCAGTTCATGCTGCATGTCTTTAGCAGTTTCTTCGTACGCTTCTTTTTGGCGAAGTTTCTGAATCAACTTCCCCCCAAACTGACAACCGTCTTCATCAGATTCGTAACTTTGATGTAGTTACCATGTCTTCTAACTTTTGAAGTTTTAAGTACACATCGGAATTTGTAGATAACATCGTAAGCCATACCAAGCAAATCTGACTAGTCACTCAGTAATGATTATATTCAATGCGGAAACTCCGTTCGGGGGTAACATGCAAGAAATCAGCAAGATCTTCTCACATAAGTAAGCTACATCGCAGATCACAACCTGCGAAAGTTGAAATGAGTACAACAAAATACAAAACTGAACCACTGATCATCTCTGCGGACGTCTCTCCGGTAGTACTAAAATTGTAAGCTCGATCACGTGAATCTGTTATGCGTCCCCGATGTGCACATTTCTTCCCCCTGATTGCAAATACATTTGGAAAAAGAGTGTTTTTGAAAAGAACTCAAGAAAAATCAAAGAACATCTACTCTCTCTTCCTCCACGATGTCTTCGCGGAATCGGAAGCATACCCACTATGTTTACGATGGAAACGGAGGTAGCGTAAACCCTGTATGTCCAATTATTCGAATATGTGTGAAGTACCATAAATAGCCCGTAAGAATCAACTATTGATCAAGTTTCTACTATTTAATACTCCTCTCTGCTAAATTAATTACCGACCCCATTATCATTCTGATGGCTCTTTGTAGTGACTACTGATGGAGAAAACCCAATATGACGAACTTGAGACTGAAGAAAAATAATCCAAACTTGTAACTTAAGCTTGCACTAATGTCTGACTGAGAACCAATACTGAGAATTTCAATAAAGGCAAGTCTTGATCATTCTGACAGTTAAAAGCTCGAACAAGGATCTCAAAGAATCATGCAACCAACAAATCCCGATATCTTCAAGATACTAAGTACACGCACCCGTGAAATTCTACTTCAACTTCAAATAAGTAATAATGAATCATCCTTGTATTCACATCTTGCGGTTATTTGCCCAAAAACTAGCCTTGAATCTGTGTGGATCCAAGTTGCTCATTGATGACTCTATAATATTGGTAACGGTTGGAGTCGGAGCAAATGGATTGAAGAATGCATTTTCTTCATAATTAGATGGTGTGCGTGCTTTAGGAGGTAAGAGGGGATCTTCAGCTGTAGACGCAGAAGTAGAAGCTGTTTGATCTACTGATGATGATGATTCTGGTTGATGTGCATCTTCAACAACTGCTGTGGTAGTAGTTACTGGTGTATCAAGTGTTTGATTATTGACGAGTGGTTGTGCAGCGAAACTTGTGGATACATCAGAAGCACGACAAACCATAGTATCATCAAACAGCTGAGTAAATAAATCTTCTTAGTCTTTGCGGTTTAGAGAGAAGGATGCAGCCGAAGAGTCAGGGAAGTTGAGACGGTTAGATGCGGGTCCTAAGCTGAAATGCTTAGAAGCCATCGGATTAAGTGCGGGTCCGTAACTGAATTATTCCGAAGCCATCCCTGTTGTATCTGCAAAGAAAGTAAGAAGAGACAAAACAGATAACATGGATCCCCAAGTGAAACTGGGTTCCAGATGTTAGCAGCATAAAGTTGTAGTGTCAATTATCTTCTTGACACCTGAACACACGATTCCAATGGGTTTCTTTCTCGCCTCTGGGATAGATGCTGTGGAGTTCTCATGTGTTTTAGTGTAAATGTCTAAAATCTTTCCTGTAGGAATCCACCTAAGACCAATCGTTTTGAAAATTTTGCCCGTGGGAACCCACCTAAGGTTAGATCTAGGAGATGTTTTCCTTCTAGATGCAGTGGAATGAAATGTGGGAGCATTACTTAGTTGAGAAAACTTACGTCCTATATTGATCCACTTTTTAGGTTTCTGAATCTTTTCTTTTGGTTCAACGGGTTTGTTTGGTTTGATTGTCTTAGTCGATTGTGCCTTTGCACGTGAATTCACTTCTTGAAGATGTTTTGACACACAGACATTGCAACTACTCTTAGATGCTAGCCAATTCCTGTTTATTTGTTGAGTGCTCCTAGGTTTTGGTTTGCTACTACTAGCAGTGTTCTGTAAACAGTGGAAGGCATCACACAAGGTTTTGAACCTAGAATTCCATCTTTTTGAAGTAGTGCCTTTTTCCTAGCTTTTTCTAGATCATAGTTCTTGTTCATGTCATTTATGCCGTAAGACTCGTTACTTTTAATGCTCAGTTTAGACACTGTTTTCGAACTGATCCTAGATGAGCCAGGTATAATCACATGTTGAGGTTTAGAAGAGACAGATGCATTTTTCTTAGACCAAAAATGTGGAGTGACTGGTTTTGTCAAATTATTTTTCTCAACAACTTGGGAGGCAAACCGAGATTTTGAAAATTTAGGTCGTTCAGATTTAAATGCAGTTGGTTGTCTAACCACTGATTGTTTTCTGATAGGTTGTAGAAGCGGTTTCCCCAAGAATTGATGGATTTGCAAACTTAGTATCCACACTCTGGCCAGTCAATCTTCTTAATTTGTTTTGCAATGCAGCATGTGCAAACACCTTTGCTTGAATTTGACATTTTAAAAACTCATTTTCCTTAACTAATGTATCCATACGTTTACTTTCTTCATTCAAAGATTTACCATTGTTGCCCGAAGTTAAAGATTCGTTTTGCAGTTTAAGTTCAAGTGAGATGCAATGTGCCTCTAATTTTGAAAAATCTTTTTGAAACTGGGCAATGGTCTTTTTGAGACAAGTATTTTCAAACTCGAGAGTTTGATTTGATGGTACATTTGTTTTGTTTTCATTTAATGGATCAGGCAGAGGTTGTTTGACAAGATGTTCGTCAACATTTTGATCAACCCCTCCTTCATTTCTGAATTCAGGTTGTTCAGTTTGTTGGTGATCACGAGTGGATATATCATAATTGACAATTGATTGTACCTCAGCCATTATCTCTTTGTCAAATATGAGTTCTGTGTCAGATGTGGGTCAGACATCTGCATAGTCAGCATCTGTATCATTCCTTGATCTGCTGCTGTCATCCTTAGCCATTGGCTCTTTGTCAAATATGGGCTCTGTGTCATATGTGGGTCTGACATCTGCACAATCAGCATCTGTATCATTCCTTGATATGCTGCTATCATCCTGCTTTTCTGATTCTGTCCCACTACTTTCTGTAACAACCAAATTAGTTTCCAATGCTTTAATCGTATTAGCTTGCTCTTCTTGAATCTGCAACTTCTTTTCATTCACTCTTTTGTCATACTCTTGTCTGTGAAGTACTCTTTCAGCAATTGACTTTTCAATCGAATCCATTTGTTGGGTCAGCATGTCTTTGAAAGTTTTAACCTCGATTCTAGTGTATTCTGTTAGTGCAAATATTACGATATTTAAACTAAACGATTTATTCGGTTTTAATAATGACAAACATGTAACTTGTAATACATAATGTAAAATGTGCAAGCTACTTGTAAACACAAATCATCAATGCATACTTACATCAACACCTCCCGACGTCTCAAGTATGCTTCAACGAAGTCGTAGATTTCCATCCCGACATAAATCACTCAAGGTATGGACAAACAAATCTACTACTTGACAAATGATCAAAGGATTTTATTTTTCTAAACTTCACATTTTTAATGTGACAAAACATTTTTTCAAAAATATATTTCACAAATTATTTTTGAATTAAAAAGAAAAGTTTTATTTTGAAAAATATGTTTGAAAATCCCAACAGTCAAATTTCCCCCCAAAACAGCTCCTAACTTCCCCAAATAAACCTTCCCCACTAAAGACAAATGAAGGAGCGTCTACGGCACCATTAAATAGGTACGGCTCCACTAAATTTAGTGGAGCCGTCGGGTATTTAGTGGAGCCGTGGGTCTGTAACGGTCAGATTTTCCCTTGCCTATAAATAGTGGACCATTCCACACTTCCAACTTGATTTTTCCAGTCCTTTTTCTCTGGTCTTATCCCTCTTCACTTAGATAACTTTCTTTGAACATTTGGAGAGTCTTGGTTGTTTAAGAGTGATCCAATCATCCACTCAAGTGATCCTCTTCATTCCTCTTGATTAGTAAGAGAAGAACACAAAGTATCCTAGATACAAAGTGTTGTCATCCCTCTTGATTAGCAAGAGAAGAACACAAAGTATCCTAGATACAAAGTGTTGTCATCCCTCTTGATTAGCAAGAGACGAACACAAAGTATCCAAGTAGATACAAAGTGTTGTCATCCCTCTTGATTAGCAAGAGAAGAACACAAAGTATCCAAGTAGATACAAAGTGTTGGAGTTGTTAGGTCTTGTAACATTTATTACACTCTTGATTGTATCATAGAATACATCAAGATTACTTTTCTTTTGTGAGAGAGTGAGTCAAGATCATTGTGATCTTAAGAGATAGTGAAGATCTCTTGAAGCCATTGGGCTCGTGTGATTGATCATGTGGATCAAGGGTAGATCGGGTAGATCATGGTAGATTGGTGCTAGCTAAGATTAGCACTCGACATCTAGCTTAGTGTCGAAATAGGATAAGCAACGTGTATGGTGTAGATCGGGTAGATCGTGGTAGATTGGTGCTAGCTAAGATTAGCACTCGACATCTAGCTTAGTGTCGGAAATAGGATAAGCGACGTGTATGGTGTAGATCGGGTAGATCATGGTAGATTGGTGCTAGCTAAGATTAGCACTCGACATCTAGCTTAGTGTCGAAAAACAAGTTAAGCGACGTGTACGGTTTTCTCCGCCTAAAGGGAGTTTGTTGATTAGTGAAGTAACTCTCGAGTTGGGTACTCGGGGAGTGGAGTAGGGCGAAGAGGAGCTTCGTGACCGAACCACTATAAATCACCGTGTCCGGTTTGCGCCTTCTAACTTATCTCTTTACTTTCATTTCATTAGTTATCGCTTTATATTTATATTTGCATTGCATATGTGTTTGTGTGGCTTGTTGCTCATGTAGTGATTGATCATGTATGTTCCATGGTTTGATTGTGCATATGTTGTAGTTTACTATAGTCATCTCTAGATGCTATATACTCATTGTTGACACTCTTCATATTACGTCACACTTGATCGGGTGTTTGATACAAAAGTTTTAAGTTTTTAAATGGAAACGTATTCACCCCCCTCTACGGTTTCCACAATTGGTACCAGAGCCACGTCGCTCAAATTTTTAAAACAAATGGTTTTCAAAATTGAGTACGATCCGTGTATCAAATTACCCATGAAGGTGATAAAAATATGAAAAGTATTTAGTTGCTTAATACTTACAAGTTTTGTTGTTAAGTATACTTTGTCATAATAGCTTGAAGGTTTTCTTAAACCACTAAAAGAACAGTGTCTTTAAGTGTCCGTTCATGTTTTCAGAATGAGTCATTAAGTCATGCAGTTCTGAATCAGAAAACAGACCACGGTACCACTAAACATTGTACGGTACCGTTATATTTAATGGTACCGTGGGTCATTTAACGGTGCCGTGCATCTGATTGTCTGTTTTTCATTTTTTGTTCATTTTCAAAAATCCATATAAAATCAACCATGAGTCTGTACGAGTCGTGTCGCCCATAATTTTGAACGATGTTGAGTCTACTTTCATTTGAGAAACATTTTTATGAATTAGTTCTAAATGAAAGTATGTTAAAGTCCTTGATTTTCAACTAAAGGTCTTCTGGTCATGCAGTTTGCATAAATTTTTGGTCAAACTGAAAAAGGGCGATTCAACTTTTAAACCTTGACGTGTTTTCAAAGTGCTCAGCAAAAATATTTGAAATGGGGAGGAAACCAATTCATTGTCAAATAAAATCAAGCTTAGTATACATTGTTATACCTAATACACAAAATGACGATAAGTATTTTTGTGTGTTAAATTGCTATTTGCTTATTATAGTTTTTCGGTTTATGCATTTATAAGGCTCATGCTAAATCACTTGCACTATATTAAGTAATTAGTTTGCATTGCATATAGGCATCAACCATTTGTCTTGCATTTGTTGCAAGTTCTTAAAATGGTTTAGTAACTTTCTTAGGAATAGAAACTAAGTTGGTAGATCATGTGTGTCGAAAGATATTGTCTTACACAATTATTTTTCCAAAGGTTTAAGTGTAAAAAGTATATCACCCCAAAACACTTAACACTTTCATAAAATCCTTAAAATGATCCTTAAAACATCACATCATTTTGTCTTGTTTGACCATGGGTTGTCTAAACAAGATAAAAAGTTATTTTAATACATTAGTATTTAAGTAAAAGTAAATGTATTAAACTTGCATTGATTTAACACACATACAAAATGTTTTAAACATTTAGTATTTTACGTATGTGGTATAAAAATGGTTAAGATAATTATTTTTATACTAATGAGGTGTCGAAAAACTAAGAGTATTATACATAATAATATAAATAGTTTTTCTCAAATAAAAATAAATGACAATATCAAAGTAGTAACTTAGTTTGTCATTAACCTCACACATACAACTAGTGTTAAAATAAATGGAACACACTCCTTAAATTTTTATTTTCTTTTTAAAAAGGGAGTGATTGTGAGGGTCAAGAAAGATTTCGAGTACATATCAATTCATTATTCAAATTATGATTGATATCATCATCGAATCTAATTGACAAGTTTTCGAGTGTGGACATGAAATTGGAATCATTATTTGTCTAGCTTCAAGATAACATCAAAACATGATGAAACATATTATCTTGAATCTACATACTCAATCACACTCGATTGTTATGAAAATAATGACGTCCTCTCAAGACGAAAATAATATGCATCAGATCATAACTCACACTTGTGTTGAAGATGCCATATTGAGCCTTGTTGTCCAATAGTTGTGTTCCAAATATTAAACTAATATGTTTAAAAGATGCATAAAATACACAACTAAGTAGGAGTGACAACTTGGATGTTTCATCCGAAATATACAAGTAATTTACATTGCAATGCAATTAGTAAATGTGTCATTTCCGAAAAACCAAACAAGAGCAAACAAACAACATATGTAAACTTTGCTCATGAACGACTCAACACTCAATGTCACATGTCTAGTAAAAGTGTCACACATAATATGTTATTAACTATTATGTAAGTCATCAATCTTTGAGAATATCACATGTATTTCTCTTATCAAAAGATTGACAAATGATAACTTATATCCCATGCATCTTATTTTCTTTGTGACATGAATGGTTATGTTACAAGAGAATACATTGCATCCTGTTAACAAATATAGGATATTAGAGTTGAATAATAACCTAATACGTCATGTGTCATTGCATAAACAAGTAAAATTAGTCATACACTAAAATACTTGTTTCACAAAGCATTCATAAGAGTGATAAGTTTCCTCTTAGAAAAGCATACTTGTTGAAATAAACAGTATGTCTCATTTTAAATAAAATGCTCACAAGATCTATTGAGGTAAGTAACCTTTACTAGATTCTCACTCAAGATATGCAAAGGAGCATTCTTGAAACACACACGATGTAGTAGATTCTACATTGTATCACATTAGAGTGTCTCTTGGTTCTAGGAAACCAAATCATGTTAAAATAACATGTAACAACTCAACAAACAAAGATGATGTCCAAGAGATTATAAAATACACCACCTTCATCAAATAACCTCTGAATCTCAAACACGAAATTAAAACATTTCGCTTGCCTTTGTTAGGAGTTGTGTAAGACATGTCATTCTCTTAACCGACTTTCAAAGTATGGTTAATTGAGTCATATTAGGCCATGTATTAGCGAAGTAAGCTAATATCATCTTTGCTACACTTCAATAGGAAAATATAGGAATTCGAATTTTTCTAACATGAGAATGACTACTGGAGAACCTATCGCACTAGAAATTCAATTTGACCTAACGGTTGAATTGCTTCCAGGAGAGAAGTTGGGTTCGTGTATAACCCGTAAAAATGGTCGTGTTTAGCCTTAATTGAGCACCACTAGTGATAGTCTCATACTCATTCTCTAACTTGAAAAACTGTCATTCCTACATTTGACTAGAGATAGTTTACATCGGTGAACTTTATCTCCCATTAGGATGTCATCTTGAACAAGTAGTAATTAGGATCTGCCTTAGCAAACCTAGATTGCTTGCATCCCACATACGTGTTTCAAAATGATAACATGTTCTCGTAAGATATGGTTAAATGTCTTCATGATCTTAAATGCTAAATGATTATCATGTTTTACATGATGCTTGCATTTATTCCTTATGTGCATTTTACATGATTTACTTGTAAAGTTTGCACCCACACTATGTCCTTTTGACACATTAGTAATTAGGTATGCCCATCACTATGAACCCTTAGAAGTCATAGAGCCATACACTAGTGTCAAAACCCATAGGTCAAAGTAGTCGCAAAGTTACCCTAATTCCCCAGTCATCACTTTGTCTTCTTCCAAGTAATACATCCTTTTGTCATGGGAAGGTTAGGAACAAACCTAGTAGAACTCGGAGTAGGGTTGACAACTTAAATATTTCATCCGAAATATTCAAGTAAGTTTAACTTGCGATCGCAATTGTTAAATGTCATATCCGAAACATCATACTCAAGCCTTTTAACAACATATGTTAAAACGCTCATCCAAAGGACTCACGAGTTACTATATAAGTAATTAGTAGTTCCTTTCATCCTCGTGTGAATATACACGTCTTAAGATCCCAAACCCTGCTGCAAATCAGCACCATAGGCCTAGCTTTACATCTTTCAAAACCCCATGAAACACTCACGTGCGAAGCACATAGAAATCCTTAAATCAACCAAACCTCTCAACCGAGAATCCCCTTACCATCTCCGTCTAGGTCTAGGAATGATGGAACATTTTCCATAAAACTTATGACTATCGAAATATTTCACTGGAAATATTAAGTCATCCCTCATGTTCCTTGCATGATCTCTTGAATATTTCACTGGAAATATTGAGATCATCTATTCTATTTCGTGTCATGACTTTTAGATATTTCACTGGAAATATCAAGTCATTCCCTCGATCTCGTCCCATGACTGTTAGATATTTCACTGGAAATGTCAAGTCATATCCTGTGTCTCGTCTGATGACTTTTTAAATATTTCACTGGAAATATTAAGTCATCTTTCACATCGCTCTAATGACTACCTATGCATTTCCTCAAAAATATAAAAGTCATTTCTTCTCGTCCAGTACCGGTCAAAGAATTTATTAGGTATAAATTCTCTTCTCGTGTCAAAAGTGAAGATTTATTCGTAAAATCCTCTTAAACTCCAATGACAACTTAAATATTTCATCCGAAGTATTTAAAGTTTATTTAATTTGCGAAATACAATTAAATGTCATTTCTCGTTCTCGACAAACGTTCATCGAATCCCGGTGGATTCATTCATAAAGGAATTTATTCGGTATAAATTCTTTTAATCTAAGGTCCAGAAAAATCACAACATATGTGAAATTTCTTTGTCAGAAATCTAATTCTGGGTCAAAACTGACCTCAGCAGGTCACGGTACTCTTTAATAGGGGACATATCGTTAATTTTAACGGTACCGTCGGACCGTTGTCTGCTGAGACAGTTTATTCTCACTGTTTCAAAACCACTATCGAAACACACTCGATGTAGTCTTGAACCAGAACCGTATCCTATCAGAACAGATTGTATCTATCTTCTGATTCCTAAGCCTTCTTCCCTTTCACTTCCGCATGGTACTAAACACTACCAATGCTTCCGCATCCCACTCATCTTCCACACACTTCAAACGAAGAACCATTAGGATACATTGATATAACCCTCCTTCATCAACATAGATAACCCTATAACCTTATCACCTACCTCACAACCCTGAAGATTTTATCTTCTTAACCCTTAGGATATCTCCAAGTAATCACATGCCTCATCATATAAATATTCTATGAAATATTCAAAATGATTGAGAAGAGCTACGTGACTTCAAAGGTGAAGTTTATCGTATGCTATCCACCACTTGTCATGACGTTACTAAGCTCATCGCTTCCGTCAACGTTTGTTTTCCTCTTTATCTTTTACATCTTGTCCGGATGGTCATAGATTAAGGGGGAGCGAAAACACACTCATATAGCCTTTCACCAAACACTCTCAAGAACACATTAATGTGGTTCTTATTCCCTAGGAAACTTCCCTTTAGCTGCCCAGAACTAGGCTGCACAGGAAAATTCGTGACTTCCAGGTCACGGTACCGTTAAATATACTAATTTGGTACCGTGTGGTATTTAGTGGTACCGTGCCTATGTTTGACGAATTTTCACTGTTTCCTTTAGATCCCTGCATCCCTAACCTCAAACCTGCAAAATTTTGCAAACTCACATACACCCTAGGATTCCCTCACTACACCATAGGACTCTAACACCAACTTTAGTTCGAATCCCACAACTCAATCCCATTCAAACCTTTTAGCTACACTTCACTCTTGACAGTGATAGTTAGTCTAAGAACCTTAACCCATAGATCATCACACTCAAACCTTACAACCTTCAATTCATCATCACACTCAAACCTTACAACCTTCAACCCTTATATCAATCACACTCAAACCTTTTAGCTACACTTCTCTCTTGACAGTGATAGTTAGTCTAAGAACCTTCAACCCATAGATCATCACACTCAAACCTTATAACCCTCAACTCATCACACTCAAACCTTACAACTACTCGTCACTTTGGATAAGTGATAGTTAGTTCAACAACCTTCAACCCTCACAAACACATGAAACCCTTCATGCACCAAATTATCTCTAACACACAACTAGGATCATCCAACCTAGAAACCTAGAACCTCGTTACCTTAACCCCGTTAGAGATATCCACCAACAATCCTGTTAGAATCACATACACCTTTTCTTTTTCCCTTTTGAAATATATCATGCATCTCATTGTCAGTGCAAACGATATATTAACCTAAACCATCCTTTCCCACCTTTCCTCAAAAGGCAAAACCAACATCTCCAACCACATCATCATCATCCTCCACCTTTAGGATTCCTACACCCTTACCTCCACCAAGTCCACCACAACCCTTAGATATCACACTAACCCTATCACCATCAAACCTCTTTGGACTTGGCACCAACACATCATCCTTATCACCATCACCGTCACCACAACCTTTAGCTCTCACACTAACCTTGTCACCTACATCTCCTTTTGAACTTGGCACTAACACATCATCCTTATCACTATCACCATCACCACAACCACTAATGGGTCATCCCATTATTTATCCCCTACAACCACATAACCCAAGTTGTCCTTGTTGTCACCACAACCAACACTCTCCCACCTTATGGAATCATTTAGGTATAACCTCTATCGAGTCTACTTTATGGCACGACTTGTCATAATAGTAATCATTTAGAGTATGTATTATCAACAAACTATCCTTAACATCAATCATCTTAGGTAGATGATTATGTTGTTCAAAAGGTTTGTTAGAACTTTCCTTCCCAATGACAACTTGGAATAAGTCATTTAGTGCGTCAGTGAATGAACGAATCTCGTTCTTGATTAGTGTGATTGAGTGAACAATTACACCTTAGGTTTTCGGTCGGGTTGTGACACTTACGTGTTAACATAGTTTAACCCATGCATGTCTTGCTATGTCTATTCTATCCCTATAACGTTGCTCCTATACTATTATATATTATGTTTCACGAAGCTAACCCTTGATGTAGGAAAAGCCTTTGTAAAAATTTGATCCATGGATCCGCTAGATACTAAGGTAAATTAACATGGGGATTAAGTCACCATAGCGGAGCATTGAGCTAGGGGGAGCTCGGGAGTATTTGAATACATAGCATAGAGTCGTCTTCACAAGTGTTGATAGAAGGCTTCACTAGGATGATGCAAGCTCGCCTTTCGGGGGAGAAAGGATATTAGTGCAATAAGGGGGAGTAGGGAGTAAATCCAAGGGAGCGCTCGAGGCAACTACCTTTTTGATTCGACAAAAGGGGGAGAAGGAAGTGTAAACAGGTAACTTTTACATTTTACTGTGTGTTACGGTTTACATATTTGTCATCATCAAAAAAGGGGAAGATTGTTAGTGCAAATATTACGATATTTAAACTAAACGATTTCTTCGGTTTTAATAATGACAAACATGTAACTTGTAATACATAATGTAAAATGTGCAAGTTACTTGTAAACACAAATCATCAATGCATACTTACATCAACACCTCCCGACGTCTCAAGTATGCTTCAACGAAGTCGTAGATTTCCATCCCGACATAAATCACTCAAGGTATGGACAAACAAATCTACTACTTGACAAATAATCAAAGAATTTTATTTTTCTAAACTTCATATTTTTAATGTGACAAAACATTTTTTCAAAAATATATTTCACAAATTATTTTTGAATTAAAAAGAAAAGTTTTATTTTGAAAAATATGTTTGAAAATCCCAACAGTCAAATTTCCCCCCAAAACAGCTCCTAACTTCCCCAAATAAACCTTCCCCACTAAAGACAAACGAAGGAGCGTCTACGGCACCATTAAATAGGTACGGCTCCACTAAATTTAGGGGAGCCGTCGGGTATTTAGTGGAGCCGTGGGTCTGTAACGGTCATATTTTCCCTTGCCTATAAATAGTGGACCATTCCACACTTCCAACTTGATTTTTCCAGTTCTTTTTCTCTGGTCTTATCCCTCTTCACTTAGATAACTTTCTTTGATCATTTGGAGAGTCTTAGGTTGTTTAAGAGTGATCCAATCATCCACTCAAGTGATCCTCTTCATTCCTCTTGATTAGCAAGAGAAGAACATAAAGTATCCTAGATACAAAGTGTTGTCATCCCTCTTGATTAGCAAGAGAAGAACACAAAGTATCCTAGATACAAAGTGTTGTCATCCCTCTTGATTAGCAAGAGAAGAACACAAAGTATCCAAGTAGATACAAAGTGTTGTCATCCCTCTTGATTAGAAAGAGAAGAACACAAAGTATCCAAGTAGATACAAAGTGTTGGAGTTGTTAGGTCTTGTAACATTTGTTACACTCTTGATTGTATCATAGAATACATCAAGATTACTTTTCTTTTGTGAGAGAGTGAGACAAGATCATTGTGATCTTAAGAGATAGTGAAGATCTCTTGAAGCCATTGGGCTTGTGTGATTGATCATGTGGATCAAGGGTAGATCGGGTAGATCATGGTAGATTGGTGCTAGCTAAGATTAGCACTCGACATCTAGCTTAGTGTCGAAAATAGGATAAGCAACGTGTATGGTGTAGATCGGGTAGATCGTGGTAGATTGGTGCTAGCTAAGATTAGCACTCGACATCTAGCTTAGTGTCGGAAATAGGATAAGCGACGTGTATGGTGTAGATCGGGTAGATCGTGGTAGATTGGTGCTAGCTAAGATTAGCACTCGACATCTAGCTTAGTGTCAAAAAACAAGTTAAGCGACGTGTACGGTTTTCTCCGCCTAAAGGGAGTTTGTTGATTAGTGAAGTAACTCTCGAGTTGGGTACTCGGGGAGTGGAGTAGGGCGAAGAGGAGCTTCGTGACCGAACCACTATAACTCACCGTGTTCGGTTTGCGCCTTCTAACTTATCTCTTTACTTTCATTTCATTAGTTATCGCTTTATATTTATATTTGCATTGCATATGTGTTTGTGTGGCTTGTTGCTCATGTAGTGATTGATCATGTATGTTCCATGGTTTGATTGTGCATATGTTGTAGTTTACTATAGTCATCTCTAGATGCTATATACTCATTGTTGACACTCTTCATATTACGTCACACTTGATCGGGTGTTTGATACAAAAGTTTTAAGTTTTTAAATGGAAACGTATTCACCCCCCCCCTCTACGGTTTCCACATATTCCAAAAAATAGTTGCATGTCATGACACTGTCAAAATCTGATGATAACCAGGAAACGATGAACTGCTGAAATTGTTCCTTGAGCACTCTAAAGGCGACTATGGATCCATTCTCGTGATATTCTTCTTTTTCAAGTTGCTTTTGCAGTTGATCCACGTTGAGGAACATCGTTTTTGTGAATATTTCAACGTCTTCTCCAAAGAGTGTTGAAAATGCTCGTTTGAATCCATACTCGGTACGAGTTCCTACTAAGTCTTTGTTTGAGAGGACCTTAAGATGTGAATGAAGAAATCTTAAACATGCCATGCATTTCTCTTTTGTTCCTCTCTCTTTTTCTTGCATCAATAATTCTTGCTTATCACTCTCTTTAGATTCTTGAGAAACAAGGTTTGATGGTGAAGAATTAGAGGAAGGTGACATCTGTTCATTCATTTGCGACCTTGATTGATACATTTTCTCTCCCCCTTGATTGTTGCGATGAAATCGGAAGAATCAAACTAAAATGTGTAAATTTGATATGTTGCAAGGTCGAAATAGTAATTTCTTATTTCCCTCCAAAAATTAAATTTTGAAAAAAAATTTCTCTCTTAGAATTTGAAATACGCCAGAAAATGCAATTCTAAGGTTGCTAGAAAAATTTGAGTTTTAAAAAATTTTGACGCAAAATTTCACCGTAAAAATTCGAATTATGACCTAAAAATTTGAATTTTAGGCCAAAATTTTCATCGTTATACCAAAATTTGAATTTCGCGTAAAAATTAAACGTTTAGTCTCCCTTGAAAATTATTTTTTACTCAAATTTTCCGGCCAAAAAAAAATTTTTTTTAAAGAAAGATGTAACTTGTGAAGATGTCGGTGTAGGATCTTTAAAGGATAATAACGGTTGTTGTTGAAGATTAGATTTTTGATAACTTTTGACAAACTTGAGAACTGTTCACTAAACTCGGTAATGTTCACAAACTCGATAACTGGACAAACTCGAGAAGGTAGAAAGTCGAGAAAGTAGAAAGTCGCGGAGGTAGAAAGTCGAGGAAGTAGAAAGTCGAGAAGGTAGAAACTCGAGAAACCTGGAGAAAGTCGAGAAGCTGTAGAAAGTCGAGAAACCAGGAGAAAGTCGAGAAGCTTTAGAAACTCGAGAAGCTGTAGAAAGTCGAGAAACTTGAGAAACTCGAGAACTAGAGAAAGTCGAGCACTAGAGAAACTCGATAAATATTCCAAAGTTGGTAAACTTTTAGAAACTCGATAAACTTCTACCAACTTGGTAAAAGTTTACAAACTCGATATCCACCAGAAAGTTGATAAAACCAGAAACTTGAGAGAATCAAAAGTTTTAGAAACTCTAGAGATTCTTTTTACTCAGAAACTCGGTAACAGCTTATCTAACTCGATAAGGTTACAAACTTGGTAGACAAGATCAGAAACTCGAGACAAGGGACAAACTCGAGAATCAGCAAGAAACTCGATAAACAGACAAACTCGACATATTTATCTAACTCGATAAATCTGACAGAAAGTTGATAGATGAACAGTACGTCTCGGATGAACAGTGTTTTCTCGGATGAATAGTAATTTCTCGGATTTTCTTTAATTTTTACTTAAATCTAATCTTTAACAACCTAAATTACCCCTAGGCGAATGATACCACTTGATGAATCTATTAATTAATCACACAAGCTACCTAAACTAATCATAGATCTAGAGAGAGAAAGTTAGAGGAGAAAGAGAGTGGAAGGTGATTAACAATAATAAGGAAATGTTTAGCTCATTCAACCAACCAACCCTCTCCCTTGAATGGGAGGGGGTATTTATAGTTTTACAAGGTCTTGGGATTTTAGCCCTAATAACATAATTAAAATAAATAACAAGACACAGCCCATGGGCCTTCTACACAGGCTGGGCCATAAAACAAACATAAAGGCCTAAGCAACGTTATTACATAATGATCGATACTTGATAATACAAAACGTGTTCCCAACACTTGTGTTAAAAAAATAGAGAGAGCGAGATTAAGAGTGTATTAAACATAACAGAAATAGTTATCTTTGTAATAGAGATTCAAGGTTTTGGAACCCTAGTGATAATCAAGATCACTCGTATTATTCTCAATAATATTGAATCGTTTGGTGTTATACTTTCTGTGTTCATTGTTCATCACAAAGCATTACTGTTCCATTAACCAAATCCAACAATCTTCTAAGTTTGGTTAAGTAGATTCCGCATACTTAATCATATTAACTCAAAGTATCATATACACACGTTACAAAGGACTAACATCCTCTTAGTGTATTACATCCTCACAAACAAGTTTTTGATTCTTACTCTTATTTATGTTTATTTAGCTAGAAAGATCATTAGACACTAAATTGAAAACTTTTTTTTTTCCTGGTAGCTCTACTTGAAACAATTATCTGAGTAGTAATGCAAAATATATCTAAATCACGTAAACTAGAAAAAAGTATAGAGGCAATTCTTGGAATGGACAAGGCTACCAAGAGGAGGGGGGGGTGCCTTTTTAGACAATAAATTTTTTTTTTCAAACTAGACATGGGCTACTTTGGGTCTGGGTAACCTTAGTTAAAATCATGACACGTGTCCATGTAGTATCTTTTTGAATGTAATTGATTCATCATTCATTTAGATTTTTTTAATGCCTAGTAATATTCATAAAATTATAGTGCCTAGTAATTACACAAACTTTATTACAGTTCTTATACACCATTTAGATTCATCATTCATTTAGACTTTTTTAATGCCTAGTAATTTAGATTTTTTTAATGTAATAGATTCATCATTCATTTAGATTTTTTAATGTAATCTAATGCTTGTTATGAATGTAATTGATACATCATTCATTTAGATTTGTAAGAATCTTTTTGATTTTTTTTAAGTCATAAATTATAGTGTCAAACATTATTACAGTTCTTATACACCATTATATAAACTTAGATAAAAAAAAATATCCTAAATATCATGTTTTAAGTGTTTTAAATATTGTGTGAGAATACTTTCCAACAAAATGGTTGTGAATTTAAGTCCTATCTAGAACATTTGAATACGGAGTAATTTTTATGTAAAAATTGTGAGATAAATTAGTTGATTAAAAAAAATACATATACAAAAGCATTTATACGTACAGTAAGTCTCAAGACATCAAGTGAGCAGTTGACAACCCGTGAGAGAGTAGACTACTTCGCACCTGTAGTCACAATTCTTATGTTTTTATCAGAGATACATGTTGTTACATGTCAAGTCATTAAAAACGTAAAATTCTTCCTAGAGGCTACAATCTCATTTTGTTAACATCTAGGATGGATATTGTCTCCATTTCCTGTTGTAACTTTATGATCACAGAAATCTGAGAGTAGTGTAAACACTTTCAGATTGAAGTATTTCGATGGTTCTATCTAAATCTCAAATCGGATAAAACTCATATTAAGAATCGAGAATATGTTTTTTCTATTGTTATGAAAACGAACAAGAGATTGATAATATATATTTGACCAACAAAACTGAATATCGGTTGTAACTGCCATAACAGTTACTTTAACTACCGAATCAGTTAAATCAAAGGGCAAAAATCATAATAACGTCATACAAGTGTGCACTCGGCACAACCCCGACTTGTTGAACATTTATCACGATTACACATTGGTCAACTAAGTCAATCCATTACACTTAAATCATATTGGTGACGCAAAATCACCAACATTCCTCCCCCATTTAAGTGTAATCTTGATTAACTTAAAGCAAACTCATAACAAACAACAAACTGATGCATAAATGAAATATCGAGACGATTGAATTTCACATTAGTATATTAGCATTCCAAATATTTGAATATCTGAGTGTCACTAAAGGATTGAACTCTTTCTATTCATAGTGAATACATGAAGATAATATACACAACAATTTACGCATTCACATGTTCTACTTGACACTATGTTTTACTAGCTTGTGTCCTATCCTTCAATAAGCATATCAAAGCCAAGTCCCAAGCTTCTTGAAGCAGCTAAACTTCATGCTTATATAGGCAGTTTTTTACTCTTGCACCTGCACATGCAATTTGTCAAAAAACCATTAAGAAATATAATTTCAACCTCCTTTATCTTGCAATTCTGAACACATACCGTGGGATGATGTAATTATGTGTTCCAATCCAAAGATATCAAGCTTTCCTCATTGAATTCAACATTTAACATTACGTTAGATGGGAATTGGGTATCTTGATACACGGATTTAATTAGATGGACTTTAAACCCATCCCAATAGCTACCTTGCGTAGGAGATCTCTTGCTAACCCTTTGTTTAAATTGTCGGCTAAATTCAATTGAGTTCTTACAAACTCCACATATATCACACCATTCATGATAAACTTACGAATCATGCTATGTCTAAGACCTAAGTGTCTAGACTTGCCATTCTACACTTGACTACAAGCCTTAGCCAAGGTAGCAGCACTATCACATCTGATAGAAAAGGTAGATATCGTTTTATGCCACAAAGGAATTTCATAAACCAAATTCCTCCGCCACTCAGCTTCATTACCAGCTGTAGCCAAAGCAACAAATTCAGACTCCATGGTTGAGCTTGTAATACAAGTCTGTTTCTTTGAAGCCCAAGAAATAACACCTCCTCCAAGAAGGAATACCCAACCACTCGTAGACGAGTCATCTTCCATATTATTAATCCAACTGGCATCGGCATAACCTTCAATAATAGAAGGATAACCACTATAAGTCAAACCATAATCCATGGTTCCTTTCAAATACTGAAATACTCGACCCAGAGCTTGCCATTTTAGAGCACTAGCATTGCTAGTGTACCTACTAAACTTTCCTATAGCAAAAGCTATATCTGGTCTAGTGCTAATCATGGCATACATAAGACATCCAATAGCTCTAGAGTACTCTAGCTGAGACACTAGAATTCCCTTATTTTGTCGAAACTTCACAGTAGGATCTACAGGAGTATAAACAGGAGAACAATTAGCAAAGTTAAACTTTGTCAGTATCTTCTCAATATAATGAGATTGAGAAATAGAGATACCATTGTTTCCTCGTTTGATTCTAATACCAAGAATCACCTCAGCTTCCCCCAGATTTTTCATATCAAAATTAGACGACAAGAATTCCTTTGTCTTATTAACTTGATCTTGGTCAGTACCAAAGATCAACATGTCATCCACATATAAGCAAATTATTACTCCTTTACCAGAAGCATCAAATTTGCTATACACACACTTGTCAGCTTGGTTTAAAGAAAAACCATTAGACAAGACCACATCATCAAACTTTTGATGCCATTGTTTTGGTGCTTGTTTCAGACCATACAATGATTTCTTCAATTTACATACCTTGCTTTCATGTCCAGGCATCACAAACCCTTCAGGTTGTTTCATGTAAATTTCCTCATCCAAATCACCATTTAAGAATGCAGTTTTCACATCCATTTAGTGAATAACTAGATCATGTATAGCTGCAAGAGCTAACAACAATCTAATAGTGGAAATCCTAGCAACAGGAGCATAAGTATCAAAGAAGTCAATTCCCTCCTTTTGTCTAAAGCCTTGGATAACCAATCTGGCTTTATATTTATCTACGCTTCCATCCACTTTCATCTTCCTTTTAAGGATCCATTTACATCCTAATGCTTTGCATCCAGGAGGCAAATCAGTTAATTCCCAAGTATCATTATGCCTGATGGAATTAATCTCACTTTGAACTGCTTCTTCCCAAAACGCAACATCCTTAGAAGCCATTGCTTCACTCAAGGTCCTTGGATCCTCCTCAATAATGAAACAATATTCACGTTGAGATAAAGTCTTATCTCTTGTTCCTTTAACTAAATAAAGTTGAAAATCATACCCAAAAGACTTAGCTTTCCTTGTTCTAGTGCTTTTCCTAGGAACAGATGGACCAGGTACATCATCACTACCTTCAACCTCATCTTCAGCTATCTTACTTGAAAATGGCTGAATCATACCTCTTGGTCTAGGTATAGGCATAAACCATTCTTCATTAAATATAGCATCTATTGACTCTATTATAGAGTTCACTGACACATAATCATTAGGTTCTATATCATAAAACCTATAACACTTGGAATGCTCAGCATACCCAATGAAGATACAATCTGTTGGGAATTACAAGGATCGAAGAGGACTTAATGAAGACAGACTTAAGTTAAGTCTGGTAGTTATAATATTAAGTCTGGTGTAAGTTAAGTCTGGTTTTGTAATAGTTAAGTCTGGTAGTTATGTTAAGTCGGGTCAGTGAAAATAGGAAAGTTTGTTAGTATTAAGTTAGGAAAAGATATGTACGAGTTAGGTATCTTTATAGAAGATACGTGATATCTTTTCACACGGTTTTGTAATTAGGGTTTCCTTCAAGTATAAAAGGAACCCTAAGGAGATATATGTAAGTATGAATTGTGAGTATTAGTAATATATACGAAGTTAGTGATAATCCGGTGTTCTTCATTGTTCTTGTTAATATTCCGCGTTAACATTAACATATTGTTAAGAGTTTCTCACTTGGATTGATTTGGATTTATTCAAGTCATCCACTAAGTAATCAAAGGCTACTTAGAGATCCATATAAATCGTGGACCAACAAGTGGTATCAGAGCCTTTAGAGAGACTCTGTGTTTGAAGAATACAACACCACAAACAAACTCTCAATCAATTCACCCTACACAATGTCTGATATTGAAAAACCTATCAACACTGAAACCTTTTCAATCCATAACAGTGAGGATGAGAACTCAAACCATGAGGAAGAAAACCCTGAAACCAGCACCTCTAAAACACAACCAATCATCCCTGCAACCACCACCATATCCAACATTAAGCTTCCAATACGAAGAGAGAAGAGTACGACATATGGGCCATGGAAATGGAACATTACTTGGAGTACATTGACAGTGATGTGTGGAAGGTTATTCAGAAGGGTAATTCTAAGAAAAGGGTTTCAGTTGGTAATGATGGGCAAATAAGAATATTACCACCATTGATTGCTGAGGAGGTACGGGCTGTGGAAAAAGAAAAGAAGGCTAGAACCTTGCTGCTTATGGCTATTCCAAAAGAGCATCTACAAAGGTTTCATGGGATGATAGATGCCAAGGAGATTTGGGATGCAATTAAGAAACGTTTTGGTGGGAATGCAAACTCTAAAAAGATGCAGAAGGCTGTTCTTAAACAGCAATTTGAAACTTTCAGTGTGTCAAAGGACTGAAGGATTAGAAAAGGGTTATGACAGATTTCAACATCTTCTTTCACAACTAGAAGTACATGGTGTTGCTGTATCTAATGAGGATGCAAATCACAAGTTTCTTAGGTCTCTACCACCAGAATGGGTAAATGTGTCTATGACTATGAGAATGAAGGATGAAGTTGACTCAATAACCCCAGATGACCTGTACAACAATCTTAGGATTTTTGAAAGGGACATCAATGAAACCACTCAGGCAACTACTAGTTCTTCAAATGTTGCTTTTGTGTCTCAAAGCAAAGGCATACTTACAAGGTTAAGTCTGGCAGTGTTAAGTCTGGTGTTTATGAAGCTTCTACAAGGGAAAGGACTGCTCCTTCAGGCTTTGCAGATGAGGTGATTCACTCATTCTTCGCTAATCAACAAGAAGATGAGAGCTTTATCAGTGAAGATTTGGAGCAGATAAATGATGCTGAAGTAGAAGAGATGGACATCAAATGGCACATTGCCATGATTGCTCTGAGGGTAAAAAGGTTTCAAAAGCAGTATGGGAGGTCCATTAAGTTCAACAACAAGTCTCCAGTTGGTTACACTAAGAGAACAGTTGAATGCTACAATTGTCATAAGCATGGACATTTTTCTAGAGACTGCCCGGAGAAGAAGTCTAATGATAGGTATAGGAAGAGTGATATAGAGGAGGACAAGCTGGAAAGAAACCAGATGAGTATGGTGACATTGGAGGCTGGAGCTATTAACTGGAATGAGCACACAAAGGAGAATGAAGAGTCCAACCATGCACTCATGGCCATTGGTTCTAGTAATGAGGTACCATTATGTTCTAAGTTATGTACTGATTCCTATAATCATATTAAGGCTTTGTGTGATGAGCAGTTGACACTGATAGGTGACCAAGAAGCACAAACTTTAGCTTATAAAAGTGCTCTAAAAACATTAGAAGCACAAAAAGGCACCCTTCAGAAACATCATGCTGATTTAAATGAAAAACTATTCTTTCAGGCTAATAAAATATATGAGCAAGATGAAAAACTTAAAAAATACAGAAGAATTGGCCTAAGAATACAAAAAGAAAATGATGATTTGCAAAAACGTGTAGACCAGTGGAATAAGTCAAATGATAATCTGTTTAAATGCTGGGATGCACAAATAAAGTCAAGTAAGAAACATGGCTTAGGGTATGAGGAGGATGAGAAAAAGGCTATATTTAAGAATAGAGAGGAGGACTATGCTGATAAGCCTTTGTATAATAGATTTGTTAAGGCTGATGATTTCAAGGAGTTCCACATCCATTAAGTGGAGACTATACTCCTCTTGAAAAAGAGGAGTTAGATGACTCTCTATTTGTATATGGAAAAAGAGGTCCTCAAACACCTGAGTCAAACTCCTAAGAGGACAAAACTAGTGAGTATTCTACTTGTCAATCTAATGACAATGAAGGATCCATTGGTGATGTCTCTGACCACTCTAAGTCTGAGTCAAAAAGTGAAGTAAAAGAGAGTGCTGAACCTGAGATTGTTAAGGAAAGTGAACCAGTAGTGACTAAGTCTGAATCACAAACAGTTAAACCTAGTTGTGTTAACCACATAAAAACTCCTAGGGAATCTGTTAATATGAATGAGTCACCTAAAAATAATAGTGTTCACAGAGAAGTTAGGAGTAGCTACACTTACACACCTAAGAGATGTTTTGTTTGTGGAAGTATAAGTCACTTGATAAGAGATTGTGACTTTCATGAGAAAAGAATGAAAAGAGAGGCTGAGCTTAAAAGGAATGTAAATATGGGTCATGTTAATAATAAACCAGTTTGGAATAATGCTAACAGAATAAATCATGCCAACCAATTTGCCCCCAGACCAGCCCAACATGTTAACTCTACCCGACCAAACATTAATTCTGGTAGACAACAAGTTAATACTGGTAGACCAAACTTTAATGTTAATTCTGGTAGACCAAATATTAAGTCTGGTTTAAGGAATTTTAATTTGGGTAGGCAAAACTTTAATTCTGTAAGGCCTAATGTAAATCCTGGTTATGTTAATCAAGAGAGACCCAGACAGCCTTTCCAAAAACCACAGGTGAATCAAAGAAACCAATTTTATAAACCTCATTCACCTGTGAGGAGACCAATTGCTAAGAATACAACAAGACCTTCAACTACAAATGCTGTAAAGGGTAATGGGGGTTCTGCTATTAAGCCCTCAGCATGTTGGTCTTGGGATCCATTCAAGAATGAATATACTTATAAATCCCAAAGCAACAGTGGATCGGTTTCATATAAGACTTTCAAATATGTTGATCCACAAGGCAGACCCAAGCCTACTCAGGCCTGGGTTGTTAAGAGAAATTGACTTCTCTTCTTATGTTTTGTAAAGTTTGTATACTTTTTGTCCTTGAAATTGTTTTTAAGTCTTGAAGTTTTAAATTTTTGTGTGTGTGTTTGTTCTTCTTAGTTTAAATGGTTTTCAACTTTTCTAGTACGATTGTTTCTTTGTGTTTTGTGCTTAACTTTGTTTTGCAGTTGTCAACTCCTTATTGTTGCTAAACATTCATATATGGCAAAATAATACAAAAGGACCATGGAATTTTTATTCATAACCATCAGTTACATTCAAGGATGAGGATGCAGCCTAGAACACAAAATAAGATAAAAGCTTAAACATAAACAAGCCAAACTTCACCACCTACATCTTCTTCTTTCCCTTGTCCTTCAAATCAGGCATGGTTTTCTTGGTCCCTTTCTCCCCAAGTTGATCTCTCACTTTTGGGCTCAAGAGTCCTAGAACCTGCTTGTTTGGATTTGGATGAGGCAAAACAATGCTTTTCTTTGAAGACACATCTTTTGAAGTCTTTGCTGCTTCATCCTCTGGTTCTTTTGAAGTAAGATCATAAGCAGCTAGCCAACGTTTGAGCATTGTCTTCTTTGATAACTTGTTCCTTAGACGTGAGGTGTAACCAGGTGGAAAATAGCCCTCCCATCCACCATCTGATGACTCAGAAGATGAGTCGGATGAAATTTCCATGATGTTTGTTGGGGAAGAATCCATTATGTTAAGTTTTGGTGGAACAAATTTTCTTTTTGATAATAAGATGGTTTGGTGTTGACTAAAAGAGGCCTTTTATAGAAAATCTCAAGGTTTAAGGCTCTTAAATGCTCTGTTGGTATATCAATTAACTCCTTGCAGGCTTTGAGTTAAATGTGGTTCTTTTGGAAAGTTGACCAAAGTTTAATTTGTTTTTAAGTTAAGTATCGTTTTAAGTTATGGTATTTTTGTTTGTGATTAAAAAAAAAAAAAAAAAAAAAAATGGTGTCTACACTTAAGGGGAGGTAATGTACATTTAAGGGGAGGTTAAATGTAAAATTACTAGGACTTTTCATTAAAATTCGGGTAGCCTTAAGTGTTAAATCTGGTTGATTGCAATTTTGCTTGCTTTGTCTCTTTTTCTTGCGGTTGAGACTAACATTTGCAGAGAATCATGGATTGGGGATGGATTGAAGCCTTTCGTTACTTAATAAAGTGTGTAAGTTAACATCTTTGGTAAAGTCTGGTAGGTGAGTGATTAAGTCGGGTTGACCAATTTTAAGTCTTGTAGTGTAAACAGAGTAATAAAATATTACCGTTAGGTCTGGTTTTTCAGACTAACGCGTTTGTATATGAAATATTACCGTTAAAGATTTTTCGAGTCTAAGAAGTATATAAGGGTAAAATTGATCAAATTTTTCTCATTTTTATCTTTATTAACTTCCAAATTTTAAATTACAATATTTTCGGTAACTACTCTGTTTCTCAACTACAACTTAGTCAAATATCTAACTTATTTCAACCCGAATTATCTCATTCTCTCATCCATGGCTGCCCTAAATTTTGTTGACAAACACAATCAAGTTGGATATTTGAAGAAACCAACTCAAAGTGATGGCTTTGAAGAAATTGTGGACTTTATGCGTGGCTCGTACATTCGGTATGCTTTACTTCATAATCCTACCATTTATGCGTCCCTTGTCAGGCAGTTTTAGGGGTCGGTTACCTCTGATACTCTTGATGATGGGACACCATGCTTAAGAGCTACTATTGATACCATTGAGTTTACTGTTACTGAAGCATCCATAAGGAGTAGTCTTCAAATGGATGATGCTTCAGGGGAATTTGATATGTCGCGTGAGGATGTTTTAGAAGGATTGCAAAATATAGGTTATCCCACTGATGGTTCTTTTACTTTTTGGAAAAACTATTTTACACCACAGTGGAGGTTTTTAGTCCATCATCTACTCCAATGCCTAAGTTCCAAAAGTGGTGGATGGGATCAGTTTGGTAGCAAAATTGCTGCTGCATTGGTCTGTCTATCCACTGGAAGGACTTTTAATTTCTCAAAACTTATTTTTGAAGGCATGGAGTCAAATGTTAAAAAGCCAAGTTTTTGATGTATCCAAGATTTTTGCAAATGATTCTCAACTTTGAAACAGCAAATAAAGTGCAAACATATGAATGTGTGGCTTTCACAACCAAATTATTTGCTAACATGAAGAGAAATTTCAAAGGGGCCCATAGGCCTTTACTTCCTTCTATGCTTGTTGGTACTAACAATGCAGGTACATCTGAGGATATACAAGAGTCATCTGATGAGGAGCAATCTCAGGAACAACCAAGATCCCCAACTCCCATACCCATTCCTACACCAACACCTTCACCACAACCTAGTCCTTCATCTGCTGAGAGCCAACCTACTCCTATTCCACAGTCATCTTCATCACATGTTCCAAGTCCTGCACAGGAGGAGGAATGTGCTTCAATGTCTGTGGAAGAGATTCAAACATTGGTTCCAACTTTGCTCAAGAAGGTAACTTCTTTGGAGAAGTCAAATAAGGCACTCAGTACAGCTGTTATCACTTTGGTGAAGAAAGTGAAGAAAATGGAAAAGGTTATGAAGGATCAGGGTGTTCAATTTGATGACGAGGAAGAAGAAGCTGAAAATTCTTCCAAACAGGGGAGGAATTTAGAAGCAGAGCACATATTTCGCACACCAGTTCAAGAGAAAGTCACAACTTTTAGTCCAGATGCAATGGAAGTGGCAGAGACATTGGCTCAATCCTTAGGCAAGATCAAAGAGAAGAAAAAGGGGAGAAAACTGATTCTAACTGACAAGGATTCTGCTGAGGAAGGAGTTGAAAAGTCTGGTGAAAAGTCTGGTTCTGGTAATGAAATTAGTTCTGGTCATGTTAGTTCTGGTTGGGATAAGTCTGGTTATAATGATGTTGAGTCTAGTCAAGGGATTGCTGGTACTAAAAGAAAAGGGAAGGAGATTCTTGTTGAAGCTTCTCAAACTAAGAAAAAGAAAAGTCAAATACTTGAGGAACAAGCAAGCTTGGCTGAAATAGAAAGAATTAAGGCTAAAGATCTGGAAGAAAAGGAAAAAGAAGAAGCACATATAAGACAAGATGCTCTGTTGGCTAGAGAAGTGGCACTTCAAGATACAGATGATGTGATGAGCTTAATTGAAAATGATGCTGAAGTAAAAGCAAAGTATGAAGAACTCAAAACTATTCCAGGATTGTCTACTGAAGAAAGAGCTAGGGAGCTAGCAGAGTTCATAAATTCTAAAGGGGATAATGACATCTTAGGAGACTTCATAGCAAAAGTGAGATCAAAGAAGCAAGCTCCCAAGAAGCTTGGAAAGAATGACATCAGACACTGTATGAGAACATACCTGAAGAACATGATGCATCTTTCAGTCGAAAATATGAAGGGAATGTCATTTGAAGATATTCAAGAAAGGTATATAAGAGCTTTTGAAAGAGATCATGGATACAGACCTTTGGATTATGAAGATGCACAAAGATGGTGTTTTAAGGAAAGGCATATTCCAAAGAAACAGAGTGAACAACCAAGAATCAGATTGAGTAGTCATGATATAGTATCTGAACCTGTGCAAGAAGCTGAGCAGCAAATTGAAAAGGAGTCAGAAGTTGAGAAGGCTTCAACTGAACCTACAATTGAGCCTATTGTTGTATTTGAAAGAAGGAAGAGAAGATCTAAGAAGATTGGTGAAGATGATGAACTAGAAGAGGAACTTTCATCTGAAGGAGCAACTATGGGCACAATTGAAAATACAAAACAACCTGCCAAAGTAGTTGCTTATCAGATAATTAAGAATGGGAGTAAAGCTGCATATAAGATAATAAGGGAGGATTATTCCAATATTGTGTATGTTAACTTTCCAGGAATACTTCGTGATGTAAGTAGGGAGGACCTCCATGAGTTGTACAAGCTGGTGAATATTAAATATGGAGATACTCCACCTGAAGATGAGTTTGAAAGAGTTTTCTGGGGTGATCTAAAAATTATGTTTGAACCTCCTACTGAATCAGATGTGATATGCCAGCTTCCTGAGCAGAAAAGGATCATTTCTTGGAGATATTTTCACAACTGCAGAGTACATTGCCTGTCTCTACAAGGAGCTGAAGTATTTATGCTTGCAGAAGTGGAATATCCACTTTCACCTTCTATCTGCAAAGAAATGTTGAAGAAGAAATTATCTGCTGAAAAGAAAGATGAAGTTTATGAGCAGCTCTTGGATTTGATCAAGGTACAATCTTTAAAGGAGACATTGTTGGATTGAGTGTTTGAAAGAATTTTCATTAAGTTGTCAAGTGAGACTATTGGAACTTCTCACTTGGTGGAGGTGCATAGCACTAACACAACAAAAGGTTATCAGTCCACCTTGTCTGAAAAACACAAGGACTGGCTAATCCTGAGCAAACGGCTACAGGTAAAGATAGCTCAAATCCGTTTATGGCTGACAATTTGCCAAAAATTGTATGGTATTCAACTCACCATATCTGTGTTTGTGAAGAGTTGACTAGCCCACAAGGTTATGGCTTGTGGTAAAGGCTGTGGAAAACCATAAATGGTATCAATTCACCATGATGAGGTGCTTTCCATCAAAAGAATTGGCTAGTCCATAAGGGTACAGCTTTTGGTAAAGACATAACAAATCTGTTGATAGTTGATGATTTACTAAAAATCATATGGTTATCAATGTACCATGGTCTTACACACCAAAACATTTGGCTACTCCAGTAGTGATGGCTATTGGTAAAGAGACATCAAATCCATTAATTTTCAATGATTCACCTCTCACAGGAGTTAATACACCTGGAAGTGATGAGAATAGATATGAAACTTAATATGAATTGATGTACAAAATGTCATGGTTGCTGGAAAGATCAAGTGTAATGCATATCAGATGCTAAGAAGATCAAGTTGCTGCACAAATATTCAAATTTGCAGATTTCAAGTGTTTTGAAGATCAAGATAATTCCAATCCTCATAAGCTTATTCAGAAGGAACTTGAAGTTCATGGAACATGAAGATCAAGTTAGGGGAGGATTGTTGGGAATTACAAGGATCGAAGAAGACTTAATGAAGACAGACTTAAGTTAAGTCTGGTAGTTATAATATTAAGTCTGGTGTTAGTTAAGTCTGGTTTTGTAGTTAAGTCTGGTAGTTATGTTAAGTTGGGTCAGTGAAAATAGGAAAGTTTGTTAGTATTAAGTTAGGAAAAGATATGTACGAGTTAGGTATCTTTATAGAAGATACGTGATATCTTTTCACACGGTTTTGTAATTAGGGTTTCCTTCAAGTATAAAAGGAACCCTAAGGAGATATATGTAAGTATGAATTGTGAGTATTAGTAATACATACGAAGTTAGTGATAATCCAGTGTTCTTCATTGTTCTTGTTAATATTCCGCGTTAACATTAACATATTGCTAAGAGTTTCTCACTTGGATTGATTTGGATTTATTCAAGTCATCCACTAAGTAATCAAAGGCTGCTTAGAGATCCATATAAATCGTGGACCAACACAATCTATACCTTTCTCACCCATATTTTTCATTTTGGGTTCAATTAGTCTTATAACCGCTCTACATCCCAAACCCTCAAATAAGTCAAATTTGGTACCTTCTTGATCCAAATTTCATAAGGGGTTTGTTTACTATTTTTGTTTGAAGTTCTATTCAAAATATAACAGGTTGCCAACATAGCCTCACCCCAAAACCCTTCACTTAGTCCAGAATAGGATAACATGGAATTCACCATTTCCTTTAAAGTCATATTCTTCCTTTCAGCCACCCCATTCTGTTGTAGTGTGTAAGGAGCCGTGGTTTGATGTATTATACCAGTTGATTGGAAATAAACTGGATTATAATACTCACCACCTCTATCTATACGCAATACTTTTATCAAATCTTGTCTTTGAAGTTCTACTTCTTGTTTATAAATTTTAAATTTATCTAGAGCTTCATGTTTAACATGCAGTAGATAGACATAACAATATCTAGAAGCATCATCAATAAAAGTAATGACATACTTATTATGTCCTAGTGAAAGATTGGCATGAAAATCACACAAATCACTATGTATGAGATCTAATACTTTGTTTTCCTAGTTAACACCCTTAAATGGATGTCTAGTGATCTTTGTTAACATGCAAGTCTTGCAACTTTCATGTGTCATGTCAAAAGCAGGTATTAAACTCATTTTAGACATATCCCTCATTCTCTTGTAATGAACATGTCCTAGTCTAGCATGCCATAATTCAGATTTGCTTAAACTATTGCTATGACTAGAAGTAATCATACAAGCACAAACATTAAACAAAGGATAATTCAGATTTAATCTAATCATACCATTACATACATAACCAAATCCAACAAATGAACCATGTCTTGACAAGATATACTTGTCACTTTCCAACACTTGTTTGTAGCCACACTTATTCAACACAATTTCAGAAACAAGATTCTTTTGAATCCCAGGTACATACAATACATTATCTAAACATAAAGTTTTTCCAGAAGTGAAAGTCAATAAAACACGCCCTATTCCTTTGATTGCTTCGGTTGCAACGTTTCCCATCTTTACAAATGATCCATCTTCAATCGATTTACATACTTGAAACCAACGAAGATCCTTGCAAACATGACTTGTTGCACCCGAATCAACCCACCAAGCAACTTCATCATCCTGAACATAAAATGCATCAGAAATTACAGAAACATAATGTAAAACATTATCAAAATTCTGCATAAAATCAGAATTATAACCTTGTCGCTTATCAGGATCCTTAGACCCATTTGAACCAGCGCCATCATTGCCCTTACGAGAGCGACAATCCTTCTTCATATGACCAGTCTTTTTACATTTCCAACAAGTCATTGTACCCTTCTTGTTGGCAAATTTATCATCACCACTTTTGAACTTTCTTTTGTTCTTCTTGTTGTTGAAATTTTTGGCTCCATCTCCTTCAACCATGTTGACAGAAGATGATCCAATTTGGTTCTTTCCTTTAGGATTATTATCAAGTTCATGATTTCTTAATCCTTCCTCAATTCGTAGATGACTACCGAGTTGAACCAAATTTAACTCTTCCTTTTTATGTTTCAAACCATGTTTGAATTCTTTCCAGGAAGGAGGTAGTTTATCAATGATAACTGCAACCGAGATGGCCTCATCCAGCATCAAATTGTGTTGGGTATACTGTCCCAGAATCTTTAACATTTCATGATATTGCTCCATGACAGGCCTGGTATCAACCATCTTGTAATTCATAAAATTACCCACAAGAAACTTCTTTGTAGAAGCATCTTCTGCCATGTATTTGGATTCTAGGGACTCCCATAGTGCTTTTGCAGATTCAGCGTTTTGACAGATATCAAATAGGGAATCAGACATACCGTTTAGAATGTGACCACGGCATATGTAATCGTCGTTCTCCCACTTCATCCTCTTCCTAGTCGTCTCCAAAGTTTCATTCTCGGACCATTCAGGATTGGGTGTACTCAGAACGTACACAACTTTCAGGATGGTAAGAAGAAAGCGCATCTTCTTCTGCCAACAACGAAAGTCCTGCCCTTCAAACTTTGCCAACTTATCGAACTTGCTCGTCATATCCTTCACAGATTATCCATTCGTCATGATCACAGATACTTCAATCTTTGTTGTAACTTTATGATCACATAAATCTGAGAGTCGTGTAAACACTTCCAGATTGAAGTATTTCGATGGTTCTATCGAAATCTCAAATCGGATAAAACTCAGATTAAGAATCGAGAATACGTGTTTTTTCTGTTGTTATGAAAACGAACCAGAGATTGATAATATATATTTGACCAACAAAACTAAATATCGGTTGTAATTGCCATAGCAGTTACTTTAACTACCGAATCAGTTAAATCAAAGGGCAAAAATCATAATAACGTCATACAAGTGTGCACTCCGCACAACCCCGACTTGCTGAACATTTATCACGATTACACATTGGTCAACTAAGTCAATCCATTACACTTAAATCATATTGGTGACGCAAAATCACCAACATTTCCTTTTCCAACCAGTGGATGATCAATTCCATGTCGATTTCTTATCCAACTGACCGGTTTCATATGGCATGACCACAATCCACATGATCACATATAGGCGACACCATCAAATGCTGTTACTTTGATCATGACTAACTAAAGGATCACCCTTCAGAAACCTACAATACATACATTTTATCATACAAAACACAAATATGAACACAACTTGTTAACGTATTACGTATATCATCAAGACTTTTTCTCACACATACATGTACATGCATGATACTATGATAGTTTACACAACATTAAGTACATCCTATATATTTGTGTTATCGGTTGTCCATTAACTTTTCAAATATAAAAAGTTAACGTTTTAAGTTTTATCGATAGCACATAACTTTCAGTAAACTGGGAAATGTTCATTCATCAGCTGATCAAAGTTTATTTGACAAACGAGTTGAAGACTATGCACATTTTTAAAAGCCACGTACAGGGTTAGGTAAAAAATTAGGTTAGAGGTAGTTCCATAGACGTAGTCATCCACTACGTGGTTTATTGCAAGTATAATGACTTTTTCAAGTCAACTTCATCGGTGTCAAATCTCGTTAACCTTTGTTTAATTTAATGCATATCACAATCAATCAAATACTAATCATATCCTAAAGCATGTTCAGACATGTTAATGAACTGAATTATGAAATTGTGTAACAATGTGCACAGTACGTTCCAAATTACCTTTATTTGTAACACTTGAAATGTTAAAAAATGGATTAAAATTCATGAACAAATTCTCGTATCTTTTGATACTATAGGTTTTTTTTTTTTTTCTTTTTTTTTTTTTTTTTTTTTTAAAAAAAAAAAGAACTACAACTAACTATTTCATAATATACATGTACGCCATAAACTATCTCACATCTAAGCAGGACTTGAACCCATAATCATTTTAATTAAAAAGCTTTTCACACAACAAAAGATAACATAATATTGAGACACAGACCATTTGATGATACTAGAGTTACTTATAAGCCCAAACCATTTGTTTTTTTTAATCTGAACTTCTTTTTACGTGATACAAAGTTATTTATTTGCACGAATCGTTAGAGAAATCACATATTTCTTTCAACGGCAGCAATAAACAATCAAAGATTATTAACTCAAGAATTGACGTTTAACAAAGCATATAATCAGATAATATACCTTGCAATGAAAACGATATATTAAACTTGATGCGATAGTCACTAAAAGGCAAACGAATAAGACCAAAGCAAAACATTGTGATGAAATTGGATATTGCAATTTTAAACTACTAGGCATCGTTATGGAATCACAGAAGCTACAATTTTGATCTTTTTTCTCGAAAGTTAAAACTTCTCGCACACTTAAATCACTAATATCTCACTATCTCATACATGTTTTCAACAAAATCATAACTTGTTAATTGATGAGCACATTCAAATAGCTACCAGACCAGTAAGAAACATTTGCGTAGTGTTTGGTACGTTGTAATGAGAGTATGAATAGAAAGATCATTACGACGGAATGAAAAATATTATGTTGTTTACAATTATAGAATGCAATGATATATTACATGGAATCAACGATTACATCAAAAATCACAATTTTCATTCATTAGGGCTCCCTTGTTTTTTTCATTACATCTTGTAATGAAATCATAATTACATAAAACGCCTTTTATTAACTATCCACCAAACAAAAAAATATATTATCAAATGCTATTTTAGTCTTTATATTATCGATTACATTTCATTTTATCATAACAACCAAACATAATTATAATCGTAATGCGTTATTCCATTACTTCATTTATTCCGTACGACGTTCATTCCATTCCGTCGCTACTTCTTTCTGTCATACCAAAGATTTTACTAAGAACAACTATATTTTTAGCCTCGATTGTTTTCTGTTTGACCTTCTTGAGAGAGTTTTTAGACACCGGCCAACTTTGACAAAGTAGTTGTTTTCTTATATCAAAACGTTATCTTTATGTTTTCTTTCTTAATTTTTAATGTACATATTAAACTATATATATTTATTTATTTATTTTTATTTTTTTCTTTTCTTAATAAACGTATTGGTTGTTGGTTAAAGTCATCTTTAGGACTGGAATTAGCCTTGGTCAACTGAATTCACGATGATGTCCATATCCAAATACCTTGATAATTGATTTTTTCAATTGTCATTTTATCTTTTCAGTTCATATATCTTAACAGGGATAATGACAAAAATTGTATTTAAATTGTCCATTTTCGTTATTTCAAGTAGTCTTCAATTTCTTTTTTTTTCTTTTTTTTTTTGGCTTATATAACACAAACCTTTCAAAATCCGATCTTTTTGTGTATTGTGTGACTAGATCATCCCATAACCGGTTACCATATGCTTTTTTCCTTTAAAATTAAAATTCCACTAAGGATTCTACCTCATTCACCCAAGCCACATAGGACATTTTTTTAATTAACATATAAATGTATTTGATAGCGTATGAGAGTTTCAACTCAACTGGCTAAAGACCATACAGCCATAATAGGTCCAAGACAAGCCCACCAAAGCTAGGCCCCGTCATAACCTGTCTGTGAGACAGCTTCCCAGGCCAGGTACAAACAAAATGAGGCCTAATAAACATATTTATGCAAACGACCCTACTCCTAAATTCAAGGGCACGATCTTCACAAACAATATTGGATTAATGAATTGCTTAGACATAACGTTTAGCATAAATAATAATCCGAGAAGCAGGCATTCTGCACAGCCACGGCTATTAAATAACACCACGCTCCAGCCATTATTTCTCGTGCACTTCTGCATTACCTAACTTTCTTAGCCTCGTTAGGCGCCACTTGCTTGCACATTATGTAACTCCATCCTTAGAATCTATCTTAGAACTAGAGCTAAGTGGTTTCATCAGTGTGCTAATTAGAGCATTGTCGTCGCAAGTAGTCTCATTATCGCTAGTTGTGCCATCAATTAGAATGATGTTGTCAGCCCTTTTCCTTTTAGCACTTCTACTATTCGAACAATGAAATTTAAGGCCATCCAAATCCTCTGCATCAATATTTTCAAGATTAGTCTTATCAAAAGCAACATGATTACTAAACGCATTATTTCAATTGAAGCAAACACACCAACTTTAGGGAACAATAACACTCGCAGAAGAATGCAAATGCCAGAATTCATTTCAAGCCCTACCATCTTTAACAGACTAATCAACGACTTATCCATAACCCACACAACAAACGATTTGATAACAAATTATTCAGAACACTGTTATCGAAACTTTAGATAAGGCAGTATAAAACAAATCCATATTACCATATAACCAATATTTATAACACGAAATATACCCAAAAACCATAATCAAGCACTTTGCTTCTTTAAGACATTCACCGTGCACATCTCAAAGGATATAAACAAACATACATAACAGCAAAGGATCATATTCAGTCAACTATTCTTAGTTTTCTGTTTTTTCTTAACTATTTTCCAAATGATATTTCGTATATTATAATTTTGTAAATCGATCAAGCAGTATAAAACAAATCAATATAGCAAAATATTTATAACACAAAATAGAGCAAAAAACCATAATCATACACTTGGTTTCTTTAAGATCTTCACCATGCAAACTCTCAATGAATATACAAACTTATATAAAACCAAAATATCATATTCAGTCAATATCATAAAAACAAGATCGGCCATCACTGCCTAATGAATAAGTTACCCGCCCAACATTCATAGTCTTTCTTAACAACACATATTGGTAATGCATATACATTTTGTTCAACCGGTTAATTCTCAATCTACATACATACATAATTAGATTAGCCTTTAAAAGACATGTCAAAGTTTAAACAAATGAAAACACATATCCATAATCCACCTATGAACAAATATGAACCTTTAAAAAACATCAGTCGACTACAAAGTAAAAGAGAAATCGAAATATTATACATTAAACAAAACTACCAAAGCTAAATTATACCTAAAATTTCAGAAACCAATTCTACAAATTAATAAAGATGAACCTCCCAAAATTAATCGACAGAAAGTTACAATTTCGAATAAAGATGAACATCGTACATGCAATTAAAGTTTTGTATGTGTAATCTTCCCCTTCTTTTAATCTCGAATTAGATGACAATATCAAGAAACTATCATTTTCCAAAATATTGATTGAATTATAATTGATTTTTCCTCTTTCAATACCGAACTGGACGAAAACATCAAGAAACCGATCGTTTTCCAAAATATTTATTGAATATTATATTTGATTTGCAGGTGAAATCAGACACACACGTGTTCTTGAGGAGTTTGTATCTAAGACACGTAACCATGTATATAAAACACGTATAATGCAAACTATACAGGAAACGATGTCATTTTTGTCCAAAGTTAGACTGCATGCAGTAAGAGAAAGCGTCGTTAGACTGCATGCAGTAAGGCGTGTGATCGATTGATTGATCGATATGGGGATTGATCACCTTCTGTGGGTGTCGATCGCCCATAGATCGATCGGCCAAGTTTTGATGAACGATCGACAATCGTCTATGTTGTTTGTTTGTTTTTTTTTTTTTTTTTTTTTTTTTTTTTTTTTTTTTTTTTTCAATAAACATAATCAAACATTATTAAACTTTGTAATATTTTATAAATTTGGTATTGTAATGTTTATTTTTAGTTAAAGAAACAAAGTAGAAGACGAACTTTTATATATTACAGAAACAAAGCAAAGTACTACATTGCAAAGAAAATAAAACTGCGATACATAAAATAAAACACAGAGATTAATCTGTGTTATAACCCTTGTCGTAAGAAGTATACCCCTCTGCAATAGTGCTCTCTTCCCACTCATTGTACAGAATGTCAAACAAATTGTCCTTGCGGTATTGTTCTTCCCTTGCTTGTTGCTCCTTACGAGCAGCTTCCTCTCGTGCTTCGTTTTCTTCCATTTCTCTCAATACTTATTCATCCTGAAGAAGTAGTCGTTGCTCTTCCTCAATAAGCTGAAACATATTGTCTTCTTGTTCCTCAACCGGTTCCTCTTTCGTTGGGAATAACGGAATGATATCTGTTAGTGGATTGTTAACAGTGTTTTCGGAAAATTGTTGGGAGAAGTTGTTTTCGGGAAATTGTTGGAAGAAGTTGTTTTCGGGAAATTGTTGAGAGAAGTTTTCTTGAGACATTGTTGAGAGAATTTGATAAGAAGTTATGTGTGTGAGAAACAAAGCAGAGTGTGGGTATATATAGGGAAATTTTTGAATTTGAATTTGAATTTTGAATCCTCCTGCTCGTACTGTAACCTTTAATTTGAATTTGAATCCTCCCGCTTGTACTATAACTTTTAGTTTGAAATTGAATTATGAAATTGAATAGGGTTTGTTTTGAAAATATGAAAAGATAGGGTTTTTTTTTGAAAAAAATAATAATAATGAATGTCGCCCTTACTGTGTCAACCAATCGCATGTAGGTCGTTGGAGAGAGAAAGCTGACGTGGCGGGTAAAATGGAGGAGATTTACCTTTGTTATTGTGTCCGGCCTTATGGATCCCTATTAAATGGCGTTGTTTCTTACTATAAATGTATAATGTAGTAATCGGAAGTTGTCCTTTCCATGCACCCATAATATAAAATAGAAGGGTACCCGCGCGTTGCGGCGGCGGGTAGCCTAAAATAATATTTTCCGGTGAATCATGTATTTTAGTTTATTATGTTATTTTTGATAATAAATTTACGGATATCAAGAATTTCATGTGACGTATTTCAACTCCTTTAACTAAGGAATTTATGTCGTCTTTTTTGGTCTTTTTTAAAGTCATCCGTATAACATGAGCCCGTTTGACCAGTGCCCGTTTGGCCCGTGCCCGTTCGGGCTGCGAGCCCATTTGGCCCGTTGACCTTTCGTGCTTGAATATTTGTATAACGTGTTTTATTATTTGTATTAGTAACATTTAATGCAGGAATTGTGTTTAAGTTGATTGTACAATATACTTGATAATTTGTATTTCTTATGTAAGGGGTGTTTTAATAATTACATTAATTGTATTTATTGACCAGTTATTTATCTTGACCAAATTAATAGTGCTTTGTATTGTGTACATTAAGCTTTAACACTTGTAAGTCTTAAAATTAAGATTGATGAGAAAGTTCATTAATAATGCTTTGTGTATTTTACAATAAGCATTATATCTTGTAAATTTTAATTTTAAGACCAATTAGTATAGATTAACATGTATATAAGCCGTTACGTTTAAACACATCTTCCCCAACTCAATCTCAAACCTTCAATCACTTCTCATTCTCAACTTGCTTAACACCAAAATCATTGATTAAACACCTTTTAATCACCAACATTACAAACTCATTCACATTCACAATAAACTCTTCTTAAACCCCTAAGGTAAAATCTTTAGTCATTCTTTAACATTTTACACTTCATTTTTGACCCATTTTTCAAGATTCATTAAAACCCCATAATTCAACATTCTTTTTCATCTGGGTATGTTTCTTTTTTGATTATGACAAAAGGGTTTTTAAAGAATTTCATTATATGGGTATTCAGTATTCTTGATATGATTTTTACTGTGATTTTTAACAGTTTCTTGATGTGGGTATTTCAGATTGCTTGATATAAGAGAGATTAAAATGGCTAATGTGCAACCTGGTTTTCAATTTAGAGAAGTATGGAGTGATAATCTTGAACACGAATTCGCTTTAATTCGGGAAATAGTTGATAAATATGCGAATGTTGCGATGGATACCGAGTTCCCTGGTGTTGTGGTTAAGCCTATCCCTGAAGTTATAAGGAATACTGATTATACTTATCTTAAGATGAGGAGAAATGTTGATCTGTGTAATTTGATTCAGTTAGGTTTAACGTTTTCGGACGAAAATGGGAATCATCCGACTTGTGGGAGTGAAAAGCGTTGCGTTTGGCAGTTTAATTTTAGGGATTTTAATTTGAAGAAAGATTGTTGCAATATTGATTCAATTAATATGTTGAAAGAGAGTGGGATTGATTTTAAGAAGAATAGAGGAATGGGTGTGGAAGCGAAGAAATTTGGGGAGCTTTTGATGTCGTCTGGAGTTGTTTCGAACGAGGATATTTGTTGGGCGACTTTTCATGGCGGGTATGATTTTGGGTACTTGATTAAGTTATTGACTGGTAAAAATTTGCCAGAAACTCAAGAGGGATTCTTTGAATTGATGAATGTTTTCTTCCCGAGAGTTTATGATATCAAACATATAATAAGATTTGACGATGTTCTTCGAGGTGGTTTAAGTAGGGTTGCGACGACTATGGGAGTTGAAAGATTTGGTGTTAGTCATCAGTCGGGATCTGATAGTTTGCTGACGTGTCATTGTTTCAAGAAACTTAAAGAAAATTATCTCAAAAGACCTTTAGAAACGTATGTGGGAAGGTTGTTTGATTTAGGCGTTCAAGAAGTTGTAGAAAATCAGTAGGAAATGAAGTACATGAGGCGTTGGTGCGTGTTATTAGTTTGTTTGATAATGCCTTTTCTTGATTGTTGGTACATGGGAATGAAACTAAGGGGTTTTGAAGTTTGAGTACTGTAAATGAGTTACTATACAGTAACAAGTTTTGGATTTTCAATATATTTTGCCCTGCTTGTGTGTTTCTTACAATGGTCTAATGAGATACATTTCAATATATCTGCTTTATACAAAGCTTGAGCATCAAAAACTTGCTTGTATCAGATTTTATCTTTCCGCAACAGCAATAATAAGGTGTATTTTACATGGTACAAATCCCTTAATCATGGAATGTACACTTAAAAAGTAAGATCAGATGAAATCCAAATAAAATAACAGTCGTAACAATTCTAACAATTACCACAGTGGAAGGAAGGGATAGGAAGTAAATGCTGATGTTAAAACCTTCATACCAAATTATTAATACAATAAACTATTACCAGAATAAATTAACTCAATTTCTAATAATATACCAGCACTTAGTATTATTATACCTGAAGGTAAGTTTATCTGCAGTAGCAAAAATGTATACTAAACTGCAAGAAAGTCAAATGGGTAGAAAAATGGTCAAACTTTTCGAAGTATTGAAAGCTATACGCAGTTAAACAGAGCTTGCAAATTGCAATATGTTAACAAAATTTAATAGCTTTACAGATTATAAACAGCAAATGAGATATCATTCTGTCTCACCAGAATTCGGATGCAAGAGTCTGAGTATAGTTGTTTATCAGTTGACCCAAGAAGGCAAGAAGCTCTCCAAGAATTCAAACAAGTACCCAATTTTAGGTAACATTCTCTATCTACTCAAAGGTTCTAGCTGAACTTCCAATCTTCTTGAAGAAAGTGAGAGCTTTTCCACATCTACTCCGTGTATTCTGCTCGGGCTCAAAAGATCAGTAATTTCCTCAGCTTCATCTTTATCATTACCCAAAACCCAATTATGTATATACCTTTTTTTACTGTATTCCAAATATAATACGGTAATAAAACCCACTATCACCCAAACTGACAACGCCCACATCAATTTCCTAATATTTTCACCATCATATCTTTCCCCTAGATATTTCATCCCACTAAAAATAGCAAAAATGCCAATAAACACCGCGAATCTTCCAACATAAGTATGTATATATTCCCAAACGAGTCGTTGAGGCAATGGGCCTTCATCAATATTAGTTTTTTTTGGTCTTAAATATGCATTAATGGGTTGCATGCAACCCAAGATTAATGTCAAGATTCCAACTTTAACATGTAAAAAGTGGATATTTAAACCCCTAAGTTCAGCAACAGCAAAAAGAATCCCCAAAAAAGTAATTGACAAACCCGACCATTGTGAATAAACATGAATCTTGAACCATACATCACCATTGAAATGTTTCATGTATCGAGCAGCGACTATCCCAAATGGAAAAAACACACCCCATGCGAGGAACATCATAAATCCATGTACCGCCAAAACAGGTCGTAAATCCTCCTCTGCCTCAGCTGAGCCACAAATAAGTGAAATCCGAACTGGTTTAGTACTTGTTCTTGAATGCATATTGTTCTGAGTCAAGTGGTTCGAGGACCATTCAGTCCCCATTGCCCATATGACTTTAAGAGGAGAAGTAGGCTCCACAATGTTTTTACATTCAATCTGTTTATGTTTATCACAATTTAAATCCAACGTTCGTGTGAATTCAAGAGTGACGACACCGTGTTCGGATTTGCATCTTACATGCGTTAAGTTTTCATTTGTGGGATGCAAACTTTGAGCATTCATACCATCAATCCAGTAAGTACTAACATGACCCGTGCCATTAGCATCGACCCAACCCACATATGCAAAACTATTCACCATTTTTGACCCGAACCCAATTGCAAGATACCCACTTTTCTTTTCACCTCGAGCTGCAATAGATATTGACTTTTTTGAAAGTGTCCAAAAGAATGTAACTTGTTGATCATCTAATAACACACTATTGTTATACATATCAGTAAGACCTCCATCAACAACTTGAACTTTCCACCCCATTTTCTTGGCATAAAAAGACTGATAGTAGACTTCATTAGGAGTGTTTCGGCCAGGAGCCCATTTTACTTCCTTAGGCCTGGAATGCACCCCGTGAGCCTTAGGCCCGCCTGCATAAATCATCTCTGACAGGTTTCTTGAAGTTGCATTTCCACCAAGTGGGTCAGATGTGATATAGAAAGCCTCATTATGACCCGCTTGTATTGAAAATTTAACTGGTACCCCTCTTTCGACCCGTAAAACAGGAGATTCTTTTTTGTTTATATACAAAACTTTTGAAGGGTTTGGAGGGTTCGGGTAATGTAAAGCTGGTCCTGAAGTAACAACAAGTGGTTCTTTCTTATCAGCAATTACAAGGTCTTGATCTTGTTTATTTTTGGCATCAAGTGGGCCCACACAGTCATTTACGCGCTCTGAAACATTAATATGAGCATGACCATAAGTCTTACCATGGTTTTCAGGAATGTAATAAGGTATGATTGAGTCAGGTGATTTAATCAAACCTAAAGCCCATATACAAGTCATGTTCTTTTTATCATCCACATTCCAATCATACTTTTTGTCAATAGATTTCAACGGTCTTTGATATCTAACAAACGATACACCATCTTTTCTATGTCCATAAACCAACATCGTATTATTAACCTTATCACGATCACCATCTGACTCAACATACATTGTGTCCGGACACACACCTTCAGCTTTACCATTTTTGTTTTTAGCACACTCACTATACTTAGTAATATGATAATCATCCACAAAAGGCATTCCCTTTTCAGTAAAACCCGTCACTGCCACATCAGCACCAAGCATATGATCATGTTCCTTAAACGGATCCGCCCACCCAAAAGCCATATATTTTTGTATATCAATAGCACCCTCTAATCCAATATCAATCACATTATCTTCTGATCTTAAAGTCCATCTTAACCTATACGTATCCGACAAAACCTTACAATTATCAAACATAGTAGGCTCTCCGTCAATCTCAACGACCGTACTCCCTGTAAAATTAATATTACTAGACGGGGCCGGGGCAGGCGTTGGAGCTTCACCCTTTTCTTTCAACACAACATGCCCGAAATTAGAAGCAGTTGATGTCTTCCAAATGGAAACAACCTTAATATCATCCCATGTAACATTACTCATTAAACCAACAGTAAGACTTTCATTTTTATAAGTTTTGGTTTTAAATTTATAATCTGATATAACAAATCCTGACGTTAGATTATCATAATTATCACCAACAGCGCCCCACCAATGAACATCAGAACCACCTGAGAGCATATCAAAACCTTGAACCTTAAAAGAACAATCATTGATTATAGTAAAATGTCCTCTTAGCTGATGTTGACACATAACAAATTGGCTTCTGTAATTGAGTAAAGAAGTGTTGGTTTTCGAACAGTTTTGACCCGGAACCGAATTGGATGTGGATAGTACGAACATGCATACGTGAAACCATAATGAAATGAATAAAAAAGATTGAGCATTTGCCATTACATTGATGAGAATTTTGAGATCTGAATTGGTTTCAATCTAGAATAATCGCTTATAAATTAACAAATAAAAAATGAAAATGGTAATGAAAACTTACCATTTATGCTTATTTTGAAAGTTGGCCATTGACAGAAACGAATGAAATCGTTATGTTTCGGGTCTGTTTTTCTTTTTGGTAATTGTTTACTATTGATCCTTTAAAACTGTCGTTTATATAATATGTGCCTTTAAGATGTTAAATGAGACTATATATATGTACCCTTTGATCTTAAACTAGAAACCTATCCTCGTAAGAACTTATGTGTAGATGCTATTTCTAATCTCAAATTTTGATATGTTTCATCAATAAGGATTTTTTTTTTTTTTTTTTTTTTTTTTTCTTTTTTAGTAGAAAGAGAGTAATGACTAGTGAGTACAACTTATGCATTTGAAGAAATATAAGTTTAATCTCAATAAGTTGGCACAATGTAGGGAATGCCTTTATATCTCTTCATAATCATCATCATTTTTTTACAAAAGGAAATGGCAGAATAAGACAAACTTAAATAGTTTCATTGACTACTTCATAATGATCTTAGAAATGTTTATTAGTAGTTGAGACTGATTTTTTTCTTTTTTGAAAAACAATATATTAACCAACATCAATCTGGCCCAATGGTGGATGCTTATTAAGTTAAGCGTGCACATGCGGGAGTAGTACCAGTGTGGGTGACCCACTGGAAAGTCCTCGCAATGTGCAAGGGCCACTTTGCTTTGTTGGTATCAGGCAATGAAGAGGAAGAGTCTGTAAGCCAATGTTGCGCAGGTTCCAATCCGAGCCACCCTCGGTTTTCATCCGGTCGTTACTCCAGCGAGGAAACTCGTGTGGAGGCGGTACGGTTTCCGGGAGGAAGCCGCTAATAGTCCCCACAACACCAGCGTGGACCCGGTTCAGACAACATAGTCTGGGTTAGTGGTGGATTAGGGTCTGCCAATGTGGCAGGTGCGACTCCGACCCTTAAATTGAAAGTCGCCTTCCAAAAAAAAAAAAAAACAAGCGAAAAACGCAGCCAACTTACAAACAAAAGGCATCCACATATCATTATGTCAACAAGATGATTATTTGAAGCTGACCCAAGAAAAACAATTACAAACAAAATACAAGCTAACAAATAAAAAGAAGACAAGGGCAAAAAAATAGCCCAAAATTAAGATTTAAGACTGTTAATGGACATGAAATAGACAGAGAAAGTATTTTGACCATTAAATCTATCAGAAGACTGATTAACCTACAGATCATAGATTCTATACATCTGTTGATACAAACAATCTATTTGTTCTGGAACCTGAGTAATATCACTTCTATTTGTTCTGGTAAGTTATGAAGGCATATTGTCATGTTTCTGAGAGCTTGAACACAAGGTAGCACACTAGCACTCATCCATCCATGATCTGTATATTCCATGTTATGAAGGCATGTGTTCTGGAACCTGAGTAATATCACTTGATCTACTTGATATCACAAGGCATATTGTCATGTATATTACATGGCCTTTGTGATATCAAGTAAATAATTTCAGCCACTTTGTTTTCTCGGTGGACTAGATCTCGTACTTCGAGAGGACAATGCAACCCTTGACATGTTTCTGAGAGCTTGAACACAACGTAGCACACATATTGTGTATTTGGTGACAACATTTGACTTTCAATCGTGCAATTGATGCAAATTACTTGTTGTGGCAATAGTCTAATAATGTATTTGACTTGATAAAATAAAAATATTGTGGTGTATCAATAAAATTTTCCCCATTTAATGTACTATCTCTGTTCCAAAATAAGTGTTCAGTTTAACTTTTTAGAGTTAAACAGGTTCAACTTTGACATTAAATATATTTTTTTTGTTATATAATACTTGATGAATAAAAAATACACTTAAAACCGCACATAATGATATGATTTGATTTGATTGTCGTTATGTTTTGAAAAAATCATCAATTTGAAGTTTTGGCGCCAAATTTCATTTTCACTGTTTTCATCACTAATTTGATTCCTTTCATTCGATTACGCGTAGTTCATTACTAAATACACTTGTGATCATGACTAATCGTAAGAAAACACAAAAAAGACAAATTAGGGCTCCTACTAGGTATAATGATCATGTTGTGGGGAATTAAGTCAGAAACGTAATGAGGAGGATAATGATGATGACAGGGCTTCAATTCAGGAAGAGAATGTTAATCATGAGAATGAGGCTGTGAATACTGATTTAGGGGGAAATAGTAAGGAAATGGACTCAAACAGGAAGGTAATGGAGGATAATGAGAGGAGCAGTGAGGGAATGGATGTGAATAAGGTTGCTACAGATGTTGATACTGCAATTGCATGTGATAATGATGAAAACTGTAAGTCACCTATGGCAACTAAAGGTATTGATGATACTAATACTGTTAATACTTCTAGTCCTGCTTCTAAAAGTGTTAATACTTCTGCTGATTCTGTAAATACTACTAGTCCTGTTGCTAAATCTGTTAGCTATGTTGATAAGCTGAATAACAATAAGGAATCATCTGATAATAAACTATTTCAAATCCCTACTGTACTTAATGAGAATGGACAGGAATTTGTGATTTTTGATGAAAAGATCATTAATGAGGGTAGTAAACAATGGGAATTGTCTGCATGTGGATATTTTGTAGGATGTCTATGCAGGAACTAAGTTTCCATTTGTTCAAAATGTGGAGCAAATTTGGACTCAAGCAGATTCTTAATAATGGAAATGGTACTTTTGTGTTCAAATTCAATAATGCTCAGGGGTTACAAACTGTGATTGAAAGTGGACCCTGGATTGTGAATAATAAACCAATGGTGGTTCAAAAGTGGAACACTAGTATTTGTTGGAATTAATCTTGCTATGATGAACAAAAGACACAGGTATGAATGAATATATATAAACTTGCTTTTGAATTGATTGAAACTTGCAATATTTGTTCATAGAACTTACAAATACATAGACCCTATATATATACATATTGAAAAGACACTATGAAACGGTGTGTTGTTTCATGAAACGGTGCCTATTCCAATAACCGACTCCAACTGACAATAACTGACTCTAACTACCTATTTGTAACGCCCCGTGACCAAAAACAACTAAAACATGAAAAATTTTCGCAAAATGTACACCTTGAAACTGACACCCTGTTACTCTTTTGCAAGCTGACAAAAATCTATACATATCTAGACCGTGAGACTATTTTTAAATGAAACTAGACTCAATTACCTTCAAAACGATAGGTGGCACGACCCGTGACGACTTACGGATCAAAAGTTATGATTTTTCAAAAAGTGCCAAAATTTTTACCGAGGCGCCCATCCGATCGGATCGCCATCCATCCGAATCGGATGGAGCCTGCTGATCCACCAAAAACACAAAAAAGTCCGTAACTCGCAAACCAGACCTCGAAACTTCACCAAACTTTCCAGATTTACTTGGTACACTATTTGGCTCATTTTCATATAAAAACTTTCACCGTTTGACCTCCCGAGATAGTACTTCTCATATTAACCACATTAAACCCATTTTGACCCATTTCACTACAAAACCACTTATACCCTTTCATTTTCTTACCAAAATTGACCACTAACATTACTTTAACATATAAAACATGATCCATACACACTTGACTCGTTTATACCTCAAAATGGGTGAGAACCCGTTTATACCAAAACACCCCTTAAATACCATTTCAACTACACACTTTTTACCCATAACACTTATTCACTACATAACCATTTAAACTCATTCATAACTTGACATTTCTAATATATTGCAAGGTTGTTAGTACAAGGTCTTGACCCGTAACTTCCCAAAATGGGTGGGATTGGCTAATGGCCAAACACCCTCCTTAGACCACCATAACCACAAACATAAAGACTTCTTGATATGCACATAAACTTGACTCTTGAACTAACATGAACAATGACCGTTGACTAACAAAATGACCATAGGAGATGAAATATACCCAAAACACGAAAAGACACGTCGGGGGCTTCCAACTTCAACACGCTTGGTCCAAAAGAAAACGGTCTTCTACTACAAACTTCTTCTAGCATGAACTTCTACTACATACTCACATAACCTTATCTTTACCTTTGCTTGATCCTTCAATACCTATCAAGAAAAACATCACAACTAAACACGTAAGCGAAACGCTTAGTAAGTACATGGCATAACAAGCTAAACATCATACATATCCATAACTAGTATAGCCACTAGTTAAGCTAGCGATATAGGGGCACTTACCTCACGCCAACATAGTCGGCATAAACACGATCAACCCGTAAGGTTGAACCTCATCCCATAGTTAGCCCAACGACTAACTAAGCTAATCCCATAGTTAGCCCAACGACTAACTAAGCTACTCCTAGTGATGGATCCATACTAGCTACGCACCCTATACCCTATCTTTCACCATTACCATGTAACAAACATGATAAAGCTAACACATAAACCATTATCATACATAATATATGATAAAGCTAACAATAACATGTTAATACCAATGTACTTACCTTGATTCTTAAGCACAAATCATACTAATAATAGCTTCCCCACTTCTTACTTGCTTCCTATATCAAAATCATCTCAAATTAGAGACTAATTAAATAACTAATCATGAATTACCAACCTTTGATCATTATGATCAATTATTACAACATGAACCCTAATTTCATAAATTTGGGGAAGAACACTTACTTGTTAAAGAGATTACAATTAAGGGTTCTCTAGTGAATCTTGATCACTTCTTGATACATAAATGAGCTAGATGATTTACTTGAAGTCTTCCCTCTCTTTTCTCCTTATGAACCGATCATCACAAATAGATGCCAAAGAATGTCCTGGACATTTCTAAAATAATCTAGGCATATGGCATTTAACTAATAAACTTTACCCATTTGGCAAATCTTAGCCCTTTTAGTTTCATTCTTTCTATAATGCCCTCACATTAATTTATTTAGCTAACTCACCATACATAACTTATAATATACAATACATATTATTTACATAACTAGTACCTTATCGGGATATGGGTGTAACAATTCTCCCCTCCTTAAAATAAGATTTCGTCCTCGAAATCTATGCTTGAAATAATTTAGGATACTCATTCCTCATCTTCTCTTCTGGCTCCCATCTAATACTTGTACCCTTACGATGTCTCCATTGTACTTTTACTAGCGGAATTCTTTGTTTCGAAGTTGCCTAACTTTCCTTCCTAAGATCGCTTCCGGTTCATCCTTTTGTGAAATCATTTATGGATCAATTTCTATATCATCTAACGTGACTACTCTAGTCTCATCCACTAAACATTTCCTCCAATTCAACACATGAAAGGTATTATTAATACCTCTCATTTCTTCGGGCAATTCCAAATTCTTCCCAGCATACGGAGGTTCTACACTTTCTACCGTAGAGTATCTCATAGGAGGCATGCCTATACTAGCATAATAACTATTATTGCAGGCGAATTCTACTAGAAGCAAGTGATCATCCCAGTTACTTCCAAAGTCAATCATACTAACCCGCAGCATATCTTCTAGAGTTTGAATTGTCCTTTCGCTTTGTTCATCGGTTTGAGGATGAAGAGCTGTGCTCATGCGTAACTTAATACCAAGTTCATCTTAAAAACTTTGCCAAAAGTTCGAAGTGAAACGCCCGACTTGATCTAAAACTTATCGAAATAGGTACTCCATGACGAGCAAATATCTTGCTATCATAAATCTTTGCTATCTTATGAACAGGCACATTCTCCCTAATCGTAATAAAGTGAGCATTCTTAGTTAAACGATCGACCACTATCCAGATTGTATCATTCTTTTTTCTTCGTCTTTGGCAATTTCGTAATGAAGTCCATAGTAATCTTCTCCCACTTCTTAACTAGAATGTCTAAAGGCTGCACTTTTCCATACGGCTTTTGATGTTCGGCTTTCACCTTCAAACAAATTAAGCATCTTTCTACGTACTTCACGCAATCTCTTTTCATACCCGGCCACCAATAGTTTCTTTTCAAATCAAGGTACATTTTCGTAGCTCCCGGATGAATAGAATACTTCGACTTATGGGCTTCTTCCATGATTAATTCTTTTATGTCGCCTTGAAAAGGAATATAAACTCTCCATACCGTGTCTTAATTCTTCGGCTGACTTCTTCAAGATGAGAAATGTGAGAAGTGATACGTTCTTTCTCTTGATTCTCTTCTTTTAACGCTTCCTCCTGAGCTAACTTAATCCTATCGAAAAGATCAGATGGGATAATCATTCTCAAAGAGTGAATCCGTATAACATCACTTCGGCCCTGATGACTTAGTGCATTCGCTACAACGTTCGCCTTACCCGGATGGTAGCGAATTTCGCAATCATAATCTTTCAGCAAGTCTAACCTCCTACGTTGTCTCATATTCGGGTTTTTTTATCAAGGAAAATACTGAAGACTTCTATGGTCGGTGTAAATTATGAACTTCACACCATATAGATAATGCCTCCAACTCTTTAAGGCAAAGACTACGGCCGCAAATTCAAGATCATGTGTCGGATATTTCTCTTCGTGCTTCTTTAGTTGTCTTGAAGCGTAAGCAATCACTTTACCCCTTTGCATAAGAACACATCCAAGACCGGAATAAGATGCATCACTATAGACCACCATGTCTTCGATTCCCTCCGGTAACACTAAGATCGGTGCTTCACACAACCTCTTTCGCAAAGTACGGAAGGCTTCTTCTTGTTTCTCGCCCCACACAAAAGGAACATTCTTCTTGGTGAGTTCGGTTAACGAAGATGAAATTTTGGAGAAGTCTTGAATAAACCGTCTATAATAACCCGCGAGTCCTAGAAAACTTTGAATTTCACCAACGTTCTTCGGCGCTTGCCAATTCATCACAGCCTCAACCTTTGACGGATCAATTTTAATACCATCGGGATTAATATCATGACCAAGGAACTGGACTTCTTGCAACCAAAATTCACATTTTGAGAATTTAGCATACAATCTTTCTTTTCTCAACGTTTCAAGAATTTCTCGAAGATGTAATTCATGCTCTTCCCTACTCTTAGAATAGATAAGGATATCATCGATGAACACTATAACGAATTTATCCAACATCGGTCTACATACACGGTTCATGAGATCCATGAAAACCGCAGGCGCGTTCGTAAGACCAAATGGCATAACCGTAAACTCATAATGTCCATAACGGGTCCTAAAATCCGTCTAGGAATGTCTTCTTCTCGAACCTTTAACTGATGATAGCCCGATTGAAGATCAATCTTTGAAAACCACTTCGCACCTTGAAGTTGATCAAACAAATCGTCAATTCTTGGTAACGGGTATACATTTTTCACCGTGACTTTGTTCAATTCACGGTAATCAATGCACATCCGCATACTACCGTCTTTCTTTTTAACGAACAGAATCGGAGCTTCCCATGGTGAGCTATAAGGGCGAATAAAACCCTTGTCGAGTGACTCTTGGAGTTGACTCATCAACTCGTTCATCTCAGAAGGAGCAAAACGATAAGGAATTTTAGCGATAGGCGTAGCACCTGGAACAAGATCAATACGGAACTCTACTTGTCTATCGGGTGGAATACCCGGCAGATCTTCCGGAAATACATCATGAAATTCATTATCAATCGGAACGTCATCGATACTTTCCTAGCATTATGGGAATTAGATCAATCTTAAAAACGCTCTCATCGATCTCTATCTCTACATTACGATACACGCTAGACACTATAACAACTTTACTATCGGCGATTTCAACTTCTACAGGTATTGGAAGCTTATCTAACGGGGTGGACAATTCTTTACTAAAACTATAAATTACGAAGGACACACTTGTGCCTTAAACATACAAAACACAAGCGGATTGGAATTAACGAGGATTATACCTGAGACAACATCGGAATCTAACTTTGCTTCTTTGGCACTCATCGGGTAAACACAAGCTTGAGGTTTCGGAACATCAACCTTTTCTTCCTCGATCCAGTTAAACAGCTTCGCTTGCTTAAGATTAGCTTTAGGACATTCATTTACCTTATGTCCTTCTTCATTGCACCCATAACATATCACCAAAAGCTTAGGGCAATTCTTTCTAATATGACTAGGATCCCCGCATTTATAACATCCCTTCATTCCAGATTTACATTCTCCCACATGGTTCTTTCCGCACCTACTACACGGAGGGGAAGCTCTCCCGTGTTGTCCTTCTTTGTGGCATCAAGTTTGCCCCGCTTACCAAGTGTTGTTGGTTGTTCTAGCTTTCTTTTCATCTCCTTCTTTTCCTTATCCTTCATACTATCCAAATCCGCTTCCTGATTACGTGCTCTGCTTAGAAGATCATCCATGGTGGTACCCTTGAAAGGCGATACTATATTACGAATTTCATCTTTGAGCATCCTTTGAAATTTATCAACCTTAAGCTTTTCATTGTCAATATACTCCGGGCAATATTGCACCATATCACAAAACTTTCCCCACAACTCATTCACCGATTCATCAATTTGCACAAGGTTATGAAAAACTTCTCTTATTTTATCAATCTCTTCCACGGAGGCATACTCTTTCATGAACACCTCCTTGAATTGATCCCACATGCACGACTCTCTCCAAGCACTACCCCTCTCATTTGCCTTGCCCTCCCACCATATTTTAGCTCGCTCACGAAGGTAATTAGTAGCAAAGTTCACTTTATCCTCTTCTACACAACGACTCATACGAAAAGCCCCTTCTATATCGGTAATCCATCTAGAACTCTTTAAAGGATCAAGAGATCCCGTGAATGTAGGTGGAGCACAAGCAGTGAAGTCACGATAAGTAGATTTCTCCTTTCCTACTCCAGGTCTAGCATTCGAATCACTCACTAACTCCCCACTATTCTTGAGTTTCTCATTCTCCTCTTGAAGTATCTTTCGCAAGTTCTCGGTGGTTTTGCTAACATAAAAGGGCATAGCCTTCTCGATGGCCCTTTCCACTTTATCCGCCACCAAAGTGTCCAATTCTTTCAACTCAACTCTCATAAAACTTCTAGGATTAAGGTTTTTCGGCATTGACATCGACGAGTCACTATTAGAGGGTCCATCATTATGTTTATCACTATCATGGCGGGAAAAGGTCGCTCTTAACACCTCCTTATTCTGAATCGCCGCCATCTTTTCTACTATACTGAAATTTAACAATTTATACTATTAAGCAAAATCATATACATGGTCAATACATGGATAACATATCCATTCTTATACTAAACACCATAGAGTTTATCATTCATGTATAGCCTAAATGATTTCAATCTCACATATGTATCATATTTTTATCACTACGGTGGCCAGGCGTAGTCATAAAAATACTTAACATATGTGTTCCCGAAATCACCCAAACAATACACAAATAACAAACACCGCTACTACACATGTCTATACAAGGCCTAAGTCTAGGAAATCCTAAGGGGAAATCCTAAATCTCTTAGACCGAAGCTCTGATACCAAGTTGTAACGCCCCGTGACCAAAAACAACTAAAACATGAAAAAATTTCGCAAAATGTACACCTTGAAACTGACACCCTGTTACTCTTTTGCAAGCTGACAAAAATCTATACATATCTAGACTGTGAGACTATTTTTAAATGAAACTAGACTCAATTACCTTCAAAACGATAGGTGGCACGACCCGTGACGACTTACGGATCAAAAGTTATGATTTTTCAAAAAGTGCCAAAATTTTTACCGAGGCGCCCATCCGATCGGATCGCCATCCATCCGAATCGGATGGAGCCTGCTGATCCACCAAAAACACAAAAAAGTCCGTAACTCGCAAACCAGACCTCGAAACTTCACCAAACTTTCCAGATTTACTTGGTACACTATTTGGCTCATTTTCATATAAAAACTTTCACCGTTTGACCTCCCGAGATAGTACTTCTCATATTAACCACATTAAACCCATTTTGACCCATTTCACTACAAAACCACTTATACCCTTTCATTTTCTTACCAAAATTGACCACTAACATTACTTTAACATATAAAACATGATCCATACACACTTGACTCGTTTATACCTCAAAATGGGTGAGAACCCGTTTATACCAAACACCCCCTTAAATACCATTTCAACTACACACTTTTTACCCATAACACTTATTCACTACATAACCATTTAAACTCATTCATAACTTGACATTTCTAATATATTGCAAGGTTGTTAGTACAAGGTCTTGACCCGTAACTTCCCAAAATGGGTGGGATTGGCTAATGGCCAAACACCCTCCTTAGACCACCATAACCACAAACATAAAGACTTCTTGATATGCACATAAACTTGACTCTTGAACTAACATGAACAATGACCGTTGACTAACAAAATGACCATAGGAGATGAAATATACCCAAAACACGAAAAGACACGTCGGGGGCTTCCAACTTCAACACGCTTGGTCCAAAAGAAAACGGTCTTCTACTACAAACTTCTTCTAGCATGAACTTCTACTACATACTCACATAACCTTATCTTTACCTTTGCTTGATCCTTCAATACCTATCAAGAAAAACATCACAACTAAACACGTAAGCGAAACGCTTAGTAAGTACATGGCATAACAAGCTAAACATCATACATATCCATAACTAGTATAGCCACTAGTTAAGCTAGCGATATAGGGGCACTTACCTCACGCCAACATAGTCGGCATAAACACGATCAACCCGTAAGGTTGAACCTCATCCCATAGTTAGCCCAACGACTAACTAAGCTAATCCCATAGTTAGCCCAACGACTAACTAAGCTACTCCTAGTGATGGATCCATACTAGCTACGCACCCTATACCCTATCTTTCACCATTACCATGTAACAAACATGATAAAGCTAACACATAAACCATTATCATACATAATATATGATAAAACTAACAATAACACGTTAATACCAATGTACTTACCTTGATTCTTAAGCACAAATCATACTAATAATAGCTTCCCCACTTCTTACTTGCTTCCTATATCAAAATCATCTCAAATTAGAGACTAATTAAATAACTAATCATGAATTACCAACCTTTGATCATTATGATCAATTATTACAACATGAACCCTAATTTCATAAATTTGGGGAAGAACACTTACTTGTTAAAGAGATTACAATTAAGGGTTCTCTAGTGAATCTTGATCACTTCTTGATACATAAATGAGCTAGATGATTTACTTGAAGTCTTCCCTCTCTTTTCTCCTTATGAACCGATCATCACAAATAGATGCCAAAGAATGTCCTGGACATTTCTAAAATAATCTAGGCATATGGCATTTAACTAATAAACTTTACCCATTTGGCAAATCTTAGCCCTTTTAGTTTCATTCTTTCTATAATGCCCTCACATTAATTTATTTAGCTAACTCACCATACATAACTTATAATATACAATACATATTATTTACATAACTAGTACCTTATCGGAATATGGGTGTAACACTATTTACATAATACATACTAGACTTTCTAACTTGACATATTTAAACCAAAGTTTTGGTTTAACTTTCAATACTCCCCCTTAAACTAAACTTTGGTTTAAGGTAGATCTTCAACTTAATTTGATCTTGCTTTTCACAGCAGGGCTGAATCTTCATCAGAGCAATAAACGAGGTGCGATACTTCATTTTTGTCTTTCTTTTTCCATTTGGTACATTCATATGAAAGGTGGCCAAATTCACCACAATTATAGCATCTCATTTTATTCTTGCCTTGTTCTCCTTGCCTTGTATCTTTTCCTCGTCCTTTTCCTACTTTGCTAAAGTTTCTTCCTCTTCCTTTATCACGACTTTGATTGCTTGAACTTGTCATCAAAAGTTTGTCTTGATAATTTTCTTCATGTTCGTCTTGACTTTTGAGTCGTTCTTCAAAAGCAATTAATCTTCCAATGGCTTCTTCAAACAACATTTTGTCTAGATCTTGATATTGTTCAATAGACGCCACGATAGGGAGAAACTTCTTTGGAACAGAGTTAAGTAGTTTCCTTACAATCACCTTATCTTCCAAAGTTTCACCAAGGCTTTTAAACTTGGCCTTTATACCACTTAACTTTCCTCCATAGTCACTTATTTTTTCATTTGGTTTCATCCTTAGCGTCTCCAGTTCACTCCTCAAGGTTTGTAGCCGTGCCTTTTGAACTAAGTCCGCTCCCAAATACTTGACTTTGATCGAATCCGATACTTCCTTTGTAGTCGAGTATTGTGCAACTTGCATTAAGACATCTTGTGGCAATGTTTGAAAGATCATTGCCTTCGTTGTATTTTCTTTCTTCTCATCCACAGCATCTTTAGCATTAATTATTTCCCACAAACCATGAGCCTTCAAGATTGTTTCCATCATGATTGCCCACGTTGTGTAGTTTGTTTCCGTCAGTTTCGGGCATTGAAGTGCTATGTTTTGCTCTCGAGTTGGTGTAGATGATTCTCCTATCTTCATGCTTTGTTGCTTTCTTACTTGCTGTCTTTCTTACTTACTTGTGATCGTACGATCGGTTGCTTACTTGCTTTGAAACACGAGGGTTTCTCTTACTTTGATCAAGATTGGTCTTTCTTACTTACTATAAAACACTAAAGTTTTCTTGACGTACTTTGAAAAAGGCTAGACTTTGCACTTACTTACTTACTTTGAAACACTAACGTTTTTCTTACTTACTTATTTTGGAAACACTAGAGTTTTCTTACTTACTTACTTTGAAACGCAAAGGTTTCGTTAAACACTAGGTTTCGTAAAAAACGATAGATTTCTTCTTACTTCTTACTATGTGAACCACAAGGGTTCGGTCTTACTTTTAGTTTTGTATTTCACTAATCTAAAAGAACGATTTTCTCCCTTTAAAATAGAAAATATACAAAACTTAATCTTACTTTCTTATTTTCTTACCTTTTTTTTAATAACCCCAATCAATTGATAATTACAAAATAGTTACTCCTTAAATAAAATTATTTTTATCAACAATAATTGATCACTAATATTTTAATTCAAAGCTTTCTTATTTTTTATCACTAAAATCCTTTATATAAATTCTAGAAAGAAATATATATATATATATATATATATATATATATATATATATATATATATATATATATATATATATATATATATATATATATATATATATATATATATATATAAGTTAAAATAAAAAAGGAGACTTATTGTTGTGTATTTTACTCTTTGGTGGCATACGTCAGATGCTCCACTTCTTCTTTTGACTTTCTGGTTATTATCAATACTAAAAGAAACAAAGCACAGATTTCTTTCTTTCCTTTTACACTCAATCAGGGGAAAAAATCACAAAACTCTCTTCTTTCTCTTCCCTTCAATCGATCACAACTACCCAAATCCGCCAATGATTTCTTTCTTCTTCCTCTTTCTGATTAGATGACGGTTTTGTGGTGGGTTTATGATAATGATTTCGTTCGGTTTTCGGGATGGTGGCTTTCTGAATTTCTGGTTGCGGTTTCTGATTGGAGAAACTTGCACTTCCCTGGATCGATTAACGCGCTCTGATACCAATTGTTGGAATTAATCTTGCTATGATGAACAAAAGACACAGGTATGAATGAATATATATAAACTTGCTTTTGAATTGATTGAAACTTTCAATATTTGTTCATAGAACTTACGAATACATCGACCCTATATATATACATATTGAAAAGACACTATGAAACGGTGTGTTGTTTCATGAAACGGTGCCTATTCCAATAACCGACTCCAACTGACAATAACTGACTCTAACTACCTATTTACATAATACATACTAGACTTTCTAACTTGACATATTTAAACCAAAGTTTTGGTTTAACTATCAATACTCCCCCTTAAACTAAACTTTGGTTTAAGGTAGGTCTTCAACTTAATTTGATCTTGCTTTTCACAGCAGGGCTGAATCTTCATCAAAGCAATAAACGAGGTGCGATACTTCATTTTTGTCTTTCTCTTTCCATTTGGTACATTCATATGAAAGGTGACCGAATTCACCACAATTATAGCATCTCATTTTATTCTTGCCTTGTTCTCCTTGCCTTGTATCTTTTCCTCGTCCTTTTCCTACTTTGCTAAAGTTTCTTCCTCTTCCTTTATCACGACTTTGATTGCTTGAACTTGTCATCAAAAGTTTGTCTTTATAATTTTCTTCATGTTCGTCTTGACTTTTGAGTCGTTCTTCAAAAGCAAATAATCTTCCAATGGCTTCTTCAAACAACATTTTGTCTAGATCTTGATATTGTTCAATAGACTCCACGATAGGGAGAAACTTCTTTGGAACAGAGTTAAGAAGTTTCCTTACAATCACCTTATCTTCCAAAGTTTCACAAAGGCCTTTAAACTTGGCCTTTATACCACTTAACTTTCCTCCATAGTCACTTACTTTTTCATTTGGTTTCATCCTTAGCGTCTCCAGTTCACTCCTTAAGGTTTGTAGCCGTGCCTTTTGAACTAAGTCCGCTCCCAAATACTTGACTTTGATCGAATCCCATACTTCCTTTGTAGTCGAGTATTGTGCAACTTGCATTAAGACATCTTGTGGCAATGTTTGAAAGATCATTGCCTTCGTTGTATTTTCTTTCTTCTCATCCACAGTATCTTTAGCATTAATTATTTCCCACAAACCATGAGCCTTCAAGATTGTTTCCATCATGATTGCCCACGTTGTGTAGTTTGTTTCCGTCAGTTTCGGGCATTGAAGTGCTATGTTTTGCTCTCTAGTTGGTGTAGATGATTCTCCTATCTTCATGATTTGTTGCTTTCTTACTTGCTGTCTTTCTTACTTACTTGTGATCGTACGATCGATTGCTTACTTGCTTTGAAACACGAGGGTTTCTCTTACTTTGATCAAGATTGGTCTTTCTTACTTACTATAAAACACTAAAGTTTTCTTGACGTACTTTGAAAAAGGCTAGACTTTGCACTTACTTACTTACTTTGAAACACTAACGTTTTTCTTACTTACTTATTTTGGAAACACTAGAGTTTTCTTACTTACTTACTTTGAAACGCAAAGGTTTCGTTAAGCACTAGGTTTCGTAAAAAACGATAGGTTTCTTCTTACTTCTTACTATGTAAACCACAAGGGTTCGGTCTTACTTTTAGTTTTGTATTTCACTAATCTAAAAGAACGATTTTCTCCCTTTAAAATAGAAAATATACAAAACTTAATCTTACTTTCTTATTTTCTTACCTTTTTTTTAATAACCCCAATCAATTGATAATTACAAAATAGTTACTCCTTAAATAAAATTATTTTTATCAACAATAATTGATCACTAATATTTTAATTCAAAGCTTTCTTATTTTTTATCACTAAAATCCTTTATATAAATTCTAGAAAGAAATATATATATATATATATATATAAAAGTTAAAATAAAAAAGGAGACTTATTGTTGTGTATTTTACTCTTTGGTGGCATACATCAGATGCTCCACTTCTTCTTTTGACTTTCTGGTTATTATCAACACTAAAAGAAACAAAGCACAGATTTCTTTCTTTCCTTTTACACTCAATCAGGGGAAAAAATCACAAAACTCTCTTCTTTCTCTTCCCTTCAATCGATCACAACTACCCAAATCCGCCAATGATTTCTTTCTTCTTCCTCTTTCTGATTAGATGACGGTTTTGTGGTGGGTTTATGATAATGATTTCGTTCGGTTTTCGGGATGGTGGCTTTCTGAATTTCTGGTTGCGGTTTCTGATTGGAGAAACTTGCACTTCCCTGGATCGATTAACGCGCTCTGATACCAATTGTTGGAATTAATCTTGCTATGATGAACAAAAGACACAGGTATGAATGAATATATATAAACTTGCTTTTGAATTGATTGAAACTTGCAATATTTGTTCATAGAACTTACAAATACATCGACCCTATATATATACATATTGAAAAGACACTATGAAACGGTTTGTTGTTTCATGAAACAGTGCCTACTCCAATAACCGACTCGAACTGACAATAACTGACTCTAACTACCTATTTACATAATACATACTAGACTTTCTAACTTGACATATTTAAACCAAAGTTTTGGTTTAACTTTCAATAGTATTAACCTTGATAAGTCTGAACCTGTAACACTCCCTATATGGATCAAACTACTTAACCTCCCTTTAGAAGCTTGGAGTATAAGAGGTTTAAGTGCTTTGGCTAGTAAAATTGGCAAACCGTTGATAATGGATGCAATGACTACTAGGATGTGTACTCAAGGTGTGGGTAGGCTAGGTTTTGCAAGGGTGTTAGTTGAGGCAAATGCTAGTAAAGGACTGGATGATACTATTGATGTGTTGTATAAAAGTAAAGAGGATGGTAAACAGTTTGTGAAAAAGGTGCAAGTTGTATATGATTGGAAGCCTCCCATGTGCTCTCACTGCAAAGTATTTGGTCACTCCTTTGAAAAGTGTTTGAAGAGGGATAGAACAGGGGAACCAGTGAAAGAGAATCAGAAGGATGGGGAAGGATTTGTTCAAGCCAATAATAGGAAAGTTAATCATAGCAAGAGCATAAGCAAGTACCACAATCAAAGCCTAAGGAGAAAGTTGCAGCACCACAAAAAGTCTATAAACAAGTTGAGAAACAGAATGATAATGCTGGTAAGACTAAAGAAGCAAATGAGCAGCATAAGGCAACACAAGCTCCTCAAAGGAAGGCATGGAATGTTGATAAGGAAGTTGTGCAAGCGGTAAGAACTACAGCCAATAGATATTGAGCACTGGAGAATCAAGATGGGTATCAAGATGGGGACCATGGTAATGTGAATGTGCATAATCTGAGTGTAAAGGACAAAGAAACAGTGAATAATTTTGTTTCAAGGAAATTTCAACTTTTTTTTGAAGTAACTGATAAATGGAGCCATATTATGAGGAGATACTTCAAAGATAGTTGGGAAGCAAAGTATGGAAAGGACAACAATAAAGGTAAAGGAGTATTGAATGAGAAAGAAGTATATGCAGATAAGTCTGATATGGCTAGTTTTATGACTGATAATGAGGCAGTGATCTGTTTACAAACCTCTAAACAGACAGAGGTGAGGAATTTAATTTGGAATGAGAAAATCAATATTTGCGCTATTTTGGAAACACATATAAAGAAGAATAGAATTGAAAAAGTGTGTGCTAATGTTTTTGGGAGTTGGCAGTGGCAGAGTAATGTCCATCTGAGTATAAAAGGGTGTAGAATTGTAGTGGGTTGGGATGCTAGTAATATTAGATGTTCACTTGTACATGCTACATCACAAGCCATGTTGTATTTGGTTGAAGTTTAGAGTACACAAGAAGTTCTTTATTGCACTTTCATATATGCAGCTAACAAAGGTAAAGATAGAAGGGAGCTTTGGCAAGATCTTGTTTTGTTCAAAAGAATTGTAGGGCAGGTTATATAGGCTCTTATGGGTGATGTGAACGTATGTTTGAACCTTAATGACCACTCTGAAGGAATCTCACATTATACCTAAGATATGGTTGAATTTTAAGATTGCATAAATGAGATTGAGATGGAGGATATTAACAGCTCAGGGCTACATTTTACTTGGACCAAAAGCCTTTTAAATCCTGATGCCACTATATTGAAGAAGATTGATAGAGTTATGGGAAATTGCAACTTGATTTCTCAGTATAACAATGCTAATGCAGTCTTCTTACCCTATGGTATTTCTGATCATAGCCCTACAATAATGATTATCCCTCAAGCTATGGTTAGGAAAAACAAGTCCTTTAGATTTGAAAATTATGTGGCTGATAAGATAGAATTTCAAGTTTTGATGGAAGAGAAGTGGAATACTGACGTCCAAGGCCATGCCATGTACTGGCTTGTAAAGAAATTGAAAACCCTCAAACCACATCTCAACAAGCTCAATTAGAAAAATGGAACTTGTTTGATAGAGTTGTTGATCTAAAAAAACAAGCTTTCTGATGTGCAGATGAAAATTGACCTTGATCCAGTGAACAAAAGTCTAAGAAGTGAAGAATGTGAGATTTTAAATGAATGTAAAGTTGTTGTGTCAGATGAAGAAAAGCTCTTAAGGCAAAAAGCAAAAGTTACTTGGCTTAATGAAGGTGACAAAAACTCAGATTATTTTTATAAAGTTCTAAAAGGCGGAGCAAACAAAAGCAGGATTATGACAATATGTGGGGAAGATGGAACAAGATATGAGTATAAGGATGTGGCTTATCAGTTTGTAAAACATTTTGAAGGTTTCTTAGGAATTAGTCCTGATGTGAGCAGTTTATGTGATGAGGATGACAGCCTTTTTGTTAAGAAAATTCCTGATGATGAAGTTGTTATTATGTTAAGAGAGGTCACTGATGTTGAAATTAAAATGGCTTTGTTTGACATTGATGATGATAAGGCCCCAGGTCCTGATGGTTTCACTTTCAAATTCTTCAAAAACGCTTGGAACACAGTTAAGAAGGACTTTTGTGAAGCTATCAAGGATTTATTTGTGTCAGGGAAGTTACTAGGGGGAAGTCAATGACACTCTAATTGCTCTAGTTCCTAAATCAAATACTCCTCAAAAAGTGTCTGATTCCAGGCCTATTGCATATTGTAATGTCATTTACAAATGCATTAGCAAGATACTTACTAATAGGATCAAAAATGCTCTCATTCATGTGGCTGAAGAGAATCAAAGTGCTTTTATTCCAGGTAGAGCAATAACTAATAATATCCTTTTAACTCAAGAGCTTCTTAAGGGGTATAATTGCATCAATGGTCCTAAAAGAGTGTCTTTAAAGATTGACAATCAAAAGGCTTATGATACTGTCAACTAGAAATTTATTGAAGTGATTATGCTCAAGTTTGGCTTTCCTAAACAAATGGTTGATTGGATCATGCCATGTATCACCAATGCTAAGTTCACCATTTGTGTCAATGGAGAGAGATATGGTTATTTCAATGGTGGAAGAGGGCTGAGGCAAAGGGATCCAATTTCACCCTATATTTTAACACTGGACATGGAGATGTTAAACTTGATTGTGAAGGATGAAATCAGGAAAAACAGAAACTTCAAATACCACTTTGGATGCAAACAGTTAAAGATTACTCATCTTTGTTTTGATGATGATTTGATTATGTTGTGCCATAGTGGTGTGGATTCTGTTTGCACCCTTAAGAAAGCTCTTAATAAGTTTAGTGCTGTTTCTGGTCTTGTGAAGGATTATACAAACACTTGGGATGTTAATCTTAATAATGTGTTTGGGATATTTAGGAATGAATGTGCTTTAGTACGCGGAATTTACTATAACACACTTAAAGGAACAAAAGGTGGTAAACATTCAAATGTGAATTGTAATGAACAATGAACACAACTTGAATAATACAAAACGATTCAATATTATTGATGAGATAATACGGATGATCTAACTATCACCAGGATTACAAAAGTAACCTTGAATCTTTGATTTGTTAAGGATTTGTGAATCAGTAACTAAGTTACTAGAGAGGTTGTTCTGTTTTGGATATTGCAAAGTTATTAGTTGGAAAGCTCTATTTCTAAGGTGGTGACTAAGGGATCCTTTTATAGGATAAGGACCCCTTATTACAAGTTGTCAAGTTGTGTATTATAATAAGATACTTGGACTTTTCTAACCTACTAATTACAACTTTCAATGTAAACTACTCAGTATTATCTTCTGCACAACATAGAAGACTGTACTACTTCTACTTAACGTGTTACATTGTACAAAGACTAATAATACAACTAAATATCTACAAATAAATATCTATCAACTTGACCTTCAACTTGGCAGGACCTTCTTTAACTAGCAGTACCTTCTTACCCAGAAGGTACTGTTAGTTTATCTTCAACTTCTTCAAAATCAACTAGCAGGCTCAATACTTCATCTGGCAGGCTCTTTGACTTGAACATTTTATTCCCAACAATCCTCCCCTAAACTTGTTATTCCCTTTAAAATACACAAGTTTCTTATGAATAAAATACATACCTTGAGGATCTGAGGGAACTCTTCCAAAAACTTTACTCTCTATTCTTCCTTTTTCTTTCACATTGCTCAAAAATGCTCATCAGCAAACTTTGAACAACTTCTGACTTTTCTTCATCTTTATCACACCTTAACCTCTTGGAGATCATGGTTGTAAGAACTTCAAAGCTCAGTGGATACTCTTTTTCAGCCAACATAAAGAGCTCAATCCCACTTTGTGTAAAAAGATGATGCACACTGCTAAGACTTAGGAATTCCCATGTAGTGGTAGGATCATGATATGGAAACTTCCAATGAACATCCTGTGGATCAGGATCATACATCCTATTGAACTCTACCCAAAGTTCTTGTTCCTTAACATCAGTCTTTTGCTTAGTGTTTAGCCTGATTTGAACTAGATTCCATAGCTCTTCTAAATCAGCTCTATCACATGCCCTTATTAGATTTTCAAAATTTTTGAAAATGGCAGTCTGATTTCCAACCCTGGTTATCTTCCATGCCTTTCCTGATCTATCATGGTGAATCTCCCAATCAATAATAGGGTGTCTAGACCTAATTGGATCAGCATGTATAATTGTTGGTAAAGAAATTATCATTTTACTTACTTGTTCTGGATCCAATTCTGCTTCTTGTTTCTTTTGATCACCATTCTTTTTCTTTGAAGGTTTAACATCAGATGGGATTTTGAAGTAAAGACTCTTGTAGGCATTTAGATAAAGGAAGTAGATTTCATCAGCAGATTTCTTCTTCAGTTGATATTCAGTCCAGTTAGCTTGACTTCTTAGAAACCTCTTCATGAAAGTCACTTGATCTTTCTCAGATGAGCCTACCTTAAAACCTCTTTTCTGACTTTCTTGAATCTTTTGAAAAATATCATCCAGAGCTGCTTCTTTATACTTTTTGTTGATAAAACTTTCAAGCTCTGCTGTTTTCTCTTCAGTGTTAAGATTCTTGTCATCTATAATTATGGCAGCTTGACCTCTCACAATTGGATCATTGGCAATAATCCATTGCATCTGTGCATCAAATGTTTCCTGAGCAGCTTGAGTGTCAAGAAGAGTTTGAGCAGCATCCTTTTGTTCTTGCATTTCTGCAAGGAGTCTTGAAGCTTCTAAAGCTTTTTGCATTTCTTCTTCATGAAGCTTTTTGGACACTTCCTCATCTAAAGCCATCTGCACTTGCTCTCTTTTCTTCAACCTTTTGGGCTTAGGTTCATCATCAACCATAATTTGCTTGCCCTTATCTTTTGGTGTTGGTTCTTGACTTGGAGCAGCAGATTGCTCATCAGCAATAAATAACCTCCCTTGAACAAACAAACCCCCTTGAGGCTGTGATTCCCTATTCTTTTGTAAACCTTTTCAGCAGAACCTTTATAATCCATAGCCAATAGCTTCTCAATCCTAGCAGGCTCTTGCTCTGTTTCAGCAGGCTCTTTATCACTAACAGGCTCTTGCCCTACACCAGCAGGCTCTTCATTATATACCTGAGTTCCTTCATGAAAATGAAATTGAGCCTCCTCTTCACCTTCAGAACTACCCATCCTCCCCTTTTTGGAAGAGAGACCCAAACTTTCTGCATCAGAACTTGAAGAACTAGATAAAACCAACTTTGAAGATCTTTTACCCTTTAGCATCTTCACTTCATTCTCCAATTTCTTAACCCTCTTAACTAACTTGATGTTGATCTCAGAAAATTTTGTGTTCTGACTTTTAAGAGCATTTTCCAAGAGCTGCACCTTCTCTTTTAGTTCTTTCACTGTCTGAGAATCCAGACTTTGATGTGGAGGAGATTGGGATGGTGATACATGATGTGATGGTGATGGTGGTGTTATAGATGGTAGTGGTGATGGGATTGGTGATATGTAACCAGGTGAAGAACTTGATGATGGTGATTCAGATGATGGTGTTGGTTCTTCAGCATGTTGTGGTAACATTTCCTCAAACAGTGGTATTTCTTCCCCATTAAAACCAATTTTCATGTTTGAAAATACCTTGTGTGAAAGTTTTGGTGTTTCATAAGGAGAGTGTGGGGGAAGTAACAAATGTTTTGATTTTGTGATGATGCATTGAATAAATCTGGGATACATCAAAAACTTTGTTTGGCTATCCACATTTTTAACCAATCCTTCAAAAATATGTTTGGAAAAGTTGAATTTTCTGTTTGTTGCCAAGCAAATGAGAGCTGTAGCCATGTTACCACTAAACTGCTCCCATGAGGTTTTCTTTTGGCTTAAACAATGAAGGATTGTATGGATAAAAAATCTCCATTGTGGGGTAAAATGCTTTTTAAGAAAAGTGAGTTTAGTAGAATCAACATTATACCCCATTCTTTCCAAATTTTCAAAAATTTCAGTATCAGGCAATTGACTAATACCATCTGAATCATCCAAATGAAGATGTCTTCTAATGGATGACTCAGTAAGAGTCAAGGTTTTGCCATCCACTTTGGCTTTTATCCTTTGGTCCCCATTTTCAGAAGTTTTAACTTTAGCTGTTTGCCAAAATTGTAAAATTTGTGATTCATAAATAGTGGGATTTACAAGTAAAGCAAACCTGATGTAAGAATCATTTAAAAAGTCCACTATTTGATGAAAAGAAGCATTATCCTCAGACTTTTCCAAAAATGCTAACTGGTTGTGACGTTTAACAAAAGATAGATTAGCCATGGTGAAAGTTAATGAAAAACTTGATTAGGATGGTGGGATTTGATAGTGGTACTGGTAGAAGATGAAAGGTGAGTGTTAATTGTGATAAGGACTGATGAAAGATATTATGAGAGTTTTACTTTTAACCGACAATAAGAAAATTTATAATAAGTAAATGAAAAGGCGGTTAAAAAGATCTTTTATATGAGAAATATAATATAATATAACATCAGTAATTTACAGAATTACCCCAACGGCTAATTTTAACTACCAGGCCTAACGGCTAGAATTTTATCTGACAGACTCAACGGTTATCTAGCAGTACCATTTTACTCTACCAGTACCAAAATTTGAACTACCAGTACCTTTGAAAGAAAATTTTACTTGGCAGTCTCTTTGAAATTTTAGCAAAAATCCCTTATAGTTTTTAGCAAACTATCAGCTATCAACGGATTTGATTTGTCTTTACCAAAAGCCGTTTGCTTATGGACTAGTCAACTATTTACTGTAAAGTATGGTTAGTTAAATACCATATAGTTTTTGGTAAACTATCAACCATCAACGGATTTGATTTGTCTTTACCAAAAGCCATTTGCTTATGGACTAGCCAGCTCTTAAGTTTTTAAAACTTGGTGAACTGAATACCAATTCCATATTGACCTAAAGATGGTGCAATTTCCTTGGATGGAGGAAATATAAGAGGCAATGATGCTGTGTATCTTGGATGCTTGGTTCAACAAGTGAAATCATCTATCAGCATGCCTTTGCATTGAAACTTTCCTTAGTTTGATCTAGATAGAATTTTCTCCTTTAGGAATGCTTCATCCCTTCTGAATATATGATTTAATCTTATCATTTTCAACCTCTACATCATCTTGTATTCTCTTGTCTTCTCCTTCCTTTTATTGGATTATCTTCCTTTTCTGGGCTATTATTTCCTCCCCTGAGCTTATTATCTCTCCTGAGATATAAATAACGTTTATTTCCCCCTTTGTTTGGAAGATCTCTTGTTTTGTTATCAACCTGAAATTTGTTAGTTGCAGACCAAAAGAACATAGTGCAAAGCACTTGTTTTATAGCATTGTTAACATTTAAGCATCAAGATGAACAAAACAGAGCAAACTTTAAACTAGCAGGACCAATTATGTACTGACAGTACCTTTTGACTAACTAGCAGTACCATGTTTAAGAGCCAGTACCTTTGTTTTTATGTACAAAAACACATGTTTTTCAAATATTAATCATTCCAATACCTCCTACCAGGTATTTAAATCTACCTAAATCAAAAGCTTTGGTGAGAAGGTTTGCAAAATTATTTTCTGAATCAATTTTGACAACTTGTATTAACCTTTTCTCATTGCAATCTCTTATGAAATGGTGTCTTATTTCAATGTGTTTTGTTTTTGAATGTTGAACTGGATTTTTAATGATACAAATAGTACTGCTATTGTCAATGTAAATAATGGTGTTAAGAAAATTGTACCCATAGTCAAGCATTTGATTTTGGATCCAAAGCACTTGCCCACAACAACTTGCACCAGCAACATATTCTGCTTCAGTTGTAGAGTTGGCCACCATTGTTTGCTTCTTGCATTGCCAAGATATGAGTCTGCAGCCAAGAAATTGACATCCACCAGTTGTGGATTTTCTGTCTAGGGTTGCACCAGCATAGTCACTATCAGAATAAGCCACCAAGTCAAAAGATGATTCCCTTGGATACCATAGACCCAACCTAGGTTGACCCTTGAGATATCTAAAGATCCTTTTGACTGCTGTGAGATGAGAAACTTTGGGATGTACTTGAAACCTTGCACATACACACACTGAGAACATGATATCTGGTCTTGATGATGTAATGTACATCAAGGACCCAATCATTGATCTATAATTGTGCAAATCCACATCTTCACCCTCAGCATCTTTTAGTAACCCCTTTTCTGAATCCATTGGAGTACTTGCAACCTTAGAATCTGCAAACTGAAATTTCCTCAGGATCTCTGCTACATACTTATCTTGGCTGATAAATATGCCTTCATTTGATTGTTTCACTTGGAGACCCAGAAAGAAAGTAAGTTCCCCCATGGAACTCATTTCAAACTTACTATGCATAAGTTTTTCAAACTCTACACACAACTCTTGGTTTGTGGATCCAAAGATAATGTCATCAACATAAATCTGCACCAGCAAGATGTCTTTCTTGGTTCTTTTGATGAACAAAGTTGGATCAATCTTGCCTCTTTGAAATCCATTCTCCAATAAATAGAAAGCCAAGGTTTCATACCATGCCCTAGGAGCTTGGTGTAAACCATAAAGAGCCTTGGTAACCCTATACACCTTGTCTGGATACTCTGCATCAATGAAGCCTGGAGGTTGAGAAACATACACTTCTTCTCCAATAGTACCATACAGGAAGGCACTCTTGACATCCATTTGGTAAACAGTGAAGCCTATGAAAGAAGCATAGGCCAAGAATAGCCTAATTGCTTCAAGTCTTGCAACTGGAGCAAAAACCTCTTCATAATCTACCCCTTCTTCTTGAGTATACCCTTGGGCCACCAATCTTGCTTTGTTTCTGATCACAATCCCCCTTTCATCTTTCTTGTTTCTGAACACCCATTTGGTTCCAATTGCCCAGTGACCTTTGGGCAAATCAACCAGTTTCCAAACCTTCTGAAGTTTGAATTGAAGAAGCTCTTCTTGCATTGCTTCAACCCAACTTGGATCATCTAAGGCTTTGTTAATGTTTTTGGGTTCAGCCTGTGAGAGAAAACATGAAAACAGGCATATGTTGGCAACTTCATGATTCTTTTCTTCATAAATAGATGAGATAAACCCTTCTTGGTCTGAAGTCAAGACTTGAGTTCTAGTTCTAACACCAGAATCAATGCTACCAATCACATTTTCAATGGAGTGATCTTTGAGAATTCTTGTGTTGTGTGTTGTAGGAACTTCATAGGTAAGTGGAAGATTGCCAATCCCCACTTCTTCTGGTAAAGAATCATCTGATTGAACATTTAATGGTTCAGCAGTACCAACTTGTGAACTGGCAGTACCATCTGGTGAACTAGCAGTACCATTTTCATTTGTACTACTTTCTTGATTCTCTTGACCCTGAGTTCCATGATCATCTTCAACACCTTCATTTGTTGTATTTGAAGGTTCTTCATGACTTGAAGATAAATCCAATCCTTTCCAAATTGGCATCCAGATGTAATCTTGATCTTTAGGTGTTTCAACATTGTCTTCAAAACCTGCATTATCATTAGTATTTGTACCTGAAACAGGCACATAATTCATAGATTCTGAAAGCCTATCAATGTCAAACATCCAATCTGGCCCAATGCCTTTAACATTTGGTAGTTTCTCTTGAAACTCTATATGCAGATTTTCTTCCACTAGCCTAGTGCAACTATTATACACCCTATAGGCCTTACTTTGCAAAGAATACCCTATCAAGTAGCCTTCATCAGCTTTTCCTTCAAACTTTCCTAGATGATCTTTGGTATTGAGAATAGTGACATGACATCCAAAAGGTCTCATAAAACTTAAAGATGGTGTTCTACCAAAGAAAAAGTTCATAAGGAGTCTTTTTATGGGGTTTAATCACAAGAACCCTGTTCTGCACATAACAAGCAGTACCTACTGCTTCAGCCCAAAATGAAATAGGCAACTTAGAGTCTACTAACATTGTTTTTGCAGCCTCTATTAGTGTTCTATTTTTCCTTTCTGCTACTCCATTTTGCTGTGGGGTTCTAGCTACACTAAATTCTCTTTTTATTCCTTTTTCTTTGCAAAATTCATCCATAACCCTATTCTTAAATTATGTCCCATTGTCACATCTGATTACTTTCACTTTCTTGTCAGCTTGGTTTTCTACCTCAGTTATATAAGACTTAAGGATCTCACTAGTTTCATGCTTAGATCTTAAAAAGAAAACCCAAGAAAATCTGTTGTAATCATCAGTAACTACAAGACAATATTTTTTACCATTCAAGCTACTCACATTAGTAGGACCAAAAAGATCCATATGAAGCATGTATAAAGCTTGAGAAATTGAGTTATGGGTCTTGGGCTTACAAGAAGCTCTATGTTGTTTGCCTTTTAGACAATCAACACAGGTTTGGTCATTTTGAAAAATCTTTTTGGGTAAACCTCTAACCAAATCATATTTTGCAATTGTATTGATTGTTTTAAAGTTTATATGACCAAGCCTTCTATGCCAAAGCATAGATTCATCCAATGAGGCTTTTGCTACTAGACAAGTTAAACTCTCCTTAGGATCAATGTTCTTTAAATCAACACTGTACATATTGTTCCTTTTTGGGATTTTAAGAAGAATCTGACTTTCATCAGGAATTTTAAAATCAGGAGAAAGAGCCATACATTCATTGTCAGTAAAGAGAACATAGTTCTTTTTATCACACATTTGTGAGACACTGAGGAGATTAAACTGAAGCTCTTTCACAAAGTATACATTTTCAAAATCTAATTTATTGGTTTTGATTATACCTTTACCAGTAATCTTTCCTTTGATTCCTCCCCCAAAGGTAACATATCCTCCATCAAATGATTTGAAGTCTGTGAGGTAAGACATGTTGCCTGTCATGTGCCTTGAACATCCACTATCTACATATCCTTGATCAGCAATATCATTTGAATGTTCCTGCACATATATAGACATATTAGTTTCCTTAGGGTACCCAAGCCATAACTGACTTGGGTTTGCCTCTTGCATCAATGTAATCAAACCTCTTTAGGACTGTTGATGCAACTTTTGATTGGAGTGGTCTCCATATCCAACATGCTGAGGACTTAACAGCATTTTCCCTTTTAACCCATTTTGTGGTCCTTGGTCTGACAGTACTAATTTTGGCAGTACCATTTGGTCTAGCAGGACCATTTGGTCTAGCAGGACCTTTTGGTTTTGGTCTCCAATCTTGTGTTTTAACCACAGATTTCTTTTCAATGGGACTTTTCACAACTCTTGGTGCATGTTTGAAAGTATTTCTTGCACCCTTAGTAGTCGGTTTTGAGTTAACAGGCTTATTTGGTCTAACAGTATGATTAACTTTTGGTGTGTTAGACTTCACAAAACTTTTTCTGGGGTTTGTTCCATTTGTTTTAGACCTTGATGTACTCCCAGAAACCCAGTTGTTACAATAAGCATGAGTATGATTAAAACTACCACAGTAATAGCAGGCCTTATTGTACATAACAAAATCATCACCAAGTTGGTGTGACTTAAGATTGTTCCAATTTCTCTGACTACCTCTAGGTTTGCTATTACACTTAGCACAACATTCAACTGTTTTCAGAACAGTTTTATCCTTTGTCTTAATCTCTACACTTTTATGACTGGGTGGTCCTACTTTGTTTCCTTTGTTTGAAACAGTCTCTTTTTCCTCATCATCAGATGTCCAATCTTCAATAATTGAAGCATCTGAGCTCTTATCAGTGAGCACCTTTGTGTTAGAGAGTGAAGCAACACTAGCACTCTCAAAAGGTTCACTTTTCTCTACAGGTTTTTCTAGTGGTTTATTGGTGAATTCATGTAAACCTGATTCTGCAAGATCTAATCCTGGGGGACAAGGGATTCCTCATTAAGGAGGTGGACAAGTCTTGTATCCAATCCCAGATTTGATTCTCTTGTTCATTTGATTTTCAACTATGCTTCTAGTACAGTCAGAAGCAGTTTCTAATGTGGTAACAGTTAGTTGAATATTATCCTTTGCCAATTTCACTTTAGCAAACTCAGTTCTTAACAGGTTTATTTCAGCATCTTTCAAAAATGTTTCCCTATTAAGAATGGCTTTTGTGTCAGAAAAAGTGAGTTCATTTTCCCTAAAATGGATTATCTGCTTCTCAAGTTTGGCCATACCACACTTATGATTAACTAGGTCTTGATGAGTGTTTCTTTGTTCTACTTTCAGGTCATCATAAAGTTTTATTAAAGTTTGTAATTCTTCAAAAACTTTACAAGTATTAGAACATTTAGTAATTTGTACCTCAGGATTGGAGAAAGCCATTAAAGCCATTTCATCTGAAGTTGACTCCTCTTCACCCATAAAGCTCCAATCAAAACCCAGCCCATCAATAGCTACCATAGCTTTAGGCTCAGTGATTTCCACAGCCTTGCTCTTGTTCTCAAAGCTTCCTTTGTTCTCAAAGCTTCCCTTGTTCTTGTTCTCAAAACCTCTTCCTTTATCATCCTGCTTCTTTGGTCTTCTACACTCTCTTGAGTAGTGACCCTTCATGTGGCAGTTGTAGCACTCCACTTTAGACTTGTCATACCCAGCAGGCTCATTACCATTTATGGAAATCTTCTTTCCAGTCCTCATCAGTAATTTCTTAGCCCTTATGCTCAGAAGTGAAAGTTGCCACTTTATGTCCATTTCCTCAAGATCATCATCATTGATCTCTTGAATATCTTCAAAAGTCAATATGGAACCATTGTGTTGTGATGTCAGGAAGGCACAACCAATTGTTTCATCTAGAATTGTTTTGGTACTGCTAGAAGTATTGGCAGTACCAAAATTTGTGTTGGCAGTACCTTCTTCTCCACTATCTTTTTCTTCATCTACTATCCTTGAGGTGCTGGGAGATGACACAAAGGCCATATTCCCTGAGCTTGAACTAGTAGACTTCTTCACTTCATGCTCTACTATCTTGAAGTTGTTGTAAAGATCATTAAGACTCATTTGATCAATATCTGGTTTGTTTTTACAGACAATGACATGCATGGCCCATTCAGAGGGTAAACTCCTAAGAAATTTGGAGTTTAAGTCCTCTTGAGATATCAGCACTTCATGAATGGCTAACTGACTTGAAAGCTTTTGTAGTCTGTTGAACATGCTGTCCAAAGACTCATTTGTTGTGGCTGTAAAGTTTTCAAACTGATGTTTGAGGAGAGTTTTTTGAGTTTTCTTGGTGGCATCATTTCCACCAAATCTAGCCACAATAGCTTGAAAAAGGGTTTTAGCACATTTGTACTTGTTGAAGATCAAAAGCTGGTCATTTGGAATAGTCATGAGAAGCATACTCCTGGCCTTAAGATCATTTCTCTTTTGGATTCTTTCTTCTGCGGTTGTTGGGTTCACTTGCATATTTGTTACTATTGCATCGTTCACTGTGGAGGTGGTGATTGTAGGTTTGAATGAGTTTCCTTGTTCAATAATCTCCCAAAGTGCATAGTCTTGCACTTGGAAGTATTGTTCTACCCTTAGTCTCCACATATCAAACTCATTTTGTTTGAGTAATGGAAGTTTTGCAGCCACATTGGTTTGAATGTGTTCAACGTCCATTGTTCTTTTAAATCGTAAATATCAGCCTAGCTCTGATACCACTTGTGAAGGATTATACAAACACTTGGGATGTTAATCTTAATAATGTGTTTGGGATATTTAGGAATGAATGTGCTTTAGTACGCGGAATTTACTATAACACACTTAAAGGAACAAAAGGTGGTAAACATGCAAATGTGAATTGTAATGAACAATGAACACAACTTGAATAATACAAAACGATTCAATATTATTGATGAGATAATACGGATGATCTAACTATCACCAGGATTACAAAAGTAACCTTGAATCTTTGATTTGTTAAGGATTTGTGAATCAGTAACTAAGTTACTAGAGAGGTTGTTCTGTTTTGGATATTGCAAAGTTATTAGTTGGAAAGCTCTATTTCTAAGGTGGTGACTAAGGGATCCTTTTATAGGATAAGGACCCCTTATTACAAGTTGTCAAGTTGTGTATTATAATAAGATACTTGGACTTTTCTAACCTACTAATTACAACTTTCAATGTAAACTACTCAGTATTATCTTCTGCACAACATAGAAGACTGAACTACTTCTACTTAACGTGTTACATTGTACAAAGACTAATAATACAACTAAATATCTACAAATAAATATCTATCAACTTGACCTTCAACTTGGCAGGACCTTCTTTAACTAGCAGTACCTTCTTACCAAGAAGGTACTGTTAGTTTATCTTCAACTTCTTCAAAATCAACTAGCAGGCTCAATACTTCATCTGGCAGGCTCTTTAACTTGAACATTTTATTCCCAACATGTCTCTATCCCAATCTAGGGAAGTGTACTATGTTTTGTGGCAGTCTTGATGAGGAAACCATAAGTGCTATAAGTAGCATCATGCCATTCAAATAAGGTAAGCTCCCAGTCAGGTATTTAGGTGTTCCTTTGGTGATTAAGAAAGTTGGAGTTGCTGATTGTAAACAATTGGTGGATAAAGTTCAAAACAAGCTAAATGACTGGAAGAACAAAAGTCTCTCATATGCATGAAGAGCCCAGTTAATTGCCTCTGTTCTTGCATCAATGTAGTTATATTGGGGGTCAGTGTTCTTACTTCCCAAGACTGTAGTTAATGATATTGAGGCTTTGTTCAAAAAATTTCTATGGAACAGTGGAGACAGCTGCAAAGGAAAGGCCAGGGTTGCTTGGAAAGATGTGTGCAGGCCCAAGGATCAAGGAGGATTGGGTTTTAAATCACTGGAATTATGGAATAGAACCTTGCTCTTAAAGCATCTGTGGAATGTGGCATCTAGAAAAGAACCTCTCTGGGTCAAATGGATCAATGAGGTTAAGCTAAAAAAATAGGAGTGTTTGGGATGTGGTTGCTGATAAGAATGATAGCTGGTTTTGGAAATGTATTTTAAACTTAAGAGACTGGGTAGGGAAGCATATGAGATATCAAGTTGGTGATGGCAAAACAATAAGTGTGTGGCATGATAAGTGGCACAGTGAATTGCCATTATCAACCTATATTAGCAAAAAAGAAGTATTCTATGCTGGTTTTCAAGATGACACAAAGTTAGCTGATGTGATTGATGATGATGGATGGAAATGGCATGTGCAGTGGTTAGTTAAGTTTCCTCACTTAAATAATCTTACTATTCCTGTGCTAAAAGATAGTTCTGACAAAGCTGTGTGGGTGGACAAGAAGGGCAATGCAAAGAAATATGCTATTAGTACAGTTTGGAAGGATGTGAGGGAATAAATTAATCATGTAATCTGGAAAAAGCTTGTTTGGTATTCATAATGTGCTCCAAAACATGCCTTTATCTTATGGCTGGTTATTAGGCAAAAACTGTGTACATAAGACAGGCTGCAAAGGTGGTATCCAAACAGAACTTATGAATGCAGCCTATGTGAAAGAGAAGCAGACTCACATGACCACTTGTTCTTTAAATGTGAGTTTGCTAGGCAGATTTGGAAGTTAATAAGCAGGATGGCAAAAATACAATCTAAGGATAATACATGGGAAGGAATTGTTTGCAAGTTAAGCTCTGAAACTTCTGGAAGGGGTGTTTGGGAGATCATAAAAAAGTTGTGTATTGCTGCTACAGTCTACTACATCTGGCAAGAAAGAAATGGCAGACTGTTTGATGACCAAAAAAGAAGTGCAGATGACCTTTTCAATACAATATGTGATGAAATTAGAGCCAAGATGGTTTCAATCAGGGCCAAGCAAACTGCTAATGTGCTTAATGCTGAAACTATCTGGAGTGTCAAGTTTGTAAGGAAAAATAAAATAGCATGGCAGTTGTGTTTGGATCAAGGAATGTATGGCAGTTGACAGTGATTATGATTTAAAGGGGTGTTTGGTTCAGCATTCAAGATGAAGCTGTATAGGAGTTTTGATCCCAGTTTGGTATCACTACTTCATGAATGATCTGAAACTATCAAAAGATCAATTATTGCAGGCCATAACAATAGTAAAGTACCTTGTACCTTGGTGTCTATTCTGGTGTGACTGTACCTATCTGATCCATATAGCTATGCTCAGTTGGCCTTGGGAGGAACTAGTATCTATCTTGGATCAATAGGAGGTCTAATTCAGATAAGATGTACCATAATGAAAGGCTTTATATTGTGAAGGGTATATGGCTTGGGTGGAAAATGTATGATGGGTAGAATAGAGAGGAATGAAAGTGGACCTTCTTGGTCCACCCAATACATTGTCAAGGAGGTAATGTGTAACATCCCAACCCGAAAAGGGCGTAAGTGTAACATTATGGTTTCAATCAGAACATATAAACACAAGCGGAAGACTTCTTATTAAATACTAAGTCAAGAATTACAAGGACTTACGAAATATAATCCAAACAATAATCTAAATATAATACACATCCAAAGCATAATGTCTACAATCATAACTCCAATAATGGAATCTAATCAAGGGTAGGTCCTCTATCTTCTACTCTCAACACTCATGCCCAGCATCCCGCTTATAACATGCCACAGAGAAAAGAAAATGCGGTTGAGCTAACGGTCAGTGAACAAATATAAACAAATGAAAGGTAATAAGCAAATACGAAATGAATAAGCGAATGAATCCAAGAGAACTTGCTAAACAAGATATCAAACAGAATATGGAACATATGAAAGGGATCAAAGCATAATAATAAACATAAAGTGGATATCAATATCAAAGGAAAATGCCCAACAAATCATATAACAAATTGTACATGGAGTAGCTAGCTCGATGTACCAAAAAGTGAAATGGGGTGTATTGCAAACACTCAAGTCCATTCACAAATATATATATCATAACTGAACAAAGAACCTAGGATGCATCCATACGCTCCCTTCAAAACAAAGATACATATGCCAGTTCTAGACTAAACATACATATAATAAACACGAGCCAGATGCGCCATATATACAGCTATATAAACAAATGGGAACATTGTGGAAAAAATCCCACCTCCACAGATAGTGTCAATACCATTGGTGTATCAATGGCAAGGCCATGGACTCCCCATGACTGGCTACAAATATGGGTAACATAATAGGCATAGTACGTGCCATCTAATGATAAGGGATAATTATAAATTATCCAACTCAGATAATAGTTATACAAATAGAATATAGCATTAAACGAGTAATCAAACGAATAACTAAACAAATACGGATCAATGCATAACAAATATCAGGAAACAATGAGTCATGAGAAATCCTTAAGGATATAGTACAACTAGATTATGTAATTATAAAAATTATTTAAATGTTGTTTTCATGAAAGTATTCTTTTAAAAGTCGTTTTCATAAGAGTTATTAAACCTTCATTAAAAAAGAAAAAAAAAAGAAAAAGAAAAAGAAAAAGAAAAAAGTGGTATTACCTCATATTCATAGAAATCATTTTTAAAATATTATTCCTCAAAACATCATCAATATATATTTAAGAAAGGTTTTCACACGAAGTCATAATATTAAATGGGTTACAAAGTATCTAAGGATTCTAATACGGATATTTAAGTCACAAGAGAGAACGGATGAATCAAAGCATATCAGACAGAATAACCAAACGAATATCAAATGAATCATAACTCAGAATAGCAAATATCAAGGAATCAAAAGTCATGAGATACCCTTACTGAAAAAGGGTGAAATATCTGTACCTTATGAAACGCAAGCAAAAGGGCAAAAGAATACAAGAAAGAGGATTACTCCGACTTCACCGGATCTACATGAATTATAATCATATATTACTTATACGCTCATTTAATACCATAACGGATTTTTAATGTTTGTTATCAATCACATCTTCATATTTAGGGTTTACTTAAGTTAAGTGATTAATACATAGGTTTAAGGTTTCATAATTAAGGCATAACTTAATTAGGTTATAAATGTAATATCAAAATAGGTTTATTCGAATATGGAATTCGGTTAGACTGAGTTAACAATCAAAACATAGGTTTTATATGTGTTTCAAATTAATAATTAATCTAGTTAAGGTTTAAGTGTGTCAAAACAGATTTTAGGTTTAGAATGCAAATCTGACTCAGTTTCTTATGAATTTATAGACCTACAACTTAGCTCCTGAGGCTCTACAATTTTTATCTGTGACTCCTACATATGTCTAGTACTTCCCCTAATTTTTTCAGATTTTATTACTAAGTTCAAGTTCCCTTTCAAAAATCGTTTTTCCAAACCTGCCCAGAAAGATAACTGGACAGACACCTAGAAAGTTTGCCCTTAACGAACCCATTTTGACACTTCAGAAAAATCCACCAAAATTCTAGTAAGGCATATACATCTTAAAAATTATCCCAGTCAAATGAGATCTCTTAATTATTTATGGTTTTGAAACTAAAAATTAAAAACACCAACTGATTTTTAGACATCCAAAATACAGTTTTGACACTTGAACTCCCAAAAATCAAAAGACTACTCTCCCAATCTCCAAAAATTATGAAATTTAATATCCAGATAGCACACATCCTGAATTTAGTTTTAGCCTAAAAAATCTTGCAAAAACACGTTTGTATCATTAACTTATCACCCTTGCAACACGACCCAAAATCCTGGACAGCATGCAGTTGAGACAGAAACAACCCTAACCTAAACCCTTTTTAACCCATTCGACCCATCATAAATTCCTAGGTTTTCCAGGTTTTATTTAACCATAGTTAATGTCTTATTAATGAGATTATTAGGGTTTTCATATCAGATCTAGGGTTGAATGTTTAGGTCGAACAAAACAGAAAATCATGGGTCGATTACACAAGTTTAGTATGTTATAGTTATGATTTCATGTGGCATAACCTTTTTATTCATATTTTAACGAGACAAGCAAAATCACAAGATGATTATATTGATTATAACAATTAGGTTTTACACGTTCCAAATCTGATTTTAGGTTTTCATATGTGTTTATGTGCCGTGTACAAGAGAGATACAAAAGGATATCATGGTTACCTATTAGCCGATTCAAAGAAGAAAACAAAGAGAGAACAAAGATCACAAGTACACCAATCTTCCACCTTCTTCTTCTTCTTGGACTTGAGAGCAAAAATGGAGGGAATAGGGGGCTGTTTATGGTTCGGTTATGGAGGAGAGTAAAAGAACAAAATATGTGTTTTGAGAGAATGAAAAAATGCGTGTAATGTATAATAGGTTAGGGGAATACATCTTCTAACTATGCCAACATATATTGTGTATTAATTTGTCCTTATCTCTACTTCAATGACAACGTGTGAAAGGGATTAGGAGGGGGGAAAACCAGTTTTGGTGTTTAGGATAGGGATTGAGACATTTTTTTTAACAAACTTTTATTCATTTACCATTTTGGTTATATGTATTAATATAGTTTTAGGCTTTTATCTAATAATACTAATCTTAGGTTAAGTTCAAATTAGTCGTCAAAATGTGAAACCGGGAATTTAGGGTTTTACAACTCTTCCCTTCTAAAAAGAAAATTTCGTCCTCGAAATTGAAACAAATAGTTCAAATGGAGACGTATCAATTTACGAAAGAAAATGAAAATGGTTAACTCACTCGGAATGATTCTTCTAAAAGATTTAATGAACAAAAAAGGTTTTCTCATGACTTGGTCCAGACAATCTAGGATAGCTTCAGGCTCTCCAACAAAACAAATCATAACGAATCTGATCCAAAGAATACGAAAAATATATGTAACGGATGATAGTTGTAATTTCTCAAAGAGAAACATGAACTGTAACATGATTATGAACATGAGACAGATACAAAGGGAATGATAAACGGTAGGAACTTCATCAATTCTATTCTAAGATTCTGAACGAATCGAGGAAATGTTAAAACGATTAACGATGCTCATATCGAATTATCGAACGTACCAAATTCCTAACGAGGACGGCAGAATATTCGTAGTGATAAGAATGAACCTAAGGACTGACGAATCGCTGAATAACTCTCCATCATATGCTAGAACGTCTAACACTTCTGTATGGAGAAACCTCAAGAACACACAATCTCCTGCCTGAAATTTCAAAGCTTCTCTTCCACAATGGTAACTGTTCTATTAGTCACTAAAATCCCTCTGGGCCTTCAATAAGCAGTTCTCCAACTTGATTCCAACCAAAAGGTGTTCTACATCTTCAACCCTACGAAAGTTATCATTACAAGCAACTCAACCTGATACAAATCCTCGTCTCAATTCCGTCCATTCAAGAGCGCATGATCTCAAAGTATCTTCCCAAGTCTAAATAGTTTGTTTCGTCTGTCCAATAATCTCAGGGTGAAAAGCAGTACCTAATCCAAGTCCAATTCCCAATGCCTTCTATAAATCTTTCGAGAAATATGAAGTAAAACACGGATCTCAAACACGATCACTGCAGGTGTGCTAAGTTCCCGAATAATCTTCTGCTGAAGGACTTCTGCCGACTTGCTAACTGCCTTTCCACCAAAATGTTTGCTCCAAATCTTTATTTTTTTTCTTAGTACAACTAAGATAAGTAGAGAAGTAGAAACTGTGTGCCTTAGACAAATAGTTTCCTCAAGTCTTTTAACACAGATCATAATCTACCATACAAGAATTGCCTCCAAATCTTCCTAACAACCACCATTGTTGCCAACTCCAGTTATGTATTGAATAATTCACCTCACACGGTTCAGTTGTCTTGATGCATAAGTAATAACCTTTCCGTACTGCATAAGGGCATAACCAAGTCTCTTCTTGAAACCTCCAAAAATTGGTACTCATCTGTAAGTATGGAAGTAGGAGCTAATTTCTATTTCAGCTTTTCCAAAACTCAGTTCTCATACCAACTAAACTTCTCTCCTCTTCTCATAAGCATCGCCAACAGTAACGCCAGTCATGAACATCTTCCACAATTCTTCTGTAATACTCAAAAGGTTCTAACTTCTGTAACTGTCGTCGGTCTTGGCTATTTGGTATCTTCGCAGGATCCTAATAATACCATCAACTAAGAATGCCACTTGTCCCAACCAATATCACACTTCCAGAATATACAAAGTTTCTTCTTACGCAAAGTTTCCAACATAATACGAAAATGATCCTCATGTTTCTCCCTCGTCTCTGAATGTACTAAAATGTCACACTATGACAAATTTGTCCAAGTACTCACGAAAGGCACGATTCACCAAGTCCATAAAATAGTCGAAGCATTAGCCAATACAATTGGCGTCACTAAACTCATAGTGATCATAATGAGTACGAAAGATAGTTCTAGGAATATCTTGCTCTTCATACGTAACTAATGATATCCAGAACTTAAATCAGTCTTAGAGAAGACTTCACATCCTAAAGTTGATCAGATAAGTTGTCGATTCGAGGTAATGAATAACGGTTTCTAACTGTAATACGGTCCTACTTCCAGTAATCAATATACCACCTCATGCTACCATCCTTCTTCATCGCGAATACAACTGGAGCACCCCACGGAGATACGCTCAGACGAATAAAACCACTTCCCAGAAGTTCTTGTAGCTGTTCTTTTAATTCTACCAATCCAAATGGTGCCATTCGATACGGAGTTTCAGAATCAGGCAAAACGTTGCTTTACTCAGATAGAATTCAGACTCATTTCACTTACTGTTCTCAGGCACTTCTCAAAGACATCCTATGATCCCAATAAGTTCAGGTTATATGATGTAACTATTATCACGTTGGTTAGGCGTCATAATACTTGCACCATATAAACATGCCTTTATTGATATCATATTCTACCTCGAGTCGTGACTAAACAATCTCTCAGTACCAGGTCAAATCAACTTCACACTCCGGTGGAAAATCTTGGTGGTCGTTCAGGGATTACATCGAGAAAACTTAGATTGCAAAATGACTCTCAAGGTGAGATCCATCCCACGGTGTACAAAATAGGTGCTAGGAAACCTTCACAACCGCGAAAAATAACGTACGAGTTTCCAGGGTAGTAATGATAACAACGGATTAACCAGTCGGGAATCATGGTAAAAAGTGTTGGGTCCGTCAGTACCCAAGGATCCTGAAAACAGGATTTGAATACAAATTACACTAAGTGTTAATCAACCGAAAACATACATAAGTCATTGAGTGAACAATCACTCAGTGAGTTACCTTCAAGATGCTCAGGACGAGTCTAAGAAGAAAGACTCACCACTCAGTGAGGCGGAACTCCCTAATTGTTACTTGAGACAAAGAAGAAGGTAATGGGTTCAGTGAGTGTTGGACAAGAACTCACTGAACCCCGGTCTCCTCAACAACAATAAGTGATTAAAGACTGAAGACTGAAGGCGAAGACTGAAGAACCTGAAGCCTGAAAGAAAGGCGGGATTGAGCGGGAAGAGTTTGAAGAAATAAGGATAAGTCTTATCGGGTCAGAAACCAACCTTCCCTAATGCGGCTAATAGTCAAGAAGTGTCAGAACTGACACTCGAAGACTTTTTGGCCCATTCCTATTGGTTCTTGGAAATGACAAATACTGTTGTAGTTGTCAAACACGCTTTGTATTCTTTTTGTATTTTAATCTTCAGTACTCTTTGATGGTTGTATATAAATAGAAACAGATGGAGAAAAATGAGTTAAGTTTTGTGCATTAAAAGCTTAGACTTTCACAAAACAACTTTTCTCCTACAAAGAGTAACTACATCCCTGAGATAGCTTAGTGGGTCAATATTGTTACCACTCAAGCATAGCTTGAGTTTAGATAGGAGACACACCATACCTTGTCTATTCAATCCCTAGTGTTTGTTCCGCAAAATACTTGGGTAATAGATTCTTTGATTGATTTCTAATAAGAATTTAAACGTTGAAAAACTTTGGGTTTTTATATTTAGGTTTTACTTATTTGTTATAATTAATCATTAAGTTAATCTCAGTCATAAACACAATTAGATTAACTTTGTAGTTACTTCTAAGCGTGTAAAGGGAACAACAAGTGGTATCAAAGCCTCTGGTTTATAAAATCTTTTCAAAAACTAAGAGTGCTCAAGGTTTTTAAAACCAAGATCCTACTATGGCTGAAATTAATGTGCCCCAGCTCGTCGATAAAAAGGGTGGTAGCTTTTCAGCTGTTGCCCCCAGACTCGAAGCTGGAAAATTTAGCAAGTGAAAAAAGCGAATGCTTTGCTACTTGACTGGTATGGAACCATACTACATCACTTGTGTCAAAGAAGGTCCTTATGTCCCAAAGACTGCTGAGGGGCTAAACAAGCCTGAAGCTCAGTGGACCATTGATGAGAGAAGGGTGGTCAATCAAGACCAATGCCTGAAAAGCATAATTATATCTTGTCTTCCTGACGATATAATGTAATCAGTCATCAACTGTTCAACAGCCAAGCAAACTTGGGATGACTTGATTAATTGCTTTGAAGGTCCCTCAGATACCAAGGAAAACAGGATCATGGACCTGAAACTTGAGTACAATACTTTCAGGGCAAAGGACTCTGAAAGTCTCTCTCAGACATATACCAGATACAAGACCCTGATAAACGAATTATCAAATGATGGTGTAGTTTTGTCTAAGCATGAGACAAATGTTGGCTTTGTCAACAGTCTCCCTGAGAAGTGGCTAAACTTCTCACAGGGCCTCAGGAATGCTAATCACATTCAGAACCTTGAGCTCCCTGAGATCTATGGGAAGTTTGTCTATGAAGACAACTTAATCTCTAGGAGATACCCAGACTCAAAAGCTCTTGAGACCAAAAAGGCCCTGACCTCCTCACCCATATCAACTGCCTTTTATTCTAATGGTGTTGTACAGGATTTTCAAGAGGATTCTGAAGATGAGATTGATGAAAGAACTGGTGATGAGTACCTAAGTGACTTAAACTTAGAATTCCAAGAAACAGCACTCCTTGCCAATTCAAAACGTTTTATCAAAAGAAATTAGTCAAACTTTTCAAAAGCCAAAGCAAATGAAACCACTGAATGTTTCAAATGTGGTAAAAAGGGCCACTTTGCTAGAGACTGTTATTCAAAAACCATCTCAGAACCCTCTTATAAATTTTCTGGAAACAGTTCCTCAGGAACTAGCAAGTTTCAACCTAGAATGCTTCAGTCGACCCAACATTTTCAAAACTATAATGTTCAAAAGGGTCAAAAAGACTTTGAGGCTAAATATAGGAAAGCTAAGGCTAAACTTTCTCTTCTTGAAACTAATCCCTCAATGTCTCAGGCTGCTCACACTTCCAAACCTGTTCAGACAAAGAACAAGGTTCTTGTAGCAGAAGCTTATGACTGGGATTAAGAAGAGGTCTCCTCAGAAGATGAGGAAATTAGAGTAAGTGCACTGATGACACTTTCTGAAGGTGATCAGGTGGCTGTTGGAAAAAGCCATGCAAGGAATGGAGAATGGGTGAACATAACCATGAAAAAGGTAAATATTTTAATTTCAATGGATGATGATTCTGACTGGCAGTTCTATATGAATTATATTTGTGTAGATCTTAAGTTTGTAGAAGAACAAAGGCTTAACTTGCTTTCAAAATATAACAATCTTGTGTTAGAATTGAATAAGTGTGGAGATGAATTGCTTGTATTAAAACAAGCCAAGTTAGAAACTATTACACTACAAATTCAAAACACTGAAATTTTGAAACAAAACCAAGCCCTTCAAACTGAACTTAACAAAGAAAAGGCTGTCATTGAAAGCTGGACTAGAAAGAACCTCAAGGTCTATGATACTGTGAGTCTTATTCCTAATAATGACAAGAAAATTATAGGAATAGACCAACTCACTGAAACCCCAAGTGATAGTCACAAAGAAAAGACCTTTATTCCAGCTGGCATATCTTTTGAGCAAGAAATGCAACCCAAGTCAAATGACTGGATTGTCAGGGACAACCCAGTCAGTAAGTTACCAAACTTTGAGACTGGAAAAATCTTGCTTCCTGAAAGTCAGGCTCTGAAAAATATGCTTGGACTTACTGACCAACCCAGTAGTACTGAGTCAGTCAATGAGTCTGAATCAGAATCATTCACACCACTCCCACCTCTGAATATCCTTCAGGGTGCTGCACCATGCTCCGACCTCCCACCATTGGTCTACTCTCAGTATTCTCCAAAGGAGAATCCAGGAATGGGAAAAACCATCCTGAAAAGGCAATCCCCTGATGTCTCATGAGTCATCAACTTCAGTCCCTCCTGAAGTAAAAACAGAAAGCCCTGACTCAAAAATTGATCAGTTGGCTGAGCTTGTCAGGAAGCTGAGTGAGAAGATTGAATCTTCTGAGAAACCTTCTCAATCCAAGATGAAGGAACCCAAATCAGCTTCCTCAAGCACCAAACCAAGACCCTCAAAACCCCTGAAAAGGTGTGAGCTGTGTCACTATACCAATCATTTCACTGATGATTGTTATAGAATTCTTTACTGCATGATATGCAGAAAGGAAGATCACAGGACCTCTGATCACCAATCATACACAACCACATCAAAGATGGCGAACTTTAAGGCACAGGCTTTAAAATACCCTTCTGATTCTAAACAAAAACAGAAACAAAAGGCCAAGCCTTTTGCACCTTGCCCTCACTGTGGCTTCAATGACCACCATCCTAAGGATTGTCTAATGGACAACTGTTGTGAAATTTGTGGAGATCCCACTCACAACACCTCAGGACATGAGAAGGTCATTCAGACCAGAAGAGGTATGATGCGTGGTTTTGCAACCTTACAACAGGTTTTACCTCTCGAGGGATCTCAAGAGGCTTACAACCCCACCAGGCAGTGTACCTGACCGATGTAGTATAGTGTAGTGGTAAGTACGGGGGATTGATCGTTCTCCACAGGGAATAGTGTTCGTTAGGTATGAAAGACTACTCTAATAGGTCTAAGGGTTGAGGAAGATTCTTTTTGTGTTTTTATATTTTTTATGAAAGCAAGTAAAATCTCGGGTTTGAAGGAGTGGGCGGAATTAGTTGCTAGTCAACTAACCCAAATAACTACAAATGCAAATAAAATAAAATAACAAAAATGAAAATGATGGTGGAAACTAATGTGTAGAGAAATGTGTTCACTTAGATTTCCTTACTCCCTAACTATCTTTTACCGGTTGATTAGTGTGTATTAGTTGCGTGGATGACGGGTGTATTCCTTAATACCAATCGTGGGGTGGCGTACGTACTTCCCCAACTCTACAAGCTCCTACTTCACTCCTATGTCGAGCCGGCTAGGAAGCTCCTAACATGGGATCACTAGAATTCGCTTGTGCATTAAATACAACCATAAAAACCTTTAGTACGCATTTGGTTCATGTTTCTTAAGACGTTCAAGCAAGTTACCGAATAGGAAGTTAGCCAGTTTTCTTAAGCCTAACATAGATAAACAATCATCCAATACAACTAATAACACACTAATAACCAATAATCAATAGCTAGGTTTCATTAGATCTAAGCAAACACAAGATAAATCTAGCCTAACATGTTAAACAAAAGACAAGAACAAGATAAAATCAAACAACACATAGACATATTGAATGATTAATTGATAACTTATCTTTCAATGTAACATGGAAGATCTCAAGGCAAAAAGCCTTGAAAAAGATGCTAAAATCGTCTTAGGGTTTTCTCCCAAAAATTCCACACTAAGTTCCACACTTTATGACAAAGAATTGCAAAACTATATATAGATTTTTACATCTGACGGCGTCACGTTATGGAGTGTGACGCCGTCACCTCGCCGCTTCTAGGGTTCCCGGATGGCCTTCTTGACGCCGTCCCTCTTTAGCTCTCCAAAATCCGTTCTGGCTTATCAAGGCTTGACGCCGTCAGACCTTGAACGTGACGCCGTCCCTCTTTGAATTAAGCCGTGACGCCCTTGATCAGGTTAAAGCGTGACGCCGTCAGAATTTACATGCAATTTTCACTGGCTTATCATGAGTAAATTTCACATCCACCTTTTCTTGCCAAGCCATGACGCCGTCCAGAGTAAAATCTGACGCCGTCAAAGGTAACTTTTAGCCGATTTTTGAGACTTTGTCGTTTTCTTCACTTTTATGCTCCAAAAACGTCCAAAATGCCTCCTTTTCCAGATTTCTCCTCAAAAGTACCTAAAATGACAAAAGGAACGATTTAGGGCGATATTTGATCAAATAAATACGATTTAGGGCTTAAATGACCCCTTAAAAGCGGTACACTTTTCGCTTCATCAAGGTATGACCAAGTCATCCTCTCAGTCTACTGAGTCTACCTCTGCAATCAAATGCAAAACCTGTGGTAGCTCAGTCCACTCAACCACTGACCATGAATCAATTGATACATTTAAGAAAACTACTAAAGTCAAGCCCTCCAAGATGAGGGGTCCTAGAAAGAACTAACTCAGTTTACCATTTGTACAGAGGCATGCTAGGGAGCCTGTTTGGAATCTAGATAGTAGATGTTCAAGGAGCATGATGGTGTGAAAGAATATTTGCACAAATATGTAGAAGAACCAGGACCCAAGGTGATATTTGCTGATAATTCAGCATGTCTCACTGAAGGTTATGGTTCAGTAAACTGTAGTGGTATAGTCTTTACTAGGATAGCTTATGTCAATAGTCTTAAGTACAATTTGATCAGTGTCAGTCAACTATGTGATGCAAAGTACATAGTTCAGTTTGATGATAAGAAAGGAACCATCTTCAATGCAAATAAGGAAGTTGTCCTTATTGCACCAAGAAGACAAGATGTTTATGTGTTAGACATGTCCAGTCTAACTCAGAATGGAACTTGTCTCTTTCCTCAGGCCACTGAAACCCTCAACTGGCTTTGGCATAAGAGACTCTCCCACCTGAACTTCAAAAACATAAACAATCTTGTAAAACAAAACAAGGTCCTTGGCTTACCATCACTTGTGTTTTCAAAGGATAAACCTTGCTCTGCCTATGAAAAATGTAAACATCATAGAGCATCTTTTAAAACCAAAATAAACTTTTCTATCAGGAACTGCCTTCATCTTCTCCATATGGATCTCTTTGGGCCCATCAATCCTAGATCCATTAACCATGAGAAGTATACTCTGGTCATTGTGGATGAATACTCAAGATACACTTGGGTTTACTTCCTGATAAAAAAGAGTCAGGCAACTGAAACTATCATATCTTTTGTCAGGAACATTGAAAATCAAAATGACACTAAAGTCAAACAGATTAGGACTGATAATGGAACAGAGTTCAAAAATTATGAACTTGAATGTTTCTGTGATGAGAAAGGAATTTCCCAAAAATTTTCCTCTCCTTACACACCTGAACAAAATGGTGTTACTGAGAGGAAGAATAGAACACTCATTGAAGCTGCCAGGACAATGCTAAATGGATCAGTCCTTTCCAAACACTTTTGGACTGAAGCAGTCAAAACTGCCTGTTATACCCAAAACAGGTCCATCATTGTCAAGAGACATGACAAAACCCCTTATGAGTTATTCAAGGGAAGGATCCCTGACATCAGCTACTTTCATGTCTTTGGGTGCCCTATGTTTATTCACAATCACAAGGATCACTTAGGGAAATTTGATGGCAAAGCTGATGATGGATACTTCCTAGGATACTCACTTGTCTCAAAGGCCTTCAGGGTGTTCAACACTAGGAGACAGCAAACTGAGGAAACATTCCATGTTACCTTTGATGAGAGCACTGATGCAATCAGTGTCTCTAACACCTCAGTGGAAGAAATAGGAATTGATGATTCATCAAGATACCCTCCTGATGAACATCATCCTGACAATGATCCTTCCACTAAGTACCAAGCAAATGCTGACATCTCCTACTACATCATCCCTCACAACCTTCCTAGCCCAACCATCACTGAGTTTGTTGAAGCACAAAGAAGTACTGATACAATCATTCAGTCTGAACAAAGTGGTCATTCAACCCAGTCAGACACTCAAGATACTAAAAATCAATATGTGTCTGCACCTGACCCTACCAATCAGGCCTCCTCAAGTTCTAATCAGTTTCCAAGACCTCAGAGACAGTTGGACTAGGTCTCAGGATATAGAACTTGTCAATATAATTGGAGAGCCTACTGAAGGCATGCTCACTAGAAGTATGGCTGCACAATTAAGAGCAGCCTCTGCCAATGAATGCCTATTTGTGGACTTCATCTCCACAATTGAACCCAAAAGTGTCAAAGAAGCACTTACACATCCAAGTTGGGTTTAGGCAATGCATGATGAACTGGAACAATTTGACAGAAACAAGGTAATGACCTTGGTCAAATGTCCTAAGGATGTTTCAGTCATTGGCATGAAATGGGTGTTCAAAAACAAATCTGATGAAAATGGCATAGTCATTAAAAATAAGGCCAGACTTGTAGCCAAAGGCTATAATCAACAAGAAGGCATTGACTATGAAGAAACATTTGCACCAGTGGCAAGGATGGAAGTCATCAGGATCTTTCTTGCATTTGCAACATACATGAACTTCAAAGTGTACCAAATGGATGTAAAAAGTGCATTCTTAAATGGCTCACTGAAAGAAGAAGTTTATGTTCAGCAACCTCCTGGATTTGAAAGTAGTGGTATTATCTCGTATTAATAGAAATCATTTTAAAAATAGTATTCCTCAAAACATCATCAAGTTATATATTTAAGAAAGGTTTTCACACGAAGTCATAATATTAAATGGGTTACAAAGTATCTAAGGATTCTAATACGGATATTGAAGTCACAAGAGATAACGGATGAATCAAACCATATCAGACAGAATAACCAAACGAATATCAAATGAATCATAACTTAGAATAGCAAATATCAAGGAATCAAAAGTCATGAGATACCCTTACTGAAAAAGGATGGAATATCTGTACCTTATGAAACGCAAGCAAAAGGGCAAAAGAACATAAGAAAGAGGATTACTTCGACTTCACCGGATCTACATGAATTATAATCATATATTACTTATACGCTCATTTAATACCATAACGGATTTTTAATGCTTGTTATCAATCACATCTTCATATTTAGGATTTACTTAAGTTAAGTGATTAATACATAGGTTTAAGGTTTCATAATTAAGGCATAACTTAATTAGGTTATAAATGTAATATCAAAATAGGTTTAGTCGAATATGGAATTCGGTTAGACTGAGTTAACAATCAAAACATAGGTTTTACATGTTTTTCAAATCAATAATTAATCTAGTTAAGGTTTAAGTGTGTCAAAACGGATGGAAGTAATATAACTTCCCTTTGCAAAAAAAAATATATATATATATAATTTATTCATATTTTTTCATCAAGTATTATATAACACCCGCAAAAATAGATAAGGTTAAAGTTGAACCAGTTTGACTCTGAAAAGTCAAACTGGACAATTATTTTAAAATGAAGATAGTTTGAACTTTGAAGTTTTAATTTTGTCTTATGTATGTATCATTACGGGTGACTCAGTGACTTATAACATGGCCGAAAAAAACTTGTGTCATGCCACCAGTCACCTCAAATGACGCGCAAAAGGAAAAATTAAAAGTTTATACATTAAATAGGATATATATATGATTTAAGATCATTTGAGGACCAAACTTTTTTTACATACCAAGGGACTAATCTCCACCATTCATCTTCCCTCCATCTTTATTTGATCTAATGGATGAGATTAATCCCAACAATTTAAAAAACCCACTTTCATCATTTTTTTTCAAATATTAATATCTTTCAAACCGTTAATCGTTAAGCGAAAAAAAATATACCATTACGACGAGCATTTAATTATCTTTCAATAGATAGGCACTTTGATATATTTTCGACAAAATTTTTTTTTTTCGTTTTTTTCACGTTTTTTTTCGTGGCCGAAAAAATCATATATGATATATCATATATGATATCTAATATCATATCATATATGATATTACATATCATATATGATATGTAATATCATATATGATATGATATTAGATATCATATATGATATGTAATATCATATATGATATATCATATATGATTTTTTCGGCCACGAAAAAAAACGTGAAAAAAACGATTTTTTTTTTTTTTGTCGAAAGTATATTAAAGTGCCCGTCTATAGAAAGATAATTAAATGCTCGTCGCGATGGTGTAATTATTTTCGCTTAACGATTAACGGTTTAAGAGATAATTAAATTATAAAAAATGGGTGAAATATTAAAATGCTTTTAATCTCAACCATTGATTTATTTTTAAATGGATGGTGGGGATGAGTCCCTTGGTATGTGAGGAATCTTTGATTTGTAGAATAACTCGACTCGGATATATATATTAATAAACACTAAAGGATTTTCGGTTCAGTTAAATACATTTTTAGATGTGTTTGGATGCTCACACTAGTAGGTGTGAACGAATTTTGGAGATATCCACGTTTTTGAGTGTCGACAGTTATAGAAATAAATGTGAAGAATCAACAATTTTTCTGTAGTGCTTGCCGTTAAAAAAACGATTTGATATAGGCATACTTAATTTAATTAAGAGATTAGATGAACTATGCGTATGGCAAACTTTTATTAATAGCCCTATAAGAACTAAGAACTGTAATTAACAAAACCTTAACATGAGTTTATTTTGTTTAGCTAAATACACCCACAACGATAGCGAAGAAAAGGTACAAATAAAGATTATCAGTAAGAAAATTACAAGATTTTAAACATCACAAAAGTGCAATCAAATACGACATACAAGATGTTGCATAAACTATGACATTCATGATGACGACAATAAAATTTGCAAAAAAGAAAAATGAAAATTAAGATACAACTAATTACTATCAACATGGGTAAGATCTCCTCTCGACATAGGCTTATCAGTGGTTCCACCTTCTTTAATCTGCTCAACATCTGACCGCTTCGCACGTTGATCCACATCTTGAAACGATGGAGGGTTTTGGTGTAACTGATATTGGGTCGATACAGGTTTATTGCTACGACTATTGATGTTGGAGGTAGTAGAAGAAGATCCAGGCATCCTAACGCCCGAGAAAGATGGAGCACCAGACATTGTTAAAGAGATATGTTGATTGAATGTGATTCAAAAGTTGTCTATTTATAGCAAGAACATATTCACATCTACGTAATATGATATCACTAAGATGACGTTGTTTCGTGCATTTGATTAATGATATGTATTTTTTTAATTTGATTTTTATGATAATGCTAATTAGCTGTCTGCACAAATAATTAGTTAAGCATAGTAATATTCAACTCAAAAGTATATTCACACGCAACGTGAACACATTAAAAGTCAGACGTATGATCACAGTGTTTTGCGAACCAAGGAATCAAATTGTAATAAACTAAAGTCGTTCACATGCTTCACTACAATAAAATACATAGACTAAAATCTTGATGTGCATTGTAAGATGAATAGGTTTTGTGACTTTGTCTCTCTTGAGTTGAATACTTGGCAAATAGTTATACAAAAAGTATTTGTAATGTTGGTATAATGAAATTTATTTTATAATGTTGTCTCTTACTAATTAATACGTATTACATATACAAGATCAAGGATTGAAGAAGAAGATTTAAGTGGGGTAAAAGAGGAATAATTAGCGGGTTAACATATTGCTTGCTGAGGCAGAGATGGCTGGAGAAAAATTGCTCAGTCCATAATTGGAGATCACTGTCCCGTAAGCAATTAAAGGTTTACATATAGTTTCTTACTAGAAACTTAGTGGTTGATGCCAATGACTATTTTCATATGTCTATTTCCTACTAGGGATGACTTGTTATAATTTTCTGGAATCGAACATGGGCAGATAGGACTACTAGGAGAGTAACTAAGGAGATGAAGTGAGGTTTAATGAGGAATTCTTTTCTGAACAGTGTATCTTAACTAGATATAAAGAATGTATGGTTAAAGGGAAAAAGTGGAATGTGAAATGTTGAAAAATAGTTAAATGAAAGAGAAACTCTCTCATCTATACTATTCTTTATTCATACGCCTCTTTGTATCTCATCTTTAACCTAATTAAAAAACTCTCTCATCTTCACATCTCACATCTAACATCCACCTCCTCCACCACCGGAATCCCTCCACACACCATCATCTACAACCGGCCAACAACCTTCTCCACCAAACGACCACGCACCTTCTCCACCCCGAAAACCGTGTCACAGGTACACCATCGAAACAACCGCTGGCTTTTGATATTTTTATTTATAGATCTAGACCATCTTTGAATTTACACGTTATTTACATACAAATCGTACACTCCTCTCTGTCTCTCTCTACCCACACAGTCACACATAAAAGAAAACCCTAGCTTTTATCAGCCGCCGCCCCTTTCGCCGCCACCACCAAGGTATGTTCTTCTTTCTAAAAGGGCTTTTCTTTTATGAGTTTAGTTTTTTTGTTCGAAGGTTTCAGTGATTTTGGTGTTTTCAGTTAATGGTAGAATCGCGTTTCGCGGTGTCTAAATTAAGATGCTTTTAGGAAGCGAAGTGGCGGAACTACGATTCAGGTTTGAAAGGGTATAACCTTTATATAATTTTTGAGTTTTTAGGTTTTTGGTGATTTTCGTGTATTGAGTTAATTGATGTTTTGTTTTGCTGATTTACGGGTTAGGTACGATTATGAGATGCGGTTTCGGAGGCCGAGAAGCGTAGGAGATTGGTAAGTTGCCTTTAAAAAAAATTAGGATGTGTTTTGTTGGTTGGTTTATATGATTTGCGATATATAGTGTTTGCTATTTTGTGGAACCGGTGGAGTGAGAGGTTTGAAAGAAAAGATTGGTTTTCATGGTCTGTATCGTCTTGCGGCTGCGAAAGAAGCTTTAACTGAGAATGTGAGTTCGTCACCGATTTCATATGGTAGAAGTGAGTTGCAAAATATTTCTTTGGAGAGTTCGAAGTCGAAAGAGAATGTTAGTGTTACGATTCACTTTCAGCCGTTCAGGTGAATTAGTAATTTGTCATAAAGTAGAATGTTAGGAAAATTGCTTGATTTAATTTGATTAGAAAGTCTATGTGTTTATTCCGAGTGAGATAAGGCAAGGGGAGGAGATAGCGTCGTATGCAGATGGGGAGGGATATTGTCAAATATTACGTGATTCTAACGTTGCTATATTTTATATGTACCTTGATCATTTCTAATAATAGGTGACATACTAATATCAGTTTTTTTTTTCTTTGCATAATTTATTCAGCAAGCCATCTTCTGGTCACATCAGGGAGGAAAATATGTCATCTAAGTGAGTTTTCAGTTTAGTTTTGATCTTTATTGTATATCTTCGGTGTGGAATTGAGAAATGATCAGCTTGATATGTTGTTCAGTTTATGTTTTTAGTTAAAATGAATGCCCTTAAATTTAAATGCTCGAAAATTTGGTCATTTACGTTGCACAATTTTGGTTGTATATGGTGCACAAATTTGGCTGTGATTGATAGGCCCACTTTAATCAAGGTTAATGATTATACAATGGCACAAAGCATGATTGATGTTTTGTGTCTTATTGGAGTTTATTGAGATTTTTTTGGTGAATTGCAGGTGACAATAACATTCCGTTTTGGATTACCAAACAAGGCCAGCTCATACAGTGTTCACGGATTAGCTTTAGGTGCAAAAGAAGTAGATTCAACTAGAAAAACGCCTTATGAGCCATTCCATATGCTAAATTATGTCAAGGGGTAAGGAAAACATTTTTTTTTTTTTTTTGTTAAAAAAAGTGAGTTTCTTTATATAGTTGGGTTTGTTGAATGTTTTGAGTTTTTTGTTTAGCCATATCCGAAGTGGCCATGGTGAATTCAAGGCCACATTCTAATGGTTTTCATGACTAAAGTTAAGGCCTACTGGTAAGTTCTTTGTTACCAAGCTTATATATCCAAGGTTTTGTTTCAATCTCTTTTAAGTTTTTAAGCTTACATGAAGTAGCATTTTTGCTGTCAATCAGATATGAATGTAATGAATGTAGTTTTTTTATCATGTCATATAATAGATCTGTGGTATCACATCAGAAAAACACCAAGCGCAAGTAAATACATATGCATTACAATAACAATTAACATTCAGTTTTTATCGGGTCAAATAAGAAATTTAGTTAAAATTCTTGGCATGCTATATTTAACCGCATACAACCTCTTATATGGTATTACTCAGATAGTATACTTTTAGACTAATGTAATCACATTGAATTCGAAGAGCACAAATATTATTATAAAAGGCTACAATAATGGACAAATTGTGTTTTGCGGTCATCCAACAAGTTTTGACTTGTTAACTAACTCGTCCATCTTGCTCCTCTATTGATATGCATCAGCCTTGTCTAACTAGGAGCTTTTGTATTGCTTATAATTTGGTCAACTATATTTTCAAATCTTGATCGAGTTGCAGTAAAGTGTTCATTTATGGTATTAGTAGCACGAGTTTCTACTACTGTACTTGTATTGTTTGGTTGTTTCCTTCTTCTATGCATGACTTTTTAGTTATCAATATAAACAAACAAATCTGGAAAACTGATATAATTAGCGTTAAAAACAAAGTTTGTTAGATATGATTAAAGTTGTCAAGATGGGCTGGTTAGGCAGGTTGGATACATATGTCAAGAGAGTTTTTAATATGGGCGGGTTGGGTTGATTCGGAACCCCTCGAAATTATTTCTCAATTCCACTTCAAGTACTTAACCTGTCAAATATGAAAAAGAATCTCATTATTTAGAAAACTATATATAGCCTCGTCAATATATTGCTTTAAAAGCACACTCTGGGCGACTTTTGACCCATCTGACCGGCTGACCCGTTTACTATCTTACATTACATATTTGGCTCGTTAGAGATAAAGTATTACCAGAATGAACTCATTGATAAGTAACGAGTCCACATTTGCATACATTGTTAATATTCATGGCACCTCTTTTGTTGCTGTTGTTGAATTGTATTTCACGGCATCTTTTTATCATATACTTCAGAAAAAATGAATACACTCAACATCGATATTGAAGTCATCTGGTCATGGAAGGTTAAAGTTAGAATGGGCGCAATGCTTTCAAGATTTAAAGGTCATATTTTATTATACTTATGTGATTTAATGTCTTTGGTCCATTTATTTTGCGAGCTACAGGTTGTTGCTATTTTAATGATTTGTTGTTTGTCCATCTTAAAGTGGTCTTATGCTACTTGGTTAAGAAGAACCTACTGCCTTTGAAGCAAACCAACTCTATGGGTCAAAGCTATGCATATTGGGTTGTAACTGGGCTATGCAGTGAAGGAACTGATGTATTTTGTATTGTGCTAATTTTTTGTAACTTAAGGGTGTGTTTGGATTAGCTTATTATAGGGCTTATTTTTTTATTGAATCCTAAATAAAGGTGATGAATTCTTTCCTTTTGATAAGCTCATTAGCTGGAAAAAATAAGCTTACCTGAATTTTACTTTATTACAGCTAATTAAGTTGATACATGTTTACAATAGTACTTTGTTGCCGTAAGATGAAATGTTATAGTTTTTGCCCGACAATAAATATTATGGTCTCAAACAGAATGTGGTTACAATGTTGTTTTGGCTTTAGTGTTTTTTTAACGTTTTGTGTAATCAAGATATCATTATAACCATGTGTCGCTATAAAATCTCATTGCTATGCACGGGTACTCGCCTAGTTTTATTAGTAGCAAGATGTTAGAAAAACAACAAAGGTTGACATGGGGTTATTACACGCAATAATAGGATTGGAAATCCATTCCAGCCGCATCCGTTCAGTCCTTTTCGGCCTATGAATAACCCATGAGAAAGATAACGTTTTAATTTCACCCATGATAGCTAGTGTTCTTTCTTGGCAGTTTTACATCGAATTAATATTGAAGAAAAGCTTTCCTTGAATAAGAAATAGCTGATATTTTAGCCGCATCAATCATAGTCATGTGAAAACTAAAACCTAAGCATAATTAACAAACAGTTTTCTTGTTTTGATCTCTCATATATTTTTTAGTGCCTTATTTTCATTCAATATGAACTGGAAAAACAGTTTGGAAAACAAGTCAAAACGGGAATCGGGTCTTCTTCTTTCTTAAAAATTAAAATCCTACATCAATATTATTAAGGTCTGCATTCTGTTGGTTATCAGTCCCTCCCCCGGAGCCGAACCCACGAACACCAATCAAAACAACAAACTGAAGTTGACACTAGCGTTATTGGGTTTTCTAGTATATTACTTCCAAAAGGGAAAACTGATACACTCTACAATGAAGCCTACACTAATCTATTTATAGACTAATACATCAGTTGTTACTAAACAAGAAATAAAGGTACTTTAAACTAGAATTACTCATAATAAATATGAGCATAGGTAACAGTTCTTAACAAGTAACTGCTGACCCGTACCCGCTGAACCAAGACTAAACTGACCCGCTGATCCGCGACCCATAACCCATCAAGATTATGCAACATTCACCCCCGTAATCTTGATGATCTTGACTTGAACCTCTTCCACAGTTCCCTTTCTTGTTCTAGACCTTTCCCGAACACCCAACCTTTACCTTGGTCACGTCCAAAGTCTTCTTTCAACCCTTTTCGATTGTTCATAACACATGTAACATGTAACATGGCATCCCGTTGGTCACGTTCATTTCCATCTCGACTTTTCTCGGACCCACGACCTCTTCCCCGGCCACGTCAAAAGTCATCTTTGTTTGAACTTCCAACACCATAATGTTCACACCGTGTTGATTCTTCATTGTTCTCGACTTTTCCCAGACTCATGACCTCTGTCTCGATCACGTCCAAAGTCCACTTCCACCCAACTGTTGTTTGTCACCACATAGAACCCGTTTGTTCATAACAGTTCTGTGACACGAGAGCATTATTCCACCGATCAAGAAAACAAGGCCACCCGCTTCTACCGTTCTCTTTCACCCGCTAAACAAACCGAATCAAAGCTACCTGCTTTTCTCGACTCTTCCCGTCCGTTTATCCCGCGAACCGGTTAATCTCTCCATTTTCCGGTGACCCATAACCTACCGCCGGATTTGATCACAACCCTTTGATCACATTTAACAGCTACGGATCGCCAATGATCATCACCGGTCACCCCCGTTGTCTTGAACGGTACCCCCCGTCTCCCCCACGACAACGGTAGTCTCGAAACACCTTATCGTCTCCATCTTCTGCTGTAAAACAGCCCCTGCTGTCCCCACTTCCGCTGAGATTGCAGCCCCGCACCCGAAGGCTCCCCCCATTCGAAAGTCGACTCTCAAACCGGCCCCCTCTTCACGAGCCCAAGCTCTGATACCAAATGTTGGTTATCAGTCCCTCCCCCGAACCCGAACCCACGAACACCAATCAAAACAAAAAACTGAAGTTGACACTAGTTATTGGGTTTTCTAGTATATTACTTCCAAAAGGGAAAACTGATACACTCTACAATGAAGCCTACACTAATCTATTTATAGACTAATACATCAGTTGTTACTAAACAAGAAATAAAGGTACTTTAAACTAGAATTACTCATAATAAATATGAGCATAGGTAACAGTTCTTAACAAGTAACTGCTGACCCGTACCCGCTGAACCAAGACTAAACTGACCCGCTGATCCGCGCCCCATAACCCATCAAGATTATGCAACACATTCGCGTTAGAGTCTTGTAATTTTAACAAGAAACCCAAGGTCATTGCTTAATTGCAATATTCAGACCAAGATTGCTAATTAACCTACAACAGAACACATTCTACATCGTTGTGATTGTTTATTGTTCATGTATTAGTTATATGCAGATTTTTCTAGCTATTGTGTTGTTGCAGTTGCTCTGAGTGATCAGTTTAAATCGTCAAGTTGGTGAGGTACAAAGATTTAGCGTATCATGTCCAAACAAAAAAGCATACATGAGGTGACCGGAATTTTAGTGTCTTACTTCCTCCCATGTTGTGAAATACTTTTCAAGATTTTTCGTGTTTAATGATATTGTTTTAACTTTTGATGCCCAAACAAGAAAGCATACCCTGATGTAGCTAGAACGTTTCTATACTTTGCGGGTTAAATGTACTTCGTATTTGTAAGCTTTGATGTAATCAACGTCAAAATGAGTTTGTGTCAAAATGGTCAGTGTGAGTCGCTAATCACATTTACCGGGGCAAGCTTAGAGATATACTAATACGTGTTACACAAGATATCGATCTCTCTAAATTGAATGATACTAACACTACAAAAGAACTGCTCTTTAGCGACAAGTTTTGCGACTCCCTTTTCAAAGTCGCAACTTTGCGACAAAGTCGCAATTTTGCGACAAAGATAGCGATACATTAAGCGACATAACTACATCGCCAATTATGACGCAATCTTTTCTAGATGATATTGTCGCAATCTGTGTCGCAAATTGAGTCGCCATTTTTGCGACATTCCGGACCATGTTGCTAATGCAGACGCTAATACGCGACTTCATAAAAATATGTCGGCGAGGGTGTTGCTAAACTTTGCGACGTCCTCGAGGTGTCGCGAATTTGCAACATAAGTATTGCTCCTCTTCTTGTGATGTAAATTTGTTTTTACTTTACTCCAAAATTTGTTTATATATATTTAACTAGAACTCATATTTTTCACTTCATTAATATTTATTTACATAATATAACCCCCAAATTTAATCTCTCCCTCAATTTGACATTTCCCCAAATCCTCCACCGTAATCATCAACTCCACCGTAACCTTCATAACCGTCAATACCACCATTGCACCGCCACCTTTGACCACCGAAGGTACGAACTCTACGATTGACTTGAGTCAAACTTGAGTCAAAAGGTTTATTACTAGTTAATTACCTTTTTATGCTCTGTAAAACCGGAAAAATTAAACGACTAATGTGCTAATAATACTTTTCTTGTTTTTAGATTTGCAGTAGAAGCGAAAGACATTTAACATTGTTGTCTTTGTTGCAATCTAATGCACGTGACTTCTATATTCTTTTTTAACGGACAAGGCCAGTGCTACATTACATTCTAGATTGGTTCCTATTGTTATAATTTAGCTTACATTTATTAAAGAGCTACAAGATTTATTTCAGTTAGACGAACCTCCTTCTCACGTAAATCAAATTCCTTGTAGTACAAGACTGAGGGACTCTGTCTACCACGGGTCAGTGTTTACCACTTTTTTATTGTTTATAGATTGAACAGCTTTTAAGAAAATGTCACTTTTGACCCGTTTGGCGATTTTTAGGAGTCGGGGTTGTTAAAATTCAAAATTGAACAAGACTGTTGCCAAGGATTTTATTCGCGCGAGAAAGAGTTGAATTTTAGCTTGGTCATACTGGTGAAGTTACGTTGCAGAAATTCAGACACTAACTGTACCTATCTTATTTCATCCTATTTCTGGTTTGCAATTAGATTCTTCATGCCAAGGTGAATATGTAAACGACTAATGCTTATAAGTCGTCTCAATTCATATTCTATATTGTCTTTTTTCTAGATGGTTTTGGGTTGCAGGTCTTTTCATAGCACATATCAGATTGGCAAGGTCAGTATGCCTAACCCGTTATGACCATTTTGTTACCGCTTGTTTTTGGTTTCTAGACTTAATAGATTTTTTTAACGGTGAGTCACTCTTGACCCGTCTGGACATTGATTTTCAGGGGCAGCAAATATATGCTATGTGGCGTTGATAGAATTCCGAATCAGGCCAGAAACCTTTGCCAAAGATTTTGATTGGCCAAGAAATTGTAGGATTCCATAAGGGTATGGCTCCACAATCAAGCTCTGATGACGGTGTTGGTCCTTTTTTTTTCTCCTTGTGCAAAATTATCGTCACTTTGACGTTCTTGTTATGTTTCTACTTTAAAGACGTTTAGATCGTTCTGTCAAACGAGTGTTACTTCTTGTAGTGTTGTAATAATATGGATAGATCATATAATATATATACTTTACGATGTTGATGTCGTTTTGATTATTATCGTATTAAAATTTTAATATTGAGTAGTGTCCAGGCAGCAATATTGCAGATGAACAGCAACAAGAATGACCTAAATTGCGACACTAGTAGCGATTGAAATTGCGACTTCTATTAAGAATAGCGACGTGCATAGCGACTTGAATTGCGACTTCTATTAAGAATATCCAAAAAAAGTAGTCGCCCTGGGATTAGTTGGCCCGCAATATCGAGTCGGAAACCCAGTTATAAAAAAAAAAAATAGCGATATCTTCTAGAAATAGCGACATAGATTGTGACATGAAACAGTAAAGTCGCTAATATTTGGCGACATATAATACGAAGTCGCTATAGTTGTCGCTAGGTTTAGCGACGAGCTTTGACAAGTCGCAAAAATCTGCGACTCGTTTATAACGACCAGGCACCTAAAGTCGCTATGTATGTCGCTGGCATCAAATACGTCGCTAAACATGTCGCTGCAAAAGTCGCTAAAAGACATTTTTCTTGTAGTGAACTTATTTATCAAATAAGATAAAAGCACAAGACTTCAATCATCACAAACTTGCAATAAACCACAACATACAAGATTCAGAAACAAGAAATCAACAACACGATAATGACAAATGAAATTTGATAAAAAGATACAATATCAGTTCTTGTCACCATGAGCAAGACCTCCTACGGAAGCTGGCTTATCAGTAACACCAGCTTCTTTAGCCGGGTCAACGTTCGAATTGTTTTCATGCTTGCCGGCTTGTGAAATAGACGGAGGAGGTCCATCGCTTAGCTTATATTGCATGGATACGGGCTTATTACTACGAGTATTACTATTAGAGGAAGTATTACTATTGGAGGAAGTATTAGAAGCGCCAGGCCTCACGGTGGCTGAAAAAGATGGAGCTGACATTGTAAGATTAAAGAGAGATGTTGAATGCTTGAATGTTATTATGAAGTTGTATATTTATAGAAGGAATTCATGCTTGGTTACATATGCATCTAGCTAATGTGATGACGTTTGACACGTGAAATGTAAATGTTTTCAAACATTATCAAATAAATAATTATTTGTTTCGTAAATTATCTCAAAAAACGCGTATTGAAAAAGATAATCTTAAACAAAAAGGTTTGAATGTTTGATGTGTGCATTTAAACAATTTGAAATTTTAAATGTTAAATTAACGCGTATTGACAAAGATAATCAATAAAAAAAAGTTATCATGATGTGTGTATTTAAACAATTTGAAATTTTAAATGTTAAATTGATCATAACCCTATCGAAGGTTAAGGATATTGGAAGCTTGGAACTGACCAATTAATTTAAATCCAAACCAACATCAAACAACACGATTGAAATTCTCGCATGTTCAAATGAACATATGATATATCATATATCACTTCTTTCGGTGTACAAATCATCTATGTACTTTTTTTTTTTTTCGCAGTCCTTATTTGCTACTGTATCAAACTACCACTTTAACACTTAATATCACTGCGGGCTTGTTTGTTTGTTTTTTTCATTAAGTCATGTTAATTAATAGATAACTTAATATGGAGACTCTTACTTTTATCACTTATTATTTTAAGTCATTTCTTTTGATTAAGTGACAAACAAACAACTTTTCATATAACTTAATAAATTAAGTTTTTTCATATTAAGTCAATTAAGTTAAATTCAAACACCACCTAAGTTTTTAACATTAGTTTTGTAGAACCACTCGCATCTAATGTGCTTTACATACTTTGATAATTCAAAATTCCAAAAGAATTTTTATTCATGAATTTAACTCATTATTGTACAATATAGATTAGGGGTGAGCATGGGGCGGTTCGGTGCGGTTTTTGGCCGAAATCGCCCCGCACCGCAAAATGCGGTTTTTAAAAAATGAGGATCCGCATCCGCGCGGTTTTTGCGGTTTCGGTTTTGCGGGTTTATGCGGTTTTGCGGGTTGGTTTTGCGGTTTTTTTGTTCAAAGTTTTTTTTTTTTCCCTTGAAATTATAACTTTTGGTATATATTACCTAAAAAACTTAGATGATAATTAACAATTAAAATGTGTTTGAAATAATTTATTATAAAAGTATAAACAAAATCATTTTATCATAAAAAAATTATAAATTTTAGTGTGTTATTCTAAAAAATAAAAAAATATATTTAAAAATATATATCTAAAAAATAAAAAAAATATATTTAAAAAATAAAAAATTATAAATTTTAGTGTATTATTTTAGTGTGTTATTCTAAAAAATAAAAAAATATATTTAAAAAATTATAAATTTTAGAGTGGTGCGGTGCGGTTTTTGCGGTGCGGTTTTTCGGTGAAAACCGAAATCGCACCGCAAAATCAGTTTTTATTTTTTCCTGAAACCGATCCACCGGTTTTTGCGGTTTTTGTTGGTCGGTTTTTTGCGATTTTTGCTGTTTTGCGGTTTACGATACGGTTTTTGCTCACCCCTGTATAGATCCATACTAAAAAACGAAGTCGTCGGGTAAAACCGTCAAAGTCTTTATGGTCTTCGTAGACCATTCACTCTAGATCTATAATAATAGCAAACGGGTCCTACTATGCCCACATTTTAACATCTTCAACCCCTCGTCTGTTAATATTTAATAATATAACATTTTTTTTTTCCAGTTTATATTCCGTATTTTTGTCAGTTAACTTGTTAAAATTTATATTTTTTATTCCGTACTTTCAGTTTCGTAGTTTTATAATAAAAACATTACTAAAAAAAATAAAAATAAAAAGGGATATCACTTGTGTTTTTGAGAAGGTATGTATAACTTGTCCTTTAAATTATATTCCACTCTTGGTCATGAAATCTTTATGTTGTTATAACCATGATTGTTAAAATCTCGATTCTGGTCTTACGATTTTATGATACTATAAAGCAAAAATGAACTCGATCTTACGTAGAAAATCTTTGCAAGATAGGATCTTAATAGGATCCCGATCTTAATCATAGGATCTTAAGATCTCGATCGATCCGATCTTACTTTTCTCGAACCACAAACTAAAAAACTATAAACTTGTGTATTAAGTTTTGTACAATATATAAAATAAGAGACCAATTGTATTAAACATTTTATAATCATAATTTTGGCATACATTTTCATGCTATACGGTATATAATAATATGTCGATTTGCATAATTTTACAACGTTTATTAAAAAAATAACATTATAGTAGGATCTTAAAATTCCGATCCGATCTTACGATCACAATCTTTCAAAGACGAAAATAAACCTTGGTTATAACCAATGGTAGATTTAGCGTGCTTCACAAGGATTTGCATTATCACATATCAGTATGATTTCGACTACCATCATCATCAATTCATCGATATCGAGTTCTAAGGACAATGATCTTCATTTGAGCTGGCAATGTTCAATATGTTGTGTGACTAAAACCCATAACTCAATGTGAGATTTAGGTTCTTGGTCTTGTAGGAATGTTTAATTTTCAAATAAATAGGTTTAATTATCAAACAAGCATAAAGACTATTTCATGATCAAACACATAACAAAACACATATCATCACCACAATCAAGAAAAGTTTACAAACAATACACACAAAGTCTTTTCACAAAGGTCGGGAAAAAGTTTACTAACGCCTTCACCAACTCCTTTTTCTCAGACTCGATAGCACTCAAAGCATCCTGAGATGAGGCTTTCAACTTACCAAACTCAGTCTCCATATTAGCAACCTTCCCCTTCTCAGCTGACAGCGAATCAACCAACGTAGTATCTTTTTCGGTGCCTGAATGGCAGCGGCATCCTTCTCTTCCATGGCCTTCTTAAGCTCGTTGGTCAATGATATCTTCTCAGTTTTTCAATGAGCCCCTTCAGTCTCAAGCTCCTTCTTGGATTTGGTAGCACAGTCTTCAGCCTGAGATAAAGAAGCCTATAACATTTGGATCTGCTCCACGGCTGAATTATTTAGTTCAACTCTTCAAATAACATTATCATAACCACATACGAGGTTGGTCATGGACCGATCCATGGCTCTTCGCCTTCATCTATGAGCCTAGGTCCATTTGACACCCTACGAGCAAGAGGGACAATAGAACTGAGATAAACCCGTCGAGACGATGAGTTACCACTTTTTCACACTGGTGAGGCCTAGACCTAGTCTTTTTTTAGAAAGGAGTTACCACTTTATCCTTCTCAGGCTCACCAACATTGTACTGGTTAGCACCCTCCTATACCTGAGGAGTAGCAGTCTCTTCAGGGCGAGCATCAGCAGTTCCTCTAACGTTCTCAGACGAAGCATCCACACAAACAATGATCACCTCCATGGAATTCTCATTCTTGAGCTTGAGAAACTCATTTAGGTCAAACACTACATTAAGAAAAAAAGAGTTCATTAATATAAGAACAATGATGAAAACTACATGACAAGAAAAGTAGACAAAACCTCACACCTTCCACACACGCGCGCAAAACAGGAAAATGGTTCTCTTCCCAATGACGGCTCAACCGAGCATGCAACGAAGCACCCTCACTAAAAGGTGTTTGATAATTAATCAATGCAACCTATTAAAAATCTGCTTAGGAAGGCCACTGGGAATGGAAAGAGGGGTATGAGCATTGTTAATGCTGACACCCAGATCCCAACTAGTGTAGGTGACAGGCATAACATCTGGACTAAAATCAATTCCGATCCAGCTTTGATGCCAAACAGAAAACCCCTTAGACGTAGTCTCTGTCTTAAGAATACTGGTAGACTGAGGTCTCTTTTCCAAAGTCCACTAAGAATGGGATGCTTTTTCAAAAATATAAAAATAAATAAAAGACGTTGCTGAATACAGAAAAATCTGGTGCAAAATTGACATAAAACACAAAATGATAAAAGGTGATAATTTTCTAAACAACACTGGGATGAAGCTGCGAAAAATACAGACCATAAAAATCAAGAACTTCACGATAAAAATCGTGAAGTGGAAAACGTAGGTTTCCATGACTAACGTACTCTAAGTACAATGCAACCGTCCTAGGAGAGGGGGAACATTAGATCGATTACCCTCTGAAGGAGCTCGTGGATTATAATCTCCCACGGATAGTCAAACAAAAAGCTGTTAAATTTTTTAGATTTAACTAAACTACGACTATTGACAGACTTCTCAACTGGTTTCTTCTTGGACATGGTTTACAAAACAAGTGTTCAAGAACCTTTTTGAATAAGAAACCACAAACAACTACAACAGGTTTACAAACCTTTGGTATAATAACAGTTTGGGAAGTTGAAGAGAAAATTTTCGAAACAATGGAAAATTTTGGAAAAAGTGAACAAAATGGTTAAATATCCTCCCCTTTTATAGGCGTATGGAAGTATGGGCCCAAAGACATATATCAACAACCTATTCAGCCTCATCCTTACAACTGGATCGCATATGACGCATGAAGGCAAAATGCGAATAAGGGAAGTCAACGAATAAGACGAAGGGCTCACTGATAATTGTCGGCCCAAGCCAAACAAAATTTCAAAATTTAAATGAATTTTTTTGCAACGACGAGGAGAGAGGTTGTTGAAGCCTGAAAAACAGATGTTCGAAAGCCCTGGGTTGAACGTAAATTAAATGTGTAGCAGCGATGAGGACAAAATATTCTCCAAATACCCTTGCAATTATTTGCATAGGTATTGGCATTTCCGGGGGCACACACATTAAGTGCTTCTTGATGCCTCGATAAAAATGTTTTATCATGAATTTAAATACGTCTCAACTTCAAGCCTAAGTCCATCATCATATCTCACAACGATCTATATACTAAAAGACTGGGAGACTTGATAGCCTATGGGAGTTTCAGCAAAACTTTCTAAACCCATACACTCGAGACAGGCCTAAGACAGGTCCACAATGGCTAAAGCCCATCATAACTCAAATGGGGAGTAAGTTCCTAGGCTAGACACGAAATCAAGCCTAATAAACACGTCCAGGCAAAGGCTAGACTGGAATCCTGTCCAGGGCCATTACAACAGATGACACACGTCACTACCTCATTCGAGTAGAGATAGTGCTACGAACATTACGCTAGTGCTTACAATCATGTATGGAACATTCCATGAATCTGGCAGAGCCAATGATGTCATGCCACGTGTTATTCTTGTTTACTCCCTCTGATATCCACCACATGGACCATCCTACACCGTCAGATCACATCCATGGGTGACACAAACCCTAAATGCATCTCTATAAATACAGGTACATTTCCATTAAATAAACCAAGTCACAATCAAGTGAATCTAATCAATGTTCACACATTTACACACAACAACAACAACACACACTTAATGATCATGCACAAGTATTACCCCAACTTCTTGATCCCCGATCAAACCTTGGGGTCCTTACCGAACTTGGGAAACCAAACGTGCGACAATCCTCACCAATCTTACCCAAACCAATGATTACGCATATATTGTTTTTAACATTTAGGCCCCGTTTGGTTCGTTGTAATCTGGCGTAATTGGATGTAATTTTAATTTGATTACATTACGTAGGCTGTTTGGTTTGCATAATGGATGTAATTGTAATTCAAATTACTTTATGTAGGCTGTTTGTTTTACAATGTAATTGTAATTCAATCATTCCAATTTCATCAAGTGAGGGAATTCAAATTACATAGCAACTTGGATGGAAAGTTTTGAATTACGTTGTAATTCAGTATTTTATAATTTAAAGCATCAGTATTTATAAATTATTATTATTATTATTATTATTATTATTATTATTATTATTATTATTATTATTATTATTATTATTATTATTATTATTATTATTATTATTATTATTAATGTTTTTCTAAATTATATTACGTTGCGAGTCAACCAAATACGATAACAGATTTCATCAATTACAATTCAAACATATTACAATTCATATTCTTTGAATTACAATTTATTCAAATTACAATGCCTTCCAAATATTACAATTCTCACAAAAACAATCAGCGAACCAAACGCACCCTTAGTGTTTTATACCCTGAGGCTTCGTGCAGTAATATCGATCGAGTGGGGAATCGATTTCCCTTACTGTGGGACTCGATCGCCTCATTCGATCGCCCCTAACTTGGTCACAAACTCGATCGAATTCATAACTTGTTTACCGTTTGTTTTTGAAAAAAAAAAAAATCTTCTAAACAACTATAAATATCTAACATATTCAACACACTTCAAACACCAAAATAACTCACAATTCTCTAATTAAAAACTCACACATTCTCTAAATTTTTCCACACTATGGATTCTTACGAGATATTCTTTGCCGATTCGTCAGCGGATGATGAAAATGAAGTTAGTAGCAATTTTATGATGTTTGCAGAAGAGTGTTGGGAGGCTTTTCAAGCATCACAAAAAGTCTCACGAAACCAAATCAGTAGGGATCGTTTGGGTGCTCATAACCGTTTAGTTGCTGCTTACTTCTGCCAGACCCCAATCTACGGCGATCAAGCATTCCATAATCGTTTCCGAATGACCCGAAGGCTATTCACACGAATTGTTCGAGAGGTAACCGATCATTCACCTTATTTCCAACAAACTCCTAGTTGTGCGTGCTTACTTGGTATTTCTCCATTGATGAAGTGTACTTCGTCAATTCGTCAATTAGCATACGGAGTCAATCCTGATGCTCTTGACGAATTTGTGCAAATGGGTGGGTCAACAATTCGTGAGTGTCTCCAAAAATTTTGTGAGGCCATCATGGAGTTATATGGTCCAGAGTATTTGAGGAAGCCGACGGTTACTGACATTGACAAACTGTATGATCATCACTACGAAAGGCATGGGTTTCCTAGGATGCTAGGAAGCATTGATTGTACGGATTGGATGTGGGAGAACTGCCCACATGCTTTAAAAGCTCAATTTTGTAGGGGTGATCACGGGTCTACTCCTTTCATTTTATTGGAAGCGATCGCCTCACAAGATTTATGGATTTGGCATGCGTTCTTTGGTGTCGCAGGGATGAATAATGACATCAATGTTTTACGTAAATCTCCCATTTTCAATGATCTCAAAACGGGGAGAGCACCCGATGTGGAATTCTATGCTAACGGGGTGCCTTATAAACGGGGATATTATCTTGCTGATGGGATATACCCGAAATACTCTGTTATTGTGAAGTCCATTAAAAATCCAGGGACGGGTGATGAGAAACGTATGTTGTATAAGACGATGCACGAAGCAGCAAGAAAAGATGTGGAACGTGCTTTTGGTGTACTAAAGAAGAAGTGGCTAATGATCAAACATCCGGCTAAAGGGTTTGACAAAGAGCGTCTATCTCATATAATGTACACATGCATCATATTACATAATATGATAATTCAGGATGAAGGGCGGGCGATATCTCCCACTTTCTTTCCAGCGGAGCAGCATCGTTCTTATGATCCCATAAGAACACATGTGGAATCGTTAGAAATTACCAGGGAGATATGCAACAAAGAAACTCATCTTAGCCTCAAAGCCGATTTGGTAAAAAACATTTGGAATCGTCATAATTAAGATTAGTCGTTTTAGTATCGTAATGTTTTAGTGTGGTTTGAATTTTATTGTAATCTTTTTATTTTATTTGAATTATTATGTAACGTTTTAATTTTTAATAAAATTTGAGTTTGTGTTTAAAAATGTAAAAAAAAAAAAAAAAAAAAAAACTGAACTTGGTCGCCCTTACTGGGGCACATAATCGCCTGTAGGTCGCTGGAGAGAGAAAGCTGACGTGGCAGAGAAAAATGAGAGAACTTGGTCGCCTTACTGCAAGCAGCCTGATGTAGAACTTACCTATATGACAATTTACATGGTTTATATTAAACACCTACTTTTTTTAGGTTTAGATCTAACTTACCTATACGACAATGTACATGGTTTATACTTTATATTAAACTCCCACTTTCTTTAGGTTTTGGATCTATTTCTGAGCTTCAATTTGTATACTCTGAGTTAGACATGTAATCACTAATCACGGTCAGATCGATCGAGTTTGCGGGAAAACAGGCCAGTATGAAAAACTAGTCAACCTGATCGGACCTTGTTTTGCAGTATAATTTAGTGTGTTATGTTAAAGTCAACTCAAACAATAGCCTAGAATTTCGATCTAATTAATCTTATTAATCATAAAAGCGAAGTACATACGATTTTAAACATCATAAACTTGCAATAAAACATGACATACAAGATGCAAACACAACAACACGATCATAACTATAAAGTCTTTGAAAGATACAACATCAGCTAGGTACTGTCACCACGACCTAAGGTTCCTACGGAAGCCGGCTTATCATCAGGGGTTCCACCTTCTTTAGTCGAGTCAGCGTTCGAATCCTTTGCACGTCGATCAGCATCCGAAATATTTGGAGGCCCGTCGCTTAGCTTATACTGCATGGATACGGGTTTATTGTTACGAGTGTTAACATTGGATGAAGTAGAAGAAGAGCCAGGCCTCACGGTAGCTGAAAAAGATGGAGCTTTACCAGACATTGTGAAATTAAAGAATTGTGTTGATAACTTGAATGTTATTGCCAAATGGTATATTTTATAGGAGTACAAAGTTGCCCTTGATGTGATGAGATGTGAATACATAAATAAATATTTTTAAACGTTTTTTAATACTCGTAATTGATTTTGATTTGTACATTAGTTTAGAAACGCGTGATGACCACAATGAAAATGAAAATATAAACAAAGAAAAAGGAAAAGAGTGCGAAGAAACAATTGAGATTGTGATGTATGCACTATTGCAACAACAATTATTGATGGTGGAAAAGAGTATAAGGCCAACTGATGCCACGTCAGTATTTTCATTCCTTAACTTAACTCAGCTTTAACCTTTACAATAATAACTCAGATTTAACACACCTTAACTTAACTTTATACATAAATTTTCAAATTCCACCCCTAACTTATAAATTACTTCATTTTTTAAAAACATAACATTACATACTTAATAAAATAAAATTACAACGAAATTAAAAAAAAAAAAACATTAAAATACGATACGAAATTTTATATAGAGTTGTAATTGTCGATAAGATCAGATTTCTCCTCCCACACTTGTAACACCTGCTCCCTAACCATCTTCAATGCGACATGAAGTTCTAGATCTGTTTCATTAGTTCTTTGTAGAGTTTCTAGACCGACCCTGATAGCTGGATGGTCTTGAGGCAACTCACGCAGCCTTTCGATCTCTGGAGCACGATTATGCATTTGTAGCATAATACGAGTTATCTCGCCAAACAAACTGTTAATAAGTTTGAGTTCTTTTTCTTGTTCTGTTCGTAATCGGTTGAGGATAGCCCTTTGCACCTCTGCTGGTTCGTTAGCCATTGTGTTTGTGTTTAAATTAGTGTGAGAAAATGAAGTCTTGTGAAGGTGGTTTTTATAGCCGTTGAAGTAGCGTTAACGCTGAGTATTATTCAAATTCAAACGTAAACTAAAGTACACCATAATAACGCTGCGTTAACGCATCTTAGTCACAACAATTAAAATTCAAAGTCACGTTAACAAAACGTGTGCATTTGTACCCTATAAATACCCATGCTTCTGAAGCACATGTCACACAAAAACACATTCCAAACTTCTCAAATACTCTAGATCCAAACATCTCTAATTCATAATGTCTTCCAGAAAAGACTTCGGGCAACAATTTCCAACCCCACTTCGCAAAAAGGATTTTGGACAACAGTTTCCAAGTCCACCTCGCGATAATGAAGAATTGCATACTCCCCCAGAGCATACCTTTCCGGTTTTCCAACCGGAAAACTTTCCGGTGAACAATCCACCGGAAAATGAACCGTTTGGGTTAACTGATGAAGAACTTCGCCAAATAGATCAAGACATGCAGGTCTTGTTGGAAATGGAACATAATGAACCGGTGCACATTCCACCGGTTGCCAACGAAGACCCAAATCCGTATGGGTTAACTGATGAACAACTTAGCCTAATGGATCAAGACATGCAAGTCTTGCTGGAAATGGAATATAATGAAAGAGAAGAGGAAAGGGCTCGTTTGGAGCGGGAAGCAAAAGAGGCTGAAGAACGCAGGGAAAGGTGGGAGTGTGGTATTTTCATGCCTTCCGAATCATCTGAAGATGGTTACCCAGATTCAGATGATACTTTTCATTAATCGTTGTAGTTTGGTTTTTAATTTCCGTTAATGAGTTTAATGTAATTTATATTTGCCGTTTAATGTATTTGTAGTTGATGTTTATTGTATTCTAATTTCCGAATCTAGAGTTTCATGTAATTTATATAAAAACATTTAGTATATAAAACACAAATCTAAAACACAGGGGGCAAAATTGAAAAAAAACAAAACTTTTCGTAAACAAAGCACAAGGGCCGAAAGTGTAATTTTTTTTTTACAAAAAACACCCTTAACGTGACGTTAAGGGGCTAACGCAGCCCCTTAACGCCACGTTAACGCAACATCTCCCATCGGTTAACGCCATGTTAACGTGCGTTAAGGCTAAAAATCAAGCCCTTAATGTGGCTTTAACCTTGCCGATGTGAGTGGTCTAATAGGAGCAAATATAGTGAGAATAGTGTTTCAAACTTTTTATAATTTCCTGAATAAAACTTTCTCTGTCTTTTTGACAATAACATAGATAAATAAAAATAGAACATGAAAACTGAAAAACTGAAAATAACCACCCATGATCACAAACATGAGACACTCCAAAGGACCAACTCAAGTAAGACATATCATCTTTCTATATTGCTTGTGGTTCATAGCTACTTGCACCATACTCCCCTGCTTTGAAAAGATTCGCCCTCAAATCTTGCGCGATATCGTGAATCTCTTCATCTTCGCTGTCTTCACTATCAGTCACATACGGGGATAAGTCTGCCACATTGAATGTTGCTGGTACGTTATACGTACCAGGTAGATCAATTTTGTAGGCGTTGTCGTTGATCCTTTTGAGCACCCGAAACGGACCATCAGCACGTGGTTGCAGCTTACCAAACCTACCAGCTGGAAAACGCTCCTTCCCAAGTTGAATCCAAACCAAGTCTCCTTCTTTAAACACGACTCTCTTGTGACGAGAATCTACTCGCTCTTTATACTTCTGATTCTGTTTTTCGATTCTGGCTCGTATTTGTGCGTGCATCTGCTGGACTTGTTAAGCTTGTGCTTCTCCACTAGAACTAAAATGAGTTGTAGTTGGTAACGGTGTAAGGTCAAGTGGGGTGATGGGATTGACACCACTTACCACCTCAAAAGGAGTCTTTCCAGTAGTGCGATTATGTGATCTATTGTATGCAAACTCAGCCTGTGATAACACTAAATCCCATGGTCTTGGGTTTTCACCGACTAAACTTCGTAACAAATTTCCCAGACTTCGGTTCACCACCTCAGTTTGCCCATCAGTTTGTGGGTGGTGCGATGAACTAAACTGAAGTTGTGTCCCCATCTTGCGCCATAAAGTACGCTAGAAATGCCCCCACAAACTTTACATCTCGATCTGACGTGATGGTCTTAGGTAAACCGTAAAATCGAACAATTTCTTGTAGAAATAAACACGCAACCTTCGATGCATCATATGTCTTATTGCAAGGAACGAAATGAGCCATTTTAGAAAATCGGTCTACCACCACCATAATCGAATCCTTATTCCTTTGGGTACAAGGCAATCCGAGAACAAAATCGAGACTTACATCAACCCATGGGGCTACTGGAACAGGTAAAGGCTGGTATAAACCGGCATTGCTGCTTCGAGTCTTCGCCACTCTACATACTCGACACTTCTTTATAAACCGTGCGATGTCACGCTCCATTCGCGACCAATAAAATTGCTCGCTTAACCAAGACACGGTCTTAGTCATCCCAAAGTGACCCGCTAAACCCCCAGCATGACCCTCCTTCATAATTAATTCTCGTAAAGAACACCTAGGTATGTAAAGTCGATTACCTTTGAAAAGAAAACCATCTTGTATAATAAAAGGATGGTAAGGCTGATTTTGACACTTCTCCCATATGCTTGAAAAATCAGAATCATCAACATAGAGTTCCTTGAATATCTCAAACCCAACAGTCTGAACTTGCATTGTCAACAATAAGGCATGCCTACGACTCAATGCATCAGCTACCTTGTTTAGTGTTCCTGCCTTATGCTTGATTGAGAAGCTATACGATTACATTAATTCAACCCACTTGGTGTGCCTCGGTTTTAACTTGTGTTGCCCGTTGATGTACTTTAGTGCTTCATGGTCGGAATACAAGATGAACTCTTTCGAAACAAGATAATGGTGCCAATACTCTAGACTACGAATTATCGCGTAAAACTCTTTGTCATAAGTTGAGTATTTTCGCCTTGCCTCATTTAGCTTTTCACTAAAAAAAGCTATTGGTCTGCCATTCTGACTTAAAACACCTCTAATGCCCACCCCTGAGGCATCACAATGGACCTCAAACACATCATTAAAATCAGGTAGAATCAACACGGGAGCCTCAGTTACCTTTCTTTTTAACTACTCGAAGGCCTCATCCGCCTCTCGAGTCCAATGAAACGTGCTACCCTTTAAGCATTCTGTTATGGGGGAAATTATGGTAATAAAGTTACGAATAAATCACCGATAAAATGATGCTAAACCATGAAAGCTACGGGTCTCATGGATATTTGTTGGTGTTGACCAACAGATAATAGCATCAACTTTGGTAGGGTCCATTCGAATGCCATTTTTAGACACTATATAACCCAAAAACTACACCTCATCAGTTAGAAAATGACATTTTTTTATGTTGGTGTATTACTTCTGGGTTCTTAAAACTTCAAATATTTGTCTAAGATGATGAAGGTGAAGCTCTTTTGTAGCACTAAACACCAAAATATCATCAAAGTAAATAACAATGAATTTACCAATAAATCTCGAAAGACCTGATTCATCAATCTCATGAAAGTGCTCGGGGCATTAGATAACCCGAAAGGCATCACCATCCATTCATATAAGCCGTCACGAGTTTTAAATGCCGTTTTTCATTCATCACCTGGATGAACTCGAATCTGATGGTACCCACTACGTAAGTCGATCTTTGAAAACACTACTGCTCCGTGCAATTGGTCGATTAAATCATCAAACCGCGAAATTGGAAACCAGTATTTGATTGTTATCTTGTTAACCGCACGGCTATCTACACACATCCGCCACGACCCGTCTTTCTTTGGAACCAATAATACTAGTACCGCACAAGGGCTCATGCTTTCTCGAATTGACCCCTTTTCCAGTAACTCCCGTACTTGCCTTTGCAATTCTTCATGCTCTTTGGGGTTCATCCTATATGCAGCTTTGTGAGGTATGACCGCCCCTAGTACAAAGTCGATGCAGTGCTGGATGTCCCTCATTGGAGGAAGCCCTGGTGGTAACTCATCAGGCACCACATCCGCAAAATCCTCAAGTATAGCTTTTACCTCATAGGGAACGTCAAAACTACATTCATTTGATTCTACTACAACTAAAGCGTACACATTAGTCGCTTCTTGTGCCTCTGCTAGGAATTCTGCTTGAGACAACAAATGGTTCTTTGACTCCTTTCTTATGTCAGATGGGCCAAGTATAATGGTTTCACCACCCTTCTTGAAACTGCAGGTGTTCTTGTATCCATCGTGCATAGTTTTACGATCGAATTGCCACGGTCTACCAAGCAACATATGACACACATCCATGGGCACCACATCACACCAAACTTCATCAGAATACTTTTTTCCTATAGAGAAATTCACTAAACACCTTTTAGAAACCTTTACTCCAGTACCCTTCTTAAACCATGACAATTTGTAAGGATGAGGATGTTTTTCGGTCGTCAAGCTCAACTTACTAACCATTGTGGCTGAAATAACATTCTCGCAGCTTCCTCTATCTATGATGACATTACAAACCTTGCCTTTACATGTGCACTTTGTATGAAAAATGTTGTGCCTTAACCATGACTCATCCTCATTTGTCACAACTGTACTCAATGTTCGTCTAACCACTAGTGACTCCCCTGAATCAGCATACGTGATTTCCTCTTGATCAAAAACATTCTCTTCAACCTCGTCTCCATACTCGTCAAACACAGGCCCGAAATCCTTTTCTAATATAGTAACGATTTGACGATTTGGGCACTCAACAGCAAAATGACCAAGACCTTGACACTTTTAACAATGTTTACTAGTTGTAACCCCTCCCCGACTAGAACTCAGGTTAGAATTCTGGTTTTAACCAGGCCCTGAATTTGGAGTTGCACTTGTATGTGTGTTTTGAGTCTGGTTCGAACCTACAACTCGCTTACCCATTTCATTACCCATAAAACAACTAGTAAATCGAGAGCTACTGGTCTTTTTCTTTAGTTGTCCCTCTACCTTTAAAGACAATCGAAACACATCGTTATATGACCAATATTGTTGGAGGTGGACCACATCAGCGATCTCTGGCCTTATGCTTGCTAAATAACGAGCAATTGTTTGTTCTTCCTCCTCATCCACACCACAACGCATCTGTGGAAAACTAGAAGGGGGGTTGAATAGTTTTACCGGTTTTTAAAACTTTATAAAAACTTTACTTGTGAAAAACTTAGATTCGATTCTTTTGTGAAATCAATCAACACCAATATGAACACTAAACTATAGTATATAATATAAACAATAAATATAAAGAAATGAGATGAAAAGATCAAACCGGGACAAAGAGATTTATAGTGGTTCGGTCACGAAGCTCTTCTTCGCCCTACTCCACTCCCCGAGTACCAAACTCGAGAGTTCTAAGCACTATGTCAACAAAGCTCCCTTCAGGCGGAGAAAACCGTACAACGTCGCTTATCCTTATTTCCGACACTATGCTAAATGTCGAGTACTAATCTTAGCTAGTACCAATCTACTACGATCCACACGATCCTTACTAATTCACACAATCAACACACTTGACTCGATCTACCCGATCTACCCTTGATCCACTTGATCAACACACAAGCCCACAAGCTACAAGAGATCTCCAAGATCTCGACAAGATTACAATGATCTACTCTCACAAACTACTCAAAAGAAAATCAACTTGATGTATGCTAGGATACAACAAGTATGTAACAAGTGTTACAAGTGCACTAACTATAACTACAACACTTTGTATCTTCTTTGATACTTTGTGTTCTTCTCTTGCACTAGTAGAGGAATGAAGGTGATCACTTGGTTGGATGATTGGATCACTCTTTAAACAAAAGAAAACTAAACTAAATGATCAAAGGGGAGAAGATGTGATAAGAGTTTTAAACTCAGAAAGTTGTGTGTGAAAAAGGATGCCCAAAAACTGTGAGGAGGGCTGGTATTTATAGGCAAAAGAAATTTGTCCATTATAGGGTCACGGTACCACTAAATGCCACACGGTACCACTAAATTTAGTGGTACCGTGATACCGTGCCAGACAAGGACGCTCCAATTTTTGTTTTTAGTGGTGAAAGTTTATTTGAGGAAGTTTGGAGCTGATTTTTTTTTGGGGGGGGGGGGAAATAGCTGTTATGATTTTTAAACTTATTTTTCCAATAAAACATTTCTTTATAATTCAAAAATAATTTGTAAAGTATATTTTTGAAAAAAATGTTTTGTCACATTAAAAATGTGAAGTTTGAAACACAAATTCACTTCTTTGATCATTTGTCAAGTTGTAAATTTGTTTGTTTATACCTAGAGTGATTTACGTAGAAACGGGGTATTTCAACTAAAAACTTGTTTACGTTAATTTTGACGTAAAGTGTTTTCACATTTTGTTATCATCAAAACGTGGAGTTATCGAAAGATATAAATAACGTTTTTAGAACATTAGTTGCATCAACAATCTCCCCTTTTTTGATGATGACAAAACATAAATTCATTTTAAGTTAAAGATTAATTTTAACAAGTTTTTAGCATGAGTTTATATCCCATTTCTCCCCCTTTTTGTCGAAGCAAAAAGATCGCTAAGGCTCCCCCTTGATGTATACTCCCCCTCGTTTGGAGGACACCAAGGAATCGAGCAATGGTTCTTGCTACAAAACAAAGTTAGATGACACATATACAATATCTAACATGTAGCAACCAAGACAAATATCCAACCATAAACTAACAAAAGGGTTAAGAAGCCAAAAACCATAAAAGATAAAACAACCACATAATAAGCCCATCAATTCATAAGGAGAAATGTCATACATAAAGTATAACTACAACATAAATATAAAAAGAAACTAAAAGAAGCACATATAAATCTTTAGTGACAAGAAGCCCTAAGATTAGCTTCATTTTCAAAAGGGATCCTAGATGTTTATTGTTGGAAACTAAACATGAATATGTTTCGTTAAATGGGCTAGTGGGAAGTGGAGAGGGTGACATGATTGGAGGTGGTGGTAGTGTCAAGAGATGTTCCACATAGGAGAACATGAAGTGTATCTCATCTCTCAAAGAGAAGATGAGGTTGCGGTTGTGAAGGCAACATAGGCAATTAGCACTATGTATATCAACCGGATGAGGTTGGATAGGTTGGCCCATGATTGGAGAAGGAGGTGGTGGTGAGTATGTAGGTGATGGAGTTGGCATGGCATAGTCCAATGGGGTGATAGGTGAGAGTGTGTAATCCATGGATGATGGCATGGTGTTCAAAGAGGGAGATGATGAAGATGTTGTTCTAGTAGATGATGTTTTGGAAGGAGCATTAGGTGGAGATGGTGAGTTAGGAGTGGCTTGGGAAGGTGGTGTTGTGACTTCATCATCTTTGGTGAGATCAACAAAGAGAGGTTTGGATGGTGGTCTAACGGTGATCCTAGGTTTCTTGGAGATGTGGGTTGTTGATCCTTGTGTGGAAGACACGGTGAATGAGTAATGGGAGGTTGAAGATGAGATGCAAGATGAGCTTGCAATGGTGAGGCTTTATATAGGCAAGAGTTGTGGGATTTGAATTAAAGTTGGTGGAAGTGTCCTATGGTGTAGTGAGGGAATCTTAGGGTATATGAGAGTTTACAAAATATTGCAGGTTTGAGGTTACACTAGTACAAATCTGCGTCACACATGCTGTTTTTTGAACGGCCACACAGTCAGATATTTATGTGACTAAATGTACCAGAAAGAAATAAACAGCCACACTTGATCCGACTTGTGTGACCATTTCGGAATTTTATTGTCACACATATGAATATTTATGTGACTAGAGGTAACTCGTAATTTTTTTTTTGATTATTTAGTCACTTATAATTTGGGATGTGTGACAGATACAATATAAGTTTGAAATATTAGTCACACTATACATATACATATGTGACAAATATATGTCACACAATTGAACAGTGTGTCCAAAATCCATATATGGTCACATGAAGTAATTGTGTATGTGGCTAAATCATATCGTCAAGTTTGTCACAAATTATTTAAAAGTGACTGCTATTTTTTGCTGAATATTTAGCCACATATGAATTTGAAATGTGTGACAACTGAAAAGTAAGTTTGAAGCATTAGTCACGATATGCATTTAAAAGTGACAAATATATGTCACACAATTGAACAGTGTGACCAAATGTCAAATATGGTTACACTTTTGCTTTTATAGTTCAAATGTTTTATAAACTGTCTCAAATTTTGATATCTCCCTCACATATTTTCACTAATCCCGCCTACTTTTTTCCCTAAAATCAAATTTACATTTTCATTGTCCCTCCTATAGTTATCTAGGTCACATATTTTCACTACTCCCGCCCACTATTTTCACTACTCCCGCACTTATCTCATCCTTTTTTCTCTCTTCTCTGCCGCCAACCACAAACCATCATTGGTTTTCTTTGCTAGTCACCTGTCACCACAAGTCAATTTCATATTTATCCACCACAGACCCTCGCGATTAGCCAGTTCCACTCCCGATTTCAGGTCAATTTATTTGCTACTCCAATAATAATCGTTTCATTGATTGATTTTAGGGTTTGATCTTTGGTTGATTATGTGTTACTGATTTCAAATATTTCAAGGTTAGTGATTTAATGATTCATGGGTTTTTTGAAATTTATAAAAAGATTATTAAAAACTGATTCTTTTTGTGTTTAGTGATTAAAGATTGTGATTTGATTTATGGGTTTTGGTATTTGATGATTACTAATTAATGGGTTTTTTCAAGTTTATAAAAAAAGTTGATTCTTTTTGTGTTTAGTGATTAAAGATTGTAATTTGATTAGTGGGTTGATGTTATCTTTTAAAAAGATTAATGGGTTGTTGTTATTTTATGTCATCTGATGATTATTGAGTATAATAAAGATTAGTTCTTGTTTATGTAGTTATTTGGGTTTTTTATTTGAAATTTGATGGATCTTATTGATTATAAAGTTTAGTTTATGAAGATTAATGGGTTGCTTGAAATTTTATAGAAGATTATGAAAAATTGAATCTTTTTGAGTTAAGTGATTCAGACTGTAATTTGACTATTCGATGTTGTTATTTGATTTTTTTTTATTGTAAAGATTAGTTATCGTTTATGAGGAATTATGTGTTTTTGTTGTTTTTTTAAGATTCTGAAATTTGAATCTTTTTGGGTATTTGATGTTTTGTAGATTGTGAGATGGCTAGATTGAAAGAGAATATGCATGGTGTGAATCGTGTTACGAAAGCGTAGGGTGAGTCGAATGAAGATTTGTGCAGTTTAAGTGTTTGATATAAAGTATGAGTGATTATAAACCGGAGTTGCTATGAGCGTGTGTCTATCATGCGTTTGACGAATCTTTTAAGATAAGTGAAAGTGTGGTGAGTTTTTCTATCATCTTATTTTTCTTTAGTCTCAAAACCACTTGGGAAATTGGGTTTATTGGTTGAGGGTTTTCAATTTTGAAATTAACGGTTTCTGGGTTAAATTTGTTTTGTACTGAACCAGGTCCTATTTGTCTTAGGAGTTGTGACCACCAGTGGAGTCAGGCCTTCTTTGCAATTCTTCATGAAGCAAACCAACTCACAGGTGTTTAGACCTCATTGTTTTCTGTTTGTTTTTCATAAAACTCAGCTTTTTGTGCTAACAATCTATTTTACATTTCATCCAGTCTTTATATCACCCCATTTGCAGGGTACAGGTATGAACCCACATCGATACATAAGCAAATAGGGCTAGTGGTCCATAAGACTGTGGAGCTGGCGAGTGTCTCAAGAGAAAGAGGATGCCGATGTTTGCTGACAAGACTACCGCTCCTTGAGTAATATTCGCTGTCGATGGAACTTCTGTGGCAACAACTGATGTGGTTGTTGAAGCTACGTTTCCCTCTGCGGCTGCTGTTGATGTAGCCGCTGCAACTGAAGTGCCAGAAAGTGCCCAAGATGTTGCCCAATTTGATCGCCCAATTGTTGTTGGCCTATAGAATTTTTTCGTGAAATTTGCTTAAGTACAGGTTCGTTTAAGTGGGAAGCAGATAAAAGATTAGACTGGTGTTACAGCTGCTGTTGTATGTGCTGAGACCGAAGATTCTGGTATGTTCTTTCTTTTTGTCACATTGAATGACTTATTTAGTTATATGTCAACAGGTTGACATGATAGATTATGGTCTTGCTAAAAAGTATAGAGATCTTCAGACACACAAGCATATACCATAGATGTATTGTAACTGATATGCATAAACTTGAGTGGAAGTGATATTAATTTTTCTATCTTGTAACTAATGTGTGCTTGAACAATCTAGTAGGAGTTTAAGTTAAGCTTATATTATATGTTTTATTTACAAGTCGCATAATAAGGTTAGATGATCTATGTTATTGTAGAAGCTTACAGATAAATATGTGATTTGTATCCTATAGGGTCTTTCCTTTAAATGGAGGGAAGGGCCCTCCAATCTTTCCATATGTAAGACTTGTGTTTAACCTTCCTAAGGGCTGAATGAAACTTTTTGGGATGTCATTGTTTTAATTTTGGATTACATTTTTATCTGTTTCAGTGTCCCCAAAAACTACTCTGCAAAGACCTGTTGCAGGCTCTCAAGTTCCATATTGCCCGATAGATAAGAAGATGTCAGACTGTTGGTCACCACTTGATCCGAGTACCTTTAAAGTCCGAGGACATAACTATATGAAGTATAAGTTTAACATCAGACTCATTTTTTAATTTAAGAATTTGCATTGGCCTTACCAGACTGACACACTATTCTTTTTGTTCCCCAGGGATAAAAAGAAAGAATTTGCTTCAAATCAGACTGCTTACTACCCTATTGGAATGGATGTCTTATTATCTCCTCGTAAGATTGATCATATAGTACGCCTTCTTGAACTTCCTAAAGTTGAATCCTCTGGAAAAGTTCCTTCTCTGCTTGTCGTAAATCTTCAAGTATGTCCATCTATCTCTTATTATTATTTCTTGTTATGATGTTTTTTAAAATTGACCAGTTACATGATGCTTATTCATATTTTCAGTTTTCACTGGCGCCTATTATAAAAACAGGAAAAATATCCTGTAGTGTATGTTTGACAGTCACCAACAAGTGCCATGTATCATCATGAGCCGAAATATCCTACAACATTGGCCAACCATCCTGCTGCCAGCTGGGATGACGGCAATGCATTTGAATCTTCTGAAGCAGAAAAAGAATTCCAAGATAAGGTATACCAAGTTAATACTACTCAGAGATTAAGACTGCTTGAAGTTAATACTGCTAGTGTATTAGTTACAACTGTTAGTTATAAGTTAGTACTGTTGGTTCATATAGTTAGTACTGCTTATATGATATGTATTAGTTGTTTATGGAAAAGATTATAGATACTTAGAAAAGTATTGTAATCCGACTAGAGCTCCTTGGTGTATAAAAAGAGGTCCTAGGGTATAGAGTTATATACGAATTTTATATTTGGTTCAGTTATATACATTCCAATTTTATTGTATTTGAATTTGTTTTGATATATATTTGAATTTGTTTTGATATATATTGATTTCTTAAATGTGACTAAAAGATGTATATAGTCACACTTATTAACACTTTTGGTCACTGTTTGTTTAATTTGGTGTGTGACTAAATATTACAAAAGGCCACACAAAAAAAAATCATGTGGCAATTGGATGATCAATAGTCACACAAAATACACATTTCTTCACTTAAACAACATATGGTCACACTTATTAACATTTTTGGTCACCTTATGCTTAATTGTACGTGACTAAATACCCAAAACAAACATGCTTTGTATGACTAAATATTATAAAAGGCCACACAAACATAAAATTTATGTGGCCATTGGATGTTCAATAGTCACACAAAATACACATTTATTCACTTTAAACAGCATATAGTCACACTTATTAATACTTTTGGCCACTTTTTGCTTAATTGTATGTGACTAAATATCCAAAACAAACATGCTTTGTGTGACTAAATATTACAAAAGGCCACACAAACATAAAATTCACGTGGCCATTGGATGAACAATAGTCACATAAAATACACTTTTACTTGATTTTAAAAAGCATATGGTCACACTTATTAACACTTTTGGCCACTGTTTTTTAAATTGTATGTGACTAACTCCAAAAAAACAAACACGTTGTGTGACTAAATCATCACAAACGTCACACTTATTACATATTCATGTGGCTACAGGACGGGAAATAGTCACACAAAATACACATTTACTTAAATAAATCATCTCAAATGTCACATATATTATATATTTATGTGGCCAAAGGACGAACAATAGTTAATATCAAAAAACATTCGTGTGACTATAAAGTGTTTACGGTCACTGATACTGATTAATACAACAAAACTTGTGCCTAATTTGTCACACATATTCGGATTTTGGTCACTCTTTTTCAATGAAAAAAGCCACAAACTAAACAATGTTACCATATGCCACCTACGGTGGCGCGACTTCTGGTGACACACACCAAAAAAAACGTGTGTGACTATATGCATATCGTCACACATTTTTGGAGTGACCAATACCACTTTTTGTACCAGTGTTAGGTGATGCAGAAATCTAGGCGAAAAGTGTACCGCTTTTAAGGGGTCATTTAAGCCCGAAATCGTATTTATTTGATCAAATATTGCCCTAAATCGTTCCTTTTGTCATTTTAGGTACTTTTGAGGAGAAATCTGGAAAAGGAGGCATTTTGGACGTTTTTGGAGCATCAAAGTGAAGAAAACGGCAAAGTCTCAAGAATCGGCTAAAAGTTACTCTTGACGGCGTCAAACTTAACTCTGGACGGCGTCATGCCTTGGCAAGAAAAGTGGGATGTGAAATTTACTCATGACGGGCCAGTGAGTTAGCATGTGAATTCTGACGGCGTCACGCTTTAACTAAATCAAGGGCGTCACGGCTTAATTCATAAGGGGACGGCGTCACGTTCAAGAGGTGAGGGCGTCAAGCCTTGATAGGCCAGAACGGATTTTGGAGAATTAAAGAGGGACGGCGTCAAGATGGTCATCCGAGAACCCTAAAAGCGGCGAGGTGACGGCGTCACAATCCATAAGGTGACGCCGTCAGATGCAAAAGTCTATATATAGTTTTCTAATTTTTTGTCATAAAGGGGAGAGCTTAGTGTGTGGAATTTTGGGATAAAACCCTAAGACGATTTTAGCTACTTTTTCAGGGCTTTTAGCCTTGAGATCTTCCATGTTTCATTGAAAGATAAGTTATCAATTAATCATTCAATATGTCTATGTGTTGTTTGATTCTATCTTATGCTTGTCTTTTGTTTAACATGTTAGGCTAATTTTATCTTGTGTTTGCTTAGATCTAATGAAACCTAGCTATTGATTATTGGTTGTTAGTGTGTTGTTAGTTGTATTGGATGATTGTTTATCTATGTTAGGCTTAAGAAAACTGGCTAACTTCCTATTCGGTAACTTGCTTGAACGTCTTAAGAAACATGAACCAAACGCGTACTAAAGGTTTTTATGGTTGTATTTAATGCACAAGCGAATTCTAGTGATCCCATGTTAGGAGCTTCCTAGCCGGCTCGACATAGGAGTGAAGTAGGAGCTTGTAGAGTTTGGGGAAGTAAGTACGCCACCCCACGAATGGTATTAAGGAATACACCCGTCATCCACGCAACTAATACACACTAATTAACCGGTAAAAGATAGTTAGGGAGTAAGGAAATCTAAGTAAACACATTTCTCTACACATAAGTTTCTCACCACTTTTCATTTTTGTTATTTTATTTTATTGCATTTGTAGTAATTTGGGTTAGTTGACTAGCAACTAATTCCGCCCACTCCTTCAAAACCGAGATTTTACTTGCTTTCATAAAAAACATAAAAACATAAAAAAGAATCTTCCTCAATCCTTAGACCTAATTAGAGTAGCCTTTCATACCTAACGAACACTATTCCCTGTGGAGAACGATCAATCCCCCGTACTTACCACTACACTATACTACATCGGTCAGGTACACTGCCTGGTGGGGTTGTAAGCCTCTTGAGATCCCTCGAGAGGTAAAACCTGTTGTAAGGTTACAAAACCACGCATCAAGTTTTTGGCGCCGCTGCCGGGGAATAGTTATTGTTTAGGTTGAATTTTTATTTCTATTAGGTCTACTCACTAGATTCCTTTCTAGTGAGATTTTTATTTTATTTTTCTAGATTTTCTTTAGTCTATCTTTTTCTTTGTATCTTTGTTCGTAAAAGAAATTTCCATTGACTCTTCCGTTCACCATTATGGAGTACGCGAATCCACCATACCACCAACCACAAAGGCCATTCTACCCTATTGACATCTCGAATTTCAAACAATATCGAGATGAACCCATATATGATGCATGGACTCGTTTTAGAAATTTACTCCGAAAATTCCCTCATCATAGTTTCGCTTTAGCATCCCTAACCCGAACCTTTTACTATCGTGTTGGCCAATATGACCAAATGCGCATTGAGGATTTTGCCAATGGGGACTTTAGGGAATTAAGTGCTGAAGAAGCATGGGATGTCATAGAAGATTGTGCCCAATATTATTATAGGGTAGACAACCAAACAAACGTTAGTACAAGTCAATTGAATATAAATTTCCTGGATCGTGAAACAAGTTTGTTTGGGGATGAATACATTAGTGTTGAGATACCTAAGTGGTTGTCATGTAATGCCATAGTACAAAACGAACACATAGGTGACCTTGATGTGATGGAGGATTTAGCCGAACATGATCACATTGATCAAAAAGACCTAGGTTTTGTGATTGATGACGTCGAATCTCAAGAAACACATGATGAATCTTTTAGGCAGTTTGAATATAGCAGTCAGAATATTGAGGATGATCCTTATGATTCGGACATAGAAGTTGAGATGCCTAGAGAAGCACTTGAGATACTTGGGAAAATGTTAGGTTTAAATTCTACCAAAACCTATGATGAGGATATAGGTGATCTTGACACAAGGAATGATGAGGTAAGTAACATAAGCCCACCAAGTACCCCACAAGTCCTACCATCATTTGAGGCACCCACACCACCCGTGACTTACCCGGAAGAAGTAGAAGAGACTTTAGGAACCCCAATTGAAGTAGAACCTTTGGAAGAAACAAAACTAGAAGAAATAGGTTTGAATACTTGTAGTCATAACCTTTCTTTTAGTTCTATGGAAGTTCCTAGTTTTGATGAACCGGAGCCTAAACCAAAACCGTTACCTAATCTTCCATCCTTAGATGTGAACTTAGGAATTGAATTAGGTCCCGATCCACCCATCAAACCATGTAGTCCGGGTAATGTTAAGATTAAGGTAGTAGACTCTAGGCCTTGTAGAGAGGAAGCTAACTTCGGAGTGAACCATGACCTTACATACTTACATCACCCATTTATGATTGATCACAAGAAACATTATGGGTTTAAACCGGGTTTATTAGGTCAAGATAGATTCCTAACTAGGAGTCTCTCGAAATTGATAGAAGATGATCCCTTTCTAGGAGAAAACTTCAATTCACCCATTAAAACAATTGAGCTAGGTAAGGTTAGGATGATTGGATCCCGCGTCTTTGAGCATATAATTCATCCAACACTCTTTCTTCACGTGGCATACTCCTACCGAGTTGGTGTGTATCGCTACTATCACCCACACTTAATCCTAAGTGTAGGGAAAACCTCCCCTATTTCCGTTAAATAAGGGTAGAGTCAGGCTCGTGACTCGAACAAAAACAAGCGCTTCTTGGGAGGCAACCCAAGCTTTATTTGCTTTATTTGTTTGAATGTTTGTTTGATTTTATTTGTTTCCGTATGTGTGTTTAATTTTTATTACTATTGATTCATGTTCAAAAGTAATTTGTGAAAATGCTTTATGTTGTTTTTAACTTCGTCTTAACTACATATAAAGGTATTTTGCAAAAGATAAGTGTAAGGGAAGTCTAAATCGGTTTATTAGAACACAAATTAACATGAATCGTAATAATAATAAATTAGCATACATATTCGTAATTGTTTAAGTCAAATGCTTGTATCGAGTCATAGTGATGTTTTGCAGGATTTCCAGGAAGTAAGGTAAAGGTTTTTCCAGAAATTTTCCGGAAACTAAAAATGAAAATTTTTGTCAGGTCATTTCTGACGGCGTCAGGGGTTATAACCTGACGGCGTCAGATTTAATTTCCAGAAATTTTTGAAAGTTTTGTTTTCATAAAAAGTTTTTATTAAAATCTCCAACTTATAATCTCCAGGAATCTGCAAAAAATTATCATTCCACAAGCATTATATCCTTATATATAGATTTTATCCCGCCGATGTTATGCAGGTTTTCGTGTTTGTTTTCTCAGGCTTAACAGGTTATTTTGGACAAGGAGATGTTTATGGAATCAAGCTTATGGCGATGCATTAGTCATGGAGCTTCAACATTCTCTTTGGAAGAAGATTTAACCGTGTAATTTCACTATCCAACGAGCGAATCAGGGGAGTATTTGATTTCATTCTTTTACTTTTTTCTTTTACATCTTTTTATTTTGAACATTGGGGACAATGTTCATCTTAAGTGTAAGGGGAGGGTAAAAGTACGATTAGAGAATACTATTACGCTTGATTTTTGTTTGTTTAATAGTAGATGTGTAATAAAACTGAGAGAAATACTTGTTAGGGCAATTTTAGTGCCAAATTTAAAATTTTTTACAACATATAGGAGTGAAACTTTGATCTTAATGAGCGTCTCACGGATAGGAGTTATATGACTAGCACAAAAACCGTACCACTAAAAAAAATTTCCACCCCCAAATATGTGAGGTTCGCCCCTAGAATTGGTAGGAAAAGCATTTATGCTATGATGTGTGTACCGGTAGCACTTAGATTCTAGAACTTGCGTTAGGACCATTCCGAGGCCACAAGTGAGACTACATTCGTGTAGTTAGATTTACTACATGATAAGAGGCATTAGGATTAACCCATTGTTTTACACCCGTGTTTTTGTTATAATTACATTGGCTACATTGGTCAAGTAATTCTCCCACACCCTTTACGTTGTACTCATTTTTAGTACACGATACCCCTAGTACACCCCTCAGAGCCTATCTTTTCGTTTCGACCTTTAAGCATTTTACTTAAAGGAAGAATTTGTTACACCCCACTTAAATGTACACCCAAATCGCCTTAGCCTACCTTGTATGCACTCATTTTTAGTGCATTATTGTGACAACATTTGTTTAAACCCAAGTTAATTATCTAGTTGATTACATGGTTGCTAAGTCGAGTCATATCCTTGTACATATTGTTTTGGGACGATTGGGACTCATGGGTGAAGTACTAGTGTAATGGAGTAATGGGGAAGAACATCATTTATTACCCCCATATGTGCTAAATATTTTAAAAGTACTCCAAGTGTTTTGATTATCTTAATTCGAGTCATTAGAATAGTAATTTGTAAAGTTATGTAAAAGTTCAAGTGTAAGGGGAATGCAACGCCCCTATGATGTATTATTTTGGATGGTAGGGCAAAAGTGTATGCAAAAAAAAAAAAAAAAAAAAAAAAAAAAAAAAAAAAAAAAAAATCAAGAAAAATACAAAAAAACGAGAAAAAGAAAAGTAGAAAAAACATACGGACTACCATCCCGTTTCATTTTATGTTTAGTTTATGTTTTTGTTATTTTGTTTTTAGTTTAAATCGAGTCGAGTCTTGGCTTAGCAACATTGTATAGTACATGTAATTAATCAAGATCTTTAACTCGCCACCAGTAAAATATCCCTTATCCAACAAAACCGTGTTTTCCTTTTCCCTACACCTAACGTTATAACCCATTTAAAAGCCCTCTTTGATAGTTTATCTTAGGTGCTTACGCCTAGTGGAGGAGGTTTTTGATCCTTTCCCAAGCCTATGGTAATCTATTTGCTATGACAGGTAGTGAGAGATATTATCCGTTTTCATTTATGAGATTTATTTTGATGACACTTGAGAGATGTGAGTATCTAAACACTACTTGTGAGGTGCTAGTTTATAATCTCCGTGCTTATTATGATTGAAGTGGAACGAATATTTGTTGTAATTACTTTTATGTTAGCATTAAATGACCCCTATCTTGTATTTTGATTAGAATAAAAGCGCATTTGCTTGAGGACAAGCAAATCTCAAGTGTAAGGGTATTTGATGAGGCGAAAAGTGTACCGCTTTTAAGGGGTCATTTAAGCCCGAAATCGTATTTATTTGATCAAATATTGCCCTAAATCGTTCCTTTTGTCATTTTAGGTACTTTTGAGGAGAAATCTGGAAAAGGAGGCATTTTGGACGTTTTTGGAGCATCAAAGTGAAGAAAACGGCAAAGTCTCAAGAATCGGCTAAAAGTTACTCTTGACGGCGTCAAACTTAACTCTGGACGGCGTCATGCCTTGGCAAGAAAAGTGGGATGTGAAATTTACTCATGACGGGCCAGTGAGTTAGCATGTGAATTCTGACGGCGTCACGCTTTAACTAAATCAAGGGCGTCACGGCTTAATTCATAAGGGGACGGCGTCACGTTCAAGAGGTGAGGGCGTCAAGCCTTGATAGGCCAGAACGGATTTTGGAGAATTAAAGAGGGACGGCGTCAAGATGGTCATCCGAGAACCCTAAAAGCGGCGAGGTGACGGCGTCACAATCCATAAGGTGACGCCGTCAGATGCAAAAGTCTATATATAGTTTTCTAATTTTTTGTCATAAAGGGGAGAGCTTAGTGTGTGGAATTTTGGGATAAAACCCTAAGACGATTTTAGCTACTTTTTCAGGGCTTTTAGCCTTGAGATCTTCCATGTTTCATTGAAAGATAAGTTATCAATTAATCATTCAATATGTCTATGTGTTGTTTGATTCTATCTTATGCTTGTCTTTTGTTTAACATGTTAGGCTAATTTTATCTTGTGTTTGCTTAGATCTAATGAAACCTAGCTATTGATTATTGGTTGTTAGTGTGTTGTTAGTTGTATTGGATGATTGTTTATCTATGTTAGGCTTAAGAAAACTGGCTAACTTCCTATTCGGTAACTTGCTTGAACGTCTTAAGAAACATGAACCAAACGCGTACTAAAGGTTTTTATGGTTGTATTTAATGCACAAGCGAATTCTAGTGATCCCATGTTAGGAGCTTCCTAGCCGGCTCGACATAGGAGTGAAGTAGGAGCTTGTAGAGTTTGGGGAAGTAAGTACGCCACCCCACGAATGGTATTAAGGAATACACCCGTCATCCACGCAACTAATACACACTAATTAACCGGTAAAAGATAGTTAGGGAGTAAGGAAATCTAAGTAAACACATTTCTCTACACATAAGTTTCTCACCACTTTTCATTTTTGTTATTTTATTTTATTGCATTTGTAGTAATTTGGGTTAGTTGACTAGCAACTAATTCCGCCCACTCCTTCAAAACCGAGATTTTACTTGCTTTCATAAAAAACATAAAAACATAAAAAAGAATCTTCCTCAATCCTTAGACCTAATTAGAGTAGCCTTTCATACCTAACGAACACTATTCCCTGTGGAGAACGATCAATCCCCCGTACTTACCACTACACTATACTACATCGGTCAGGTACACTGCCTGGTGGGGTTGTAAGCCTCTTGAGATCCCTCGAGAGGTAAAACCTGTTGTAAGGTTACAAAACCACGCATCATTAGGGATGCAGGAATCTAGAGGAAACAGTGAAAATTCCTCAAACAAGGGCACGGTACCACTAAATACCGCACGGTATCGTTAAATTTAACGGTACCGTGGCCTATTTAATGGTACCGTGACCTGGAAGTCACGAATTATCCTGTGCTGCCTAGTTCTGGGCAGCTAAAGGGAAGTTTTCTAGGGGGACTATTTGCAGGAAATGTTAGTGCCTCAAACCACTAAAGATTTATTTGCCAAATATATGTCATATTTAGCTACTCCTAGCAATTAAAGATTATCATGCAACTATCTAAGATAAGCTATAAGCATGCAATCAAAAAGGACAAAATAAGCTATCATCCAAGAACTACATAATTTGAAATCATGCAAGGTGATGGAACAATAGTCAAGCATGCAAGATAGATAGGAGTATTAAGTCTTAATATAATCTACCATAGATAAATACTAATATAAGATAGAGGTACTAATCCCTCCCTAACTACTTATGACTTGAACTTGCTCCCATTTTCATCACACTCTCGACTTGAGCTTGAACCTCTTCCTCATGATTCGGATCATCAAAGGGTGCATGGTTGGTGGAAGATTCGAAAATGAGAATGGATGAGATATATGACTCATTAAGGGGTTTCATGACGGGATTGAATAGTGAGTATTGAGGACCACGAAGGTATGGATGAAAGTTCATGAAGTGGCGATAAAGAAGAGTTAGCAACATCCCATAGGGTATCAATTTATTTTTGTTACCCCTGAGATGTACGATTCGCTTAGCGAAGAAGTATGCGAGATTGTACGGTTGTTGAGTATGAAGACAGTAAATCATATGAGCACAACACGCCGAAAGTTGCTCACGATTTCCTTTCAGACTGAGAACATTTTCTCGCAGGATGACTGCCCACGAGATTAGTTCATAATGAACCTATTCCAAACGAATTTTCGTTGGATCTGGGTAAGGAAGGTACTTATGAGTACGAATGAGTTTGGTAAGTTCAGTTGGAGAGGGTATGTAGGAACAATATGGATTATCCTCTTCTCGATAGTAGAAGAGAGACTCAAGACACCAATCTTCAGTATAGGCACATTGCCCATGATTGAGGATTCGGAGAATTTGTGCAAATTGCTCAAGAGTTAAGACAAATTTGAAATTTTGGATCCAAAACCAAAGTGACAAAGATTGATCCTCGTTACGTACGAGTTCAACTTGTCGAAAGAATTCCAACACAAAACGAGGACAAATGTGCCCGTTGATGTGAAGCAAGCAAAATAATCCTATAGCTCTAAATGAGGTGTTGATATCCCTATGATAAACTAAAGATGGATCAACGACTCGACCTTCATGAAACCGACGGGTTTCAAGATTAACATAGGCACGAATGTGACTACCGGGTGTTGTAGGTTCACGAGAGATTTCGGGAGTATAGGTGTCGGTTAGAAGATGATCAAAATCATACTCATGAGACATTTTTGTTACCTATAAGAAAATTTTAAGAAAAATTAATATTGAGAATAGTTGTTTTGAAGAAACGTGCCTAGTGTGTGCCTATATGCAAACCATGTGGAGGTGCGGTAATCTCGACTCTAGAACTAAAAATAATGAGATTACCCAAACGCTCCTAACTTCACTTTTGCTCAAACGGATATGTCAAAAAATACATATTAGTTATGTAATTCGATCAATATTCGTTATATCATGTATGCATGAGAAAACATTTTTAGTTTGTATCAACAATGCACGAAAGATGTTTCATGATCCTAGTTTCGTGAAATTTTTCAAAAACAATGGAATTGGGGTGTTTGGCGACTTTAATGTTTTTGGCGCCAAGAGTTTTAAGTTTGAAAAACTTTAGTGTTAATGACTCCTAATGAAATAACAAGTATCCTAGACATGATTCCTCTTAAACCTATTTAATCAAAAGAAAAATTCGAATCAAAATGTATGATATAGGTGGGTTTATGCAAATCCTAAGTTTAGGGAATCATGAAGGTTATACATTATCTAAACCTAGTTCTAATTTCATGAAGACTTAATCAAAATTAAAAAACCCCAATTCAATTTTCATGCATGAACAAACCCTAGATTCAAGATTCAAGGAAATTAGAGTCAAATGACTTACAATTAATGTTGAAAAAGTGGAAGTAGTTGATAATCTTGAAAAGTTAATGCCTCAAATTTGATCTTGAAATGGTGTAATTGAATTTTTGGTTGTGAGGTTTGGTTTTGACAGTGTTGTTTCTTTTAATTATCACACAAGCTACACTAATTAACCACTAGTTAACCCTAGATCTAGAGAGAAAAAGTTAAAGAGAGTGGAAGATTGATCACACAATAATAATGAAAGTTTAGCATACAATCAACCAACCCTCTCCCTTGAATGGGAGGGGGTATTTATAGTTTTTACATGTGCATGGGCTTGTAGCCCTAATTAACATACATAAACATAATTAAATAAGTAAATGACACAGCCCATGGGCCTTCTACACAGGCTGGGCCTAATAACAAACCTAAAGGCCAAAGCAACCTATTACAATATGATCAATACTTGAATTAATACAAAACGTGTTCCCAACAATCTCCCCCTAAGTATTGGTCATCAAGGTTGCTTGACGTCGTCTTTGCTTCTTGTGGCTTTGACGTCTTCTGAATCTTTGTTCTTTGTTCTTGATTGTGATGTGATATGATATGGTACTAATCTGCCGTTCTCCAATGGTCTCTGCTTCTGGTGTCTTCACGCCTTCTCCACCATGCTCATATGTCTTTTGACTTTGGTTCTTCAACTTGTTCTCACTTCTTCAATCTTTAACTTGTGAAAGGTTGTAGTGCTTGAACTTTGACTTTTCTTTAACATATTCTGAACTTTTGATATTTCTGAGTCTTTATGAGAACTTATCTTCAGGATATGAGCAAGATGGAGTCTTGATGGTGGTTGAACTCCAGGTCTTCAAGCTCCTCCTCCGCAGCAGCAGCAACACGAACCAACTGGCACTTACAGGCTCAGACTTCGAGATCGTCAACAACATAGTGTGAAGACTTTCTCTAATCCTTGCCCAGGCCGTTCTGAACCGGATACCCCCGAAAGGGCTAACACGGACACACCGAAGTGCACCCACGATTCAGTGAGCTGCTGGAGATCACCCTACGACTGTAGACCGTTTTGGAACAAACACTAAGCGTAACCCACAAGGAGTTACCGAAGTGACCTGCTGTCAGGGTTGTTTGATGTTATCCTGGCAGGATTTCCGTTCTATCACTGAGAATCACAATTGTGAGTTCTCTCAAGAATGTTCTCGGCAGATTGCTAAGATCTGCTTAGGACACTTCCTAATTTACAACTGATGCCCATGATGTAGAACAACAGTGTAATACTAAGTGTTCCTAAGAGATCTTTGATGAATCTTATGGCTCTAGACTCAATTAGTGCACATTTGTTTGGTCTTCGGAGGCGTGGAGCAGAGTGCCTCCTTTTCAATATCAACACATCTCGTAGTGAGAGGTCGATAGATGATGAAGGGTTCTCCGTGTGAAATGAAACAAGTGTCTTTTGAGAGACACCTGAGTGGCATAGAAGGTTTAGTGCAGTGCGTCACTGGGTCCATGACGTCTTTTGTCTTCAATACCGGTGATGCTCAGTCAACCAGTAGATTATGTATTGAACCCGGTGTCTGCCCTAAGGTTGAACAAATTGAGGGCTATTTCTTTTCACCCTTTTCTTTGCTTTTCTTTTTAATTCTTCAACCCCTTCTTTCTACTTTCATTTCATTTCTCCTTTTTTTGTATCATACCTAGGACTTTCTAGTTCTAAACTATGGGAATTGTCCTTGGGTAGATCCCTCCGGCTCTGGCGGATCATAGGACGGTTTTTCCTAAACCTTAGTCACCTTATAACTCCATGACTATCCTAATGATGCCATAAACCAAACCATTGAAAATCTCTCAAAGTGTCGATGATTGTAAAAACATTTTATTGACACCATGAGAGTTTTGCGTTTTTCTGAAAGACTCCCCCTTAACATGTGCTCATATATAGTTAAAGTGAATTTGCACATGCTGGGAAGAGTTGGCACTTTTGAATTGATTGATTTTCAATGAACATGATCATCGCGAGACATGCTTACATCACCAGATGAACTGGCTTGAAATTATTACCCGTCCAGATCACATTCAAGGAAAATCGCTTGAAATCGGTGCATTCTACTCAGACACGTCCGTTGCGAGACACGTTTACATCACCAGATGAACTGGCTTGAAATTATTACCCGTCCAGGACATGTCCTTTCGACTACTGACTTTTTCCTACCATCAATTCGAGGGTCAATTCTGAGTCGAGCACTTATGAGATTCCATATTTCCTTTACCATATTTTAATCATCAGTTATTCTCCCCCTCAAAAATAACATACTCATGATGTTTTTGAAAATACTTTATTATTAAAATATGCTGTTTTTGAGTTTTAGGGAAGAATTTCAAGAACTTTTGTTTTTTCAGAACAAAGATTATTTTTCAAATACTCCCCCTTGACGAGGGAATACTTGTCCTTATGAGCAGAATGTTTTGAAAAACTTAGAAAACATTCAGGTTTCATTCTACTCATAAGAAAGAAGCTTTCGCTCCTTTGATCAGGATTGAGGCACTGATGCGTACCTCAGGGTCCTTTCTTTACTGGTACGGGTTGTGCACTATTATGTGTACACAAACCAAAGTCGGTGAAGAAAAATGATGAAATTATGGAAATGATGAAATAATGAAATGGTACTATTGGTTATTACTCAGGAGAACGAAATGTGAGGATGTTAGGTATTCATCCACGTCCTCCAACGTAACTTTCCAGTCGTCGCATCTGCATCCGGAACTTGATCTTATTGTCAATCCTTTTCACGAACTTCACCGCTTGCTTAGCATCATTCTTGCTCCATTTTATGACTCGTGACCATCCTGTGAACAACCCATTGCTCCGTTTTTCCAAAATATCCTCAAGTTCAGTTTTGACCATTAGAAGAGTTTCGTCACTGAACTTGCGGAGTTCTTCAAAACCCATGAATATTGGTGTCGATCTGTCCCTTGTATAATACACCCCAAACGGTCTATCCCCAAACGTGTACGACTGCTTGTCAGCATATCCTGGAGGTTTGAAATCTGGCTTGACGAGATTCAACTGTGTTTGATAGCTTTCTACCCCAAGATGGACATCCTCAATTCGCGTTCTGATTACTATGCTGCGGATGTAGATGAGGATCGAGTTAATGATATCATACTGAAGGAATCCAGGGAGATGTTCAAGTTTCCCTTGTACTTTCAGTAGATACATATCTTCGATATCATTGAGGTTCAGGAAGGGATAGTCAGCTTCACTGAAGGTGTACTCTTGATCATCCGATCTTCTCACAGTAATCTTCTTCAGAAAGTTGTACCCAAACATTGATTCGGTTTCTACACTGGTGATTGACAGAATCCTATACTTGCTCCAAACATCAGTATCAGTTGTTCTTTTGGTGATCATAAACTTGTAGAACAACCTTCGCAGATTTGGCCAATGGTAGACCCCAAGAGCAGCATCTTCATTGTATTCTTGAACTTTGTTGATCCATAGACTGCTAACTTGTTGTTCTAAGCCTTCTATGGCATATGAGGCTGCTGGATATTTGGTAATTGATGTTGCATATCGTTTCTCAGGATTCGTGTTTCCATAGATGAGATAGTTTAAATCGTTGTTGAAGAAGTATGCTTTGGGTAACTTGGGATTGTTTGGATGACCAATGAGTGGTAAGGGATGGGTGTAATCATGGAGATGTAATTGTTCTTTTGGATTGGAGGCTTGTGCATCTTCCTAGTTGATGTTTTCTCCCAGAGCTCTTGCAACTTGTTCAATGTTGTATTTAAACTCCTGCTCTGTAGTTGTAACTGTCTTGAACTCTGTGAATCCACTCTTGCGAACTCGGATGATGTCAGGTAACCCCAACTTTTTGACTTTAATTGCCTTCTTCAACCGTTTTGTAAAGTTCACAATCGATCCTTCAACAGGTTCATCATTGTCATCTTCAGGATATGCATCAACCATCTTCTCAAACCAATCGAACTTTGGAGCTGATGGATTGACCCATTCAGGTAGTGGTACGGCTTTTTCAGTAGCAGATGGAGCATTGACTTTTTGAACTTTTGTTGGAGCAATTGGAACTTCATGATCAGAACTTACATCATCATAAGATTCAGGTTCCTCGAATGCACTGCCTTCAAGAGGAACAAATACCGTATGACTTGATTGTTTAGTTGTGCCGGAAGAGTGTGCAGTGGAAGCACGGCCAGTTGAAGAAGAATGTCTCCTCCTTTTCTTCCCTTGATCCTCTGGGTCTTCCCGATGGCGCTTGACTGGTTTGTCGGACTTGCACCCTTCTTTTGGAAGACTGACTTCCTTTTCATCCTCTTTCATGGATTTGAGTAGTACTTCTTGAAGTTCTTGTTCTTTTGGATCATCCATGATTTCTTCTAGTAATAACCCTTTGAGGTCAGATCTGGATGGTTTAGGTGGCATGGTTCGAATAGTGATTGGTGTTGTCTGCATTATTTTGGCCACCGTTTTTTCCAGATTTCTTTGGACAAATATGTTGAGAATTCCTTGATGATTGTCATGAAGATATTGAGTGACCTCTTGAGTAACTTGAGAACTGACTGTCTGCGGGACATGAGTTTTCAAATATTCTTCAGCTGTCTTTTCCAAGTCGAAGTTATTAAACTGGGAAATTTGGTTATCCACCTTCTTTTCTACATTTTTGGTCTGTTGTTTTATCTCTGTGTGCTCTTGTTCTTCTGCTTTGAATTTCTCTGACACATGCTCTTGAAGTGTGGTAACCTGCTCCTTGAGTTCACTATATTCATTTGTAGATTGACCAACAGATGACGGTTGTGGTGATGGTGATTTGTCATCCTGTTTGTCATCTGACTTATCTTTTTCTTCATCATCCTCATCATTACTTTCATCTTCATCATTTTTACTTTCATCTTCGTCACTTTCACTTTCACTTTCTCCTTCTCCTTCTTCATTGTCATCTTCATCTTTATTTCTTTCAGATTCCTCAGACCCAGATCCAGATTCATTATCAGACTTCCCAGATTCACTCTCTGATTCACCAAGTGTTTCAGACCTTGCAGGTTCAGATTCCTCCTGTTCTTCCTCAGGAATTGATGTTGTACCTTCACCTCTTCTTATTTTCTCACGTCTTTTTTCATCTTCTTTATGTTTCAATAAGCTTTCTTTTGAGGCTTGATTCATCTGTTCTCTTTCTTCTTTGTCGGTCAATGGTGGTTCAATTGGTAAATATTATGTATCTGAAAACTTGATTTGCTTTCCTTTGCCTGGTTTCAATCCCTTGTCTGATTCTGACAATGTAGATTTGAACTTTTCAATATCTTTCTTATTCTTGCCTTTCCTGAGGTCTACATTTCCACCTTCCTCCTCCTCACTTGATTCATCATGAAGTTGCATTGCTGATGAGGCTTTGGGAACTACTTTTCTTTTCTCAACTTTAGTGGCTATCTTTGAACGAGAAATAGTAGCTCGAGCTGGGATTGATTTACTCTTTCCTTTTAATGATTTTGTCCCTTTGGGTACAATTCCCACCTTTTTGGCTTTCACAGCTTCGTCATACTTCTGATATGCCTCAGTATCCATCAGTTCTTTAGATAACAAGTTTTGTGGAATTCTGGCACCTTGCTTTTCTGTGTGAGACTGCTGTGTTCTGATTCTGGTAAGAATGTAGTCTTTGTCTTCAGTGTGCATTTTCTCATTTACAGGTCGATTGAGTTCAGAATGTATTTGCATGAAACGTGAGATCAGGAGTTTGGTGAATCGGGGAAAAGGTATTTTGTAATCTTTATTTTGATGAAATTTGGAACTTAGAAAGATCATGTCTTTCCAGATGTATTTGGTGAAGTCTAGATGTTTTAGGTTGATAACACCACAGAAGAATTGAAGGTGCTCTTGTCGAGGGTGTTCCAGTCCAGTGGTTTTTCCAGTTATACAATGAATGATGATTGAGTACATGGTTTGCCATGGTTGTGGAAAGTACTTTCTTTCGACTTTGTAGAGTGACGTGAGTGGTTCTTTTTCATCATTTCCCAGAATCTGAAGTGTTTTGGCCATATCTTCAAATGTTGAATCATCGTGAAACTTCGTTAGTTTTCCCGTTACTTCTTTTGGAAGTTGCAATACATTCCTTAGTGTTTCAACCTTGAATGTGATCTCTGTATTATCCAAAGTGATGGTCATACTCTCTTCGTCTTCACTAATGATCAGAGAATGCCAGAACTGGTTGAGATATATTTCAGGTACACTTGCTGTGTTTGTCAAAGTGGGTCTGATGAAATGTCTGTCAAGGATTTCCACAATGATCTGGCAAGTTTCATGACATCGTAACTTCTTGAAGTCTACTCTTGAGTTGGAGTGGCCGATCTTTCGTTCATCCCCTTCTGGAATGATTTTTTTTCGGGTAACAGATGCTTGAGACATGGTTCGAGACATGGTTCACCTGATCATTGTAAACACCAACAACAATACACAATGGACACAGTATATATATGTTAGTGAATGACAGTGTTTTCATGAAATTATCCTTCATAATATGATGCATCACATTGAACAGAAATCTCATGAGGGGCATACACATATCATTCAATCAAATCATTTTCAAAACAAACAAGTTTTTATAAATAATGACATTTAATGTTCAAGTTTGTAAAGATTTTAAGTTTGATACAAGTTTTATAAGTTTGTTAAACTTGAAAAACATTTAAACAAACTTAGAAGTTTTAGAAACTTGAAATCATGAGATCATCTTTATAAAAACTAGATAAGTTTAAGAAAAAATGATTAGATCAGAAAGTAGATCAGCATAGAACCTTAATTAACATAGTTACTCGATTAACATAGAACCACGACTATCATAGTTACTCGATCATCTTATTCTTTTAGAAACTAGATCAGCTTACTCGACTAGAATAGTTACTCGATTAGCATACTCGACTATCATAGTTACTCGACTATCACAGTTACTTGACTATCACAGTTACTCGATCAGCTTAAGTCTAACAAGAGAGACTAGACTAGGAGAAGTTCGACTAGTGTAGAAGCTCGACTAGTAGAGTTGCTCGACTAGTTGAGTTCCTCGACTAGTTGAGTTGCTCGACTAGTTGAGTTGCTCGACTAGTTTTGTTGCTCGACTAGTTGAGTTCCTCGACTAGTTGAGTTGCTCGACTAGTTGAGTTCCTCGACTAGTTGAGTTCCTCGACTAGTTGAGTTCCTCGACTAGTTGAGTTGCTCGACTAGTTGAGTTCCTCGACTAGTTGAGTTCCTCGACTAGTTGAGTTGCTCGACTAGTTGAGTTCCTCGACTAGTTGAGTTGCTCGACTAGTTGAGTTTCTCGACTAGAGGAGTCCCTCGACTAGGTTGACTGTTGTCTCCTAACTCGGAGACAAAGTCGATCATCTTGCACAAACTTGATCACCTTAACATACTTGGGTAAGATACTTGACTATCATAACAAACTTTGAACAAACACATTCAACAAGAAACTTGATATGTTGCACGATTACACACACAGATACATGATATTCAAAAAAATTTATGCATATCTGCATATCTAATCATTTATCTCATGATCTAGCATTGAAAAAAACAAACATCCAACAATAATCTAACAAACACAACACATCACTGTACTTTACAGTCTCACATATACGACTGCCTTAAACCCTAAAACACTCAATCAATCCTACTGGGGTTATGAAACTAATTAAACATGTGCAATATCTACATAAACATATAGTAAATCGTTTACACATACACAATTAGATCAAATAACTTCCCACAAGAAACGCCCAAATCGGTTCTATAAACCCTAATTCGCAAATCTTAAAATTCAATTACAAAAGCAACCATAGAATGATCATAGTGCCTAACGGATTAAATTAAAACACTTACAAATTATCAGAAATGAAAAATCTTTAATTCTTGAGACTTATGCGGTTTTGGCGGGCTGGGAGGGTTTTAGAGTGAGTGTGAATAACTGTGTGTGTTGAGTGTTTGACTAAAGTCAATTTGTTTCTTTAATTTAAGTTTGTTTGTCCTTTTGACAATCGTGGTCCTCAAACTTATGTCCAAATATATCTCAAATCCTCAAGAAAATAAGTATGACATGTTTAATCCTTTGCTAGAATCCTGGTTCACTTATGGTCCTTTTGATACATCTTATGACACTTTCAGTCCTTTGATTTTTATGATGAAGATATTGATGAAGAAAAGAGAAGGATAAATGTGCAAAAAATTTCTCCCCCTCAAAATATGTTCGTGGTTTGAAATTAATAAAAAATTTGAAAGGACGAGAACATATTTTGATTCGGTTTCACTTTTGCAAACTTACAGTTTTTTTTTTTTTTTTTTTTTTTTTTTTTTTTTTTTTTTAAATGAAAAATCTTTTTGTGTTTTTCAATAATTATTTACAAAGATAGTTTGATGTTTGACTCTTTTTAATTTTGATGAAGAAAAGTATTTAAGTCATCCGGAGTCAAACACCTCATGCCAATTTGGTGAACCAGTTCCACAAATCTTGCATGGGGCAAGGCTTTGGTGAACAAGTCCGCCAATTGGTGTTCAGTACCCACAAAGTATAATTCAACAGTACCCATTTCCACATGCTCCTTGATGAAATGATAGCGTAGAGCAATATGCTTGGACTTGGAATGTTGGACCGTGTTGCAGGAAATAGCGATGGCACTCTTGGAATCACAGTACATAGGAATCTTGTTGAAGACGTATCCATAGTCCATCAGCTGAGATCGCATCCAAATGACTTGAGCGCAGCATGCTGACATGGCGACGTATTCTGATTCTGTAGATGACAGTGATGTGCAGTCTTGCTTCTTTGATTGCCAAGAGACGAGCTTGTCACCCAAAAACTGTACTCCCCCTGATGTACTTTTGCGTGTGTCTAAGCACCCTGCATGGTCAGTGTCTGAAAATGCAACAAGTTCAAATCCAGAATCCTTTGGATACCAGATCCCCAAATTAATGGTTCCCTTTATGTATCTAAGGATTCTTTTAACGGCTGACAAATGCCGCTCAGTTGGTCTTGACTGATATCGGGAGCAAAGGTACATGGCAAATACAACATCCGGTCTGCTAGCTGTGAGATACATGATCGACCCAATCATGCTATGATATTTTGTAGGATAAATGGGTGTCCCATGTATGTCAGCATCTAGCTTCGGGGATGAGGAAGACATAGGGGTGTTATAGGTTTCACAGCTGGTCATACCATGCTTTTTTAGGATTTCCTGAGCATACTTGGACTGACTAAGGAATATACCACGGGGTGATTGATGAACTTGCAGTCCTAAGAAGAACTTCAGTTCACCCATCATGGACATCTCAAAGTTATTTTTCATTAGTTTTGAGAAAGCATTTGAATATTTTTTATGTGTTGATCCAAAAATGATATCATCGACATAAATTTGTATGATGAGAATGTCCTCCCCGTGTTTTTGTATAAACAAAGTCGGGTCCACAGTTCCTTTAGTAAAGTGATTGGCAAGTAAAAACGCAGATAACTTGTCGTACCAGGCCCTTGGGGCTTGTTTAAGGCCGTAAAGGGCTTTCTTTAGCCGATATACATGATTCGGATGTTCTTGGTCCACGAAGCCTTCTGGTTGAGAAACGTACACCTCTTCCCGGAGTTGGCCGTTGAGAAATGCAGTCTTCACATCCATTTGGTAGACAGTAATGTTCTTGTGAGCCGCGTAAGCCAGGAACATGCGAATAGCCTCAAGCCTTGCGACTGGAGCAAACGATTCTTCGAAGACGATTCCCTCTTCTTGACTGAATCCTTTTGCGACTAGCCGGTACTTGTTACAAATGACAGTACCATCTGCATCTAATTTGTTTTTCCAGATCCATTTCAATCCAACGACATAAACCCCATCTGGTCTCTCTACCAGTTCCCAAACTTCTAACCGCTTGAATTGTTCCAATTCCTCTTGCATGGATTTAGTCCAGTTGTCATAAGTAAGGGCTTCCTTAATGTTTTTGGGTTCGGTTTGGCAAACGGTGAGTGCATAAATGCAGGTTTCACCGTCTGTATGGAGTCTTTGTCTTGTCATGACTGGGTTTTCTGGATTACCAATGATGTTTACTAAAGGATGGTCCTTTGTCCATTTGTGAGTGGATGTATAGTGTTTATAATTATGGTGCAGGTTTGACGATATCAAATTGCGTGTAGAAGATTCTGCAATATCAGGAAAGGTTGGTGCAGGAGCAAATGGATTAAAGAATGCATCTCCATCATAACCTGATGGGGTGGGTACTTCAGCAGAGTTGTGGGGGGAATCTTCAGCTGTGGGTGTAGAAGTGGAAGGTGTTTGATCTACTGACGATGATGGTTCTGGTTGAGGTGCGTCGTCAGCAACTACTGTGGAAGTAGTTGCTGGTGTGTCAGGTGCTTGATTGTTTATGGTTTGAGCAGCGGAATTGGTGGATACAGTAGAGGCACGATTAACTAGAGAGTCATCGAACAGAGGAGCAAACAAGTCTTCTATATCCTTTCTGTTGAACGGTAATGGTTCAGCTGAAGATTCAGGAAAGTTGAGACGGTTGTGTGCGGGTTCTAAGCTGTTTTGCTCAGAAGCCATATCTGTGAGCTCTTCAAAATTAGCATGGATTGTCTCTTGAATTTCCCGAGTACGGCGATTCCAAATTTTGAATCCTCTCGAATTCTGACAATAGCCAACAAATACTCCTATGTCTGCTTTGGCTTTCAGTTTCCCCAAATCATCACGATCATTCTTTGGATAGCAGAGAGCTCCAAAGACATGAAAGTAATTGATATTAGGTTTACGACCGTGAATAAGCTCATATGGTGTTTTGTCGTGGTGTTTGGTGATCATGCATCGGTTTTGGGTGTAACAAGCAGTTGAGACAGCTTCAACCCATAGGTAGTCTGGTAATTGGGCATTAATCAACATAGTTCTTGCTGCCTCCACTAACGTACAGTTGCATCTTTCGACTACTCCATTTTGTTCAGGGGTGCGAGCAATTGACGTTTGATGAACAATACCATTTTTCTCAGTGAACTCCCGAAGAGTTTGATTCTTGAATTCAGTACCATTGTCTGTTCTGATGATTCTGACGGTGTTACGAACCTGAACTTGAATCTTTGTGAGAAAAGTAATGATCATCGAAGGGGCTTGGTCTTTGGTACGAAGAAAGTAGACCCAAGTCCACCTCGAGAAAACATCTACTATTACCAAGATGTACCGTTTCCCATTGATGGTTTGAACACGCATAGGACCACACAAATCCATATGAAGCAATTGTAGGACATGATCTGTGCTGTGATCTGCTTTTGGAGGAAAGTGGGCACGATGACTCTTTCCTTGTTCGCAGGCAGGACACAAGTGTAGCAAACTGCAAAAATTTCCTATAATTAACGACATTTAATTATATATTAATCTCCGTCATTATTTTAATCACTATTTTTAAGGGGAAAATTTAAAGTTTTCCTTATTATATTATTTTAACGCTAAAACGTTATCACATAAATTACAAGATAACAGGACGAGCTCACACGCGACTCACAAGATCAAAATATACACATCCGAATTTCATTTCAATTTCACTATTATTATCCAATTCGGTTCAAACTCATTCTACCTAGCATATTTATTTTTCTATGATCATTTATGTGATCCCAAGTATATTTCTCACATAATTACTCAATATCACACGTAACATATTATTTTGGTCCTTTAAATCATATATCGACATACACAATATGGATATAACAACACTCTGCATACAACAATTACAATTATATAGCACAATACACAAATACAACATATAATCACCACAGATTACATATCAATACTTAGTATAGTTAAATATTGTTACCTACAATACAATACACAAATGAGTACAACACACATTTTTCTTTTCCCTCACTGACATTCAAGAACAATTGACCCAAGTTGATGAATTTTATATGCCAACTTGTATATATGTCAACATATACGTACAACACAATTCACACATTTATATTCACAATGACTTCTAGCCTTCCCCACTTGCCCTTAATATGTCGACATCCTTATTCCCCTACATGGCTCTAAAGTCCTGCTGATCTACAGTAGAGGCATATGATTGAAATTGAAGTCAAAAAGTCAAGAATCGTGTGTGGTTCTATCTATATATCATACCTCTTTTAACCCCTCTACCCTACTCACACTCCACTCATTTCCATTTCCTTAGAAACCTTGAACACCCAGAAGGTCCTTGTCTCTCCTTGAGAAGCAACCGGATAAAGAAACAAATACGTAAAAACGTATTTGTGCTTAACGAGTAAACTGCCTTCATTCTTGTGTTCCATTCGTCTTCCACAGCCCTCTTCGCCACCTTTAGAGGTGTAGTAAGTGTCTACTAACTCTCATTGCTCCATTTCTCACGTACATAAATCACCATACATCATTTCGTTATTTTACTCGAACGTATAATTGTTACTAGTTTATTTTACGTGCATTTTCTTTTTGTATAACCCACCAATATGTGTCGAACCTCCACTGTGGAAGGCTTAAGAGTCACAACTCACATCACTCTCACGTTTAACACTTCATTTCATGCAAGGTTCGAACGTATAAAAACTTTACATCACACGCAAAAGCATAAGTTGAGAACACTTAAGAATTAATCTAAGTGTTTTGTACATATGAAATAGTCCCAAGTAGCCTTAAAAACGACTTCATATCTCACGATCTAACTTAATGACCATGCGTTAACATTATATGACCAGTTAGACCACATGACTAGCTACCATTTTCGTATAAACAACTCGTAAAAATAATCAAGTTTCGACCCTTAAAAGCTGTCAAAGTAACACGCATGAACTCAATATTGAAACTGTCATTTTATGCGACATGGGCTTTACAGCTCATTAAGCTATTTTTAAGCCAATAGAAATAAGCTAGCTTTTTGGAGCTTTTAGATACGAAAATGAGATGTTAAAAACAAGCTTTTGGATATACCCAACTTACTTCAAAATGTATGGATTAAAATTTGTTAATGGGCTATGAAGTTGGCTCGTTAAGGGCCCAATGGTGTAAAAATAAGCTACTAGCCGAATAAGCTGTTAAAATAAGCTTCATTAATCTTAAATGTAACTCAAAAAAACTCGCCCACATTTTCCCCACCTTTTTGACACATTTGGACTAAAAATGTAACGCAATTCACCTAGAGGGACTGAAACTGCCAAATAGAGAAACACAAGGACTGAGACTGCGAAAACAGAATATTTAGAGTATAATTTGATATATTATTGAACTCCAAGCATAGTTTGTATTTTTGGACAAGTAGAGGACTATAAATGGACCTTGGACTTAACGAAGGACTAACGATGTGACGCAAACGCAGTTAGGGTAAAAAGTGTAAAAAATAGAAAAGAATAAGGACCAACTAATTTTACTTGACATTCTTATTTCATTTTCCATTTTTCGTCACGCCATCATGTCATATGCATTTTTATATGTTTTACTTTCACATTATTTACAATTTCATTAATTATTATAACTAGAATTTTAACGATTTTACGTAATGTTTCCCCACGTTCGAGAATAAAACATTTTGATAGTATTTCATATAATACCATTTTTAACTTCATGCATTTCATGCATATCACCCTTTTCACTTTAACGATTAATTCGTTATTCGTTACTCATTAATCGTGATTCGTTATTCATTTTCACCTCCACCACTCGTATTTAGCCAGATTCTCAGACACATTTATTTACCAGGTTTTGTTTGAAGCCATTACCATAATCACACCTGAACTTACTTTTCACCATCACCAGTAACACTTAAGGTGAGTCATAGCCCCATTTTACTCTTTTACTCATTTTAATAACTCTTTTGGGGGAGATACATGCTCAAACTCTAATTACTTACTTGTAGAAATACATTACTTGTTTATCAAATACATGTTTAGCTTTATGATGCAATTACGCAATGATTCAAATCTATGTGATACTTTTACTCTTTTATACCATTTATATCTTATGTGTAGTCTTATTATGTGATACACTGTTATGTGTAAATCTATTCTTGTGGATTCGAATTCAAAGTCATAGGAGAGGTATTGATAGTATTAGTATGGGACAACACCCTCACCCTTGTCCAGTACTCGAGACGTTGGGTGACACATACTATTTGGGATGGTGGTTCCCCGCCTATGGGTCCAAAATGACGCGACCATGGGTGAATATAATCCTGAAATCTAAATCTATGAGCAGTGGGTTGTAAACACACAGGTTGCAAGTCTTGTATGGGCGGGGCTTGGAACTGAGTGGATTTACAATGCCTTTGCTGGAAAAATCTATATTCAAATGCTTTATTTTAAACGATTTACAAGGCCTTTGCTGTGAAATCTTTATTCAAATACTTTATTTTTAAACTAAACTCTATGAACTCACCAACCGTTGGTTGACACTTTTTAGTATGTTTATTTCAGGTTATTAAGGCGATAGTGGATGCATGGATTATAGACTCATTTGCATACTTGAAGACTCATATCTTATCATATCATTCGATACACTTTGAAAACTTTTATGTAACTTTACTTTGGAACTTATTGTCATAACTCTGATTTTAATAATTCGAATGATAACTTTTCAAAATGTCTCATTTAGAGGTCTTTTTCTATACCTTGATCTATATTATGAAGTAATACCCCCTTGTCACTACTGTTCCGCTGCGGTAATTTGGGGGTGTTACAACAAGTGATCTTTGGCATATCTGAATTTGGGAAGACCGTCGACCAATTTTTTCTTAGCAAGATGAGTCATTGTCTTGAAGTTCAAATGAGACATCCGTTTGTGCCATAGCCAGGCCTTTGTGGGATGTGCCTTTGAAAGTAAGCATATGGGAGAGGAAGCTGTCATGCCTTCAAAAGAAATGGTATATAGACTGGTGCCACGTTTTCCTTTCATCAGATCATTTCCTTGAAGATCCCGAATAAAACAAGTTTTCTCTCTGAATGCTACCTCCAAATCACCATCACAAAATTGTCCTACTGAGAAAAGGTTGTGACCTAGGCCCTCGAAATAATAAACCTTGCTAATTTCGATGTTCCAATTTACGTAGTCTCCATAACCCATAATAGCAGCGAAGTGATCATTCCCGAATCTGACCGTTCCAATGAACTTTGCAACAAAGTTTACAAGAAGTTTGAGATTTCCGGTCATATGTCGGGAACAGCCGCTATCAACAATCCATAGAATAATTTGGATCACGTGCATCACCAGAAGTTGACCCAAAGGAAAGTTTGGTAACGGTGGATCCCGTTTGGTTAGTAACACATGTATTAAGCATTTTAGGTACCCATTTAAAGCTAGATGTGTTTTGCAACCAACGCTGCCACGTCCAACTAGTCTCAGCCTTTCTCCTAATAAATGCACTTGATGATTTGCTTGTCCTAGGTGTATCTATGGGTTTGGGAACAGATTTTTCAGAAACTACTAGTGGTGGATTTCCTAATATGGACTTGGCTGCAGTAGTGGGCCTAGAGGAAATGCCACTAGATCGTTTCTTTTTGCGATTCAACAGAGTTTTAGCAATACATTTCTCATGATTTTCAGATAATATACTAGCATGACAAAATACACAACTTGCATCAACCATAATATCATTCATAACATTCAACGATTTAGAATTCATTACGTCATCTATAGAACTAGACTTAGACAAGTTTGATTCTACTTTTGACATATCATGCTTTTTATTCAAACTACTAACATTAACTACTACTTCTTCAGTCTTAGATAGTCCACTCTTAGGGCGCCAGACACTAAACTTCCTTTGTCTCTTGGTGTTTCTTGATCTGCTAGCCTTAGAGTTGTTTCCTAATCCTGTGGAAGTGGAAGTATTCACATTAGTGGTTTGATTTGATGCTTGCTTAGTTGGCTTGTCTACTGTCTAGACTCCTGGGTCAATCACAGCTTTTCCTTTTTCTAAAACTCTGAGTTTCTTTTTCAAATCAACAATGATGTGTTGGAGTTCTTGATTTTTGGAATCCAAAATTCTGTTTAACCGGACAGTGTCATTTCTGTTTTGAGAAACTTCATCTATGTCTTTCTCATATTCAAACAGTTTATTTCGCAAAACATCAATTTCATTTTTATTCTGACTTTCTGAAGCATGACTGTTTTGGAATGACAAAGACTCTTTTAGATTTTTGTACTTTAACTCAAATTCAGCACTTTGAGTTTGACACCATTCCAGTCTTTTGTTAAGTTTGAAAACTTCATGTTCACACTTATTTTCCACATCAAAGTTGATCTGTCTAAGACTCTCATTCTCTTTTACCAAATTATCAATCTCAATTTGCAACATTCCAACATTCACAGCATGATCATCAACAAGCATTGCATGACAAGATTCAAAAATAGAATTCATAATCACAGAAATCACATCATCACACAAAACACGTTCCAAGAGTCGATCAACCTCTTTTTCTAAAGCTTTCTTTTGACACTTTTGTTTTGCAATTTTGTCATCTTTAGCTTTAAAAATACTCATCATTGATCCAACTTCAGTCTGTAGTTCCTGTTCCCACATTGTTGCACAAAGTCTCAGGTGTTTAACATGTGGTAAGAATTGATTCTGAAAAATTTCTCTCTTTTCTTTCTCAGCAGGAGAAAATAAAGAAGAGATTTTGATTTTAGAATTAAATTCTATCACTTGTTCCAAAAGTTTAATGTCATCCATAAATGTCTTAAAATATCGAAGGATTCGACATTGTTGAGGTATTTGTGGATCTACAGTATCGTTTGGACCATTGATTTGTGTAACAGGAGTGGTAACAGGAGCAACTTCAGAAGAGGGATTTGTTTCATTTATTGACAGTGTTTGTTTTGGTTTGTCCTTAGGAGGAACAAAAGATTTACTGATGTGAGGTCTTGCAGAATAATCATATGGAACTCTTGAAAATTCTTTTTCTGACTTTGATCGACTCTCAATCGTATGTTCAAGATATTCAGTTTCTTCATCATTACTAAACACAACAATACGTTGAAAAGTATCATCAAACAGAAATTCTGCATTGTATAACTTAGGATTATCTTTGAGTGCTTTTTGTAAAAAACGTGGTTGGTCACTTCCAAGTGCAAAACCAAATCCTTTAGGACTCGGTTTCACAGTTAGTCTTTGAATTTGTGTCACTGAATTACCCGTTTTATATACAACATTCTGAAATTCTTTGAGCTTGGATTCCAAGTCCACAATCTCCTCAAGATATGAGTCAAGTCGTTTCCTAGTGGCTTGCTTTTCTTCAAGAAGATCATTTTGAGATGTTGAAAGCTCTGTTTGAGTTTTTAACAACTCAGAATTCAAGATGTCAATTTGTTTTTTGAATTCAAATTGCTCTTGTTCTTTTTGAGAAAGCAAATCAGCCTTGGAAACAGTTAGCTCACGAACTTGATGCTCTAAATCCTTGACCTGAACGTATGACTTTTGGAATGCAAACTCAAAGCCTTTCTCACGTTGTGCTTGTTGTTCATAACTTGAAAGTTGTATTTTATAGCACTCATTGTCCTTTGTTAACATTGCAATTTTAGCTTTTAAGTTCTGGTTAATCTCATTACATTTGTCAATCTGTGACTTTTGTGCATTCAATTATGATTGGGTGGTCAGCAATAAGGTCATAAGCTCTGGATCTTGATCAGGCATAAGATCATCTTGTTTAAGATGATCATGATTATCATCATCAATAGGATCATCAAATGAGACATTGGTGTTATCATCATCGAATGAAACAACAGTGTTTATTTGATCATCTTCTTGAGACAGGAATAATGAATCTTTTTGAACAAGATTTTCTTGTGAAGATGAAGATGCAGATGGTGAAGCAATCTCATGAATAAGGCATTCTGATTCAAGTACCTGAGATAAGCCATCAGTATCATATACCGGGCCTGTCTCGTTCACATTCATTTCCTGCATGTTGGCCATTAGCATCACTGCAGCATTGGCCTCCAAGTCTTCCATCTCATCATCGGAATAAGCATTGGCCATAAAGCTTTGCTCGTTCTGAGTCAACATTCCTTCAGCTTTTTCATCCTTGAGAGCCATCAGAAGAGCTTCTTTATGAAATGCACTTCCCTGAGTCCTAGGCTTAGGGCAAGCATTTGCCATATGACCACTTCCTCCACAGTTGTAACAAGTGATTGACGTGTTTGCAATTCCTCTTCTGTTAGTGCCAACATTCTGGATTCCCTTTTGAGCATTCCCCAGATTATTTCTACTTCCCCCAGCTGTGTTGAACCTCTGCCCCCCTGAGTTAAACCTTGTACCATAATTTCCCATGTTTCCTGACCCAATTCTACCAGAAGACCGATTCTGAATCTCAACTCGTCCATCATTAATGACTGCTTGGTTCCTGGTGTTTGATGACGAACGAAGACGGTTGTTTGACTTGTTAGAAAATTTGTTGAATGCACTTGCAATTAATGCAAATCCTTCATTGAGAGAGTTGAACACATCGTCTTCTTCATCATAATCAGCATTGGAATAGAACATGGAGTCGGTATTGTTGTATGGGACCAGTTGGTTATCAGAATTTTGAGATGGTGCTTCATAAGGAACAATTTGATTGTTTGGTTGTGGTTGGAAACTTGGTTGAGAAAGCTGTTGATGCGCGTGATGTGTCGTTGCGGTTTAGCAGTATTAATGCCTACTTAAGTTTTAAATTTATATTTAGCCGACTTATCAATAACACACACACTTAACGAGCAGTGTACCCGGTCAGTATGAATATAATGGTAAGCAGAGTGTCGATCACTAAGAGTGGAACGTATTATCTAGTTATTCTAATCAGTATTTTAATATCCTAAGTTAGTTATACAACCTAATCTAACGCAAGGGGGTTCAGCCTGAGAGACTGGCACAGTTTGGTTATAATTAAATAGAAAACTAAACTAATGAGCACGAATCAGCGATTAGCACACACGTATACAGATAGATACTCGAGACAATAAGAAGACCTGTCCTGATAATTAAATAGCTTGTCACTTGTTTTATTGCTAGTTTTATATGAAGTGTATATAATTAAACCTTTCTCGTTGGCTCTAATCTTATCGGCGAGTAAACCCTTAATGATTACTTATGTCTATCCTACTTTTCTAGAGACGCTAGAATAAATAGGCGAGGAAGGGGCATGGCGACCCAAGCAAGACTCAGCTAGACACAAAGGTTATCAATGCACTAATAAAAGTCACCAAAGACATCAACATATAAACTTTAATTAATGGGAAATCAATATTAAGGGGAGTGCATGATCTTCCGTAGTCACATGACACAAGCCCATCAATCCTGATGAATTAAAGCGTACTAAAACAATAAAACAAAACTACTTAATGAATTGAATACATGCAGGACCTTCTTACAGCTCTTGTATCTTTGTTTGAGGTGTGTCTTGTGCTGCTTGGTCGTCTGAATTCGGCTCTAGGGTTATATCAAAGGTCTCTTAAATTCGTCTGACCTTGGGGTATTTATAGTTTCTGTCTGAGGGATCGATGCGGCGCATTGAGTTGATAGATGCGGCGCATTGACTTAACTTCGCGTGGGGTCCAAGATTAATATATTCTGGAATATTCGTACACCGTCTTCAGATGCGGCGTAACTTGATCTTTGTATGCGGCGCATGTACTTTAGCTGTCTTGGATTGTAACTGGTGAAATCTTGATAGTGATACGCCGTATGTTAGAAGTATATTGCGGCGTATCTGGAGTAGAACGAGCTTGATCTTCTTCTTTGACCAAAGTTTCATATGCGGCGCATGACAGAATTGCATGCGGCGCATTCTTCAAAGTCAGGCAATGGTCTTCGAATTCATCTAAGTATGATATTGCGTCGTATTTGTTGAGTGAGATACGGCGCATCTTCTGGATTTCAGTAGACTTTTGACATCTCGCTTGTTTTGCTCCATAATTAGTCCAAAATCGCCAAGTTTCACATAATGCTTGTTTTTACCTGAGAATTACTAAAGTAAACATTAATGTATCGATTCTCATATATAATATAATAAAACAAGTCAAATAAATAGGATAAATGATGATAATAAAATGTACTTATTTGAGTTCATCAAATATCCCCCCACTTGAACTTTACTTGTCCCCAAGTAAACCTTAGAATTAATCATATGAAAATGTATCCTAAAAGATATTAGGATTTATTTTTATATTTAAGCACGTATTCGTTTTGTCATAATCACACAACCAAACACTTAACGAAGTAGAAACCAAAATAATTTTTAATGTAAAACAATTCTAAATCGTTTAGTTGCTTAGTCGTGACGAATATTCTATCATAGGCTTGGCAAGTATACGCATCTCCCCCACTAAAGCCAAGGAGTAACAAGTCTAAAGCGGTAAAAAGGGTTTGTTGGTTAAGGGTTGATCATCCTTTTTAATCTCTATCGATCTCATATTCCAGAAAAGGCGACAAAATTACAAATACATGATCGAATCCACGACCACGATACTTGCAATTGCTCAATTCCTTAACTCGAATGGGCTAAAGATAGGACCAAGTAATCTTCACCAATAATATTATATCAAAAAGGGCGACAAAATCATAATTACATAGCCGAATCCACGACTACGATACTTAAGATTGCTCAAATCCCTAATCTCAATAAATCAAAGGTTTGGATGAAGAATGTTGGGAATAAAATGTTCAAGTCAAAGAGCTTGCCAAAGATGTCAAAAAGCCTGCTAGTTGATTTTGAAGAGTATGAAGATATACTAACAGTACCTTCTGGGTAGAAGGTACTGCTAGTTGATAAAGATCCTGCCAAGCATTATGTCAAGTTGTTAGATATTTTGTAATAGATATTTAGTGGAATTATTAGTCTTTGTACATTGTTATACGTTATGTAGAAGTAGTTTATTCTTCCGTGGTTCACAGAAGAATATTTCAGAGTTGTACATTGGTAGTTGTATTTAATTGTAGGCTAGAATAGTCAAAGTAAAGTATTATATTCAACCACTTGCCAACTTGTAATTAGGGTACCTTATCGTATAAAAGGTTCCCTAAGTCACCACTTCATGCATGCATCTTTCCAACTATTAACCCAAAACCGAACTATCTCTCAAGTAACTTAGTTACTCAACTCACAAATCCTTTTACAATCTAAGATTCAAGATTACTTTGTAATCCCGGTGATAGTTAGATCATCCGTATTATTTCATCAATAATATTGAATCGTTTTGTGTTAACTAAAGTTGTGTTCCTTGTTCATTACATACTCACGTTTACATAACTCACCACCTTTGTGTTCTTTTAAGTGTGTTGTAGTAGATTCCGCATGCTAAACACATTCATACATAAATATCTCTCAAACACGTTACTAAGATTCACCAAATGTTGAACTGGGTTTTTAATGATACATATAGTACTGCTATTGTCAATATAAATAATGGTGTTAAGAAAATTGTACCCATAGTCAAGCATTTGATTTTGGATCTAAAGAACTTGCCCACAACAACTTGCACTAGCAACATATTCTGCTTCAGTTGTAGAGTTGGCCACCATTGTTACTATATGTATCATTGTTACTATATTGACAATAGCAGTACTATATGTATCATTAAAAACCCAGAGAAGAACACAAACTTTGGTACTGCCAACACAAACTTTGGTACTGCCAGTACTTTCCACAAGTGGTATCAGAGCTAGGCTGATATTTACAAATTAAAAGAACAATGGATGTTGAACATATTCAAACAAATGTTGTAGCTAAACTTCCATTACTCAAGCAAAATGAGTTTGATATGTGGCGACTGAGGGTAGAACAATATTTCCAAGTGCAAGACTATGCACTTTGGGAGATCATTGAAGAAGGCAACTCATTTAAACCCTCAATCACCACTACCACAGTAAACGATGCTCTTATAACACAAATACAAACACAACCAGGAAGTGCAGAAGAAAGAATTCAGAAGCGAAATGATCTAAAAGCCAGGAGTATGTTACTGATGACTATTCCAAATGATCAGCTTTTGATCTTTAACAAATACAAATATGCTAAAACCCTTTTTGAAGCTATTGTGACTAGATTTGGTGGTAATGATGCTACCAAGAAAACACAGAAAACACTTCTCAAACAGCAATTTGAGAACTTCACAGCCACAACAAATGAGTCTTTGGACAGTATGTTCAATAGACTTCAGAAGCTTTCAAGCCAGTTAGCCATCCATGAAGTGATGATAACTCAAGAAGATTTAAACTCCAAATTTCTTAGGAGTTTACCCACAGAATGGTCCATGCATGTCATTGTCTGGAAAAACAAGACAGATATTGATCAGATGAGTCTTAATGATCTCTACAACAATTTCAAAATAGTAGAGCATGAAGTAAAAAAGACTACTGGGTCAAGCTCAGGAAATATGGCATTTGTTTCATCTCCAAGCATCTCAAAGGTTGTTGATGAAGAAAAAGATGGCAGAGAAGAAGGTACTGCCAACACAAACTTTGGTACTGCCAGTACTTCTAGTAGTACCAAAACCATTTTAGATGAAACAATTGGGTGTGCTTTTATTACATCTCAACACAATGGGTCCATATTAACTTTTGAAGATCTTCAAGAGATTCATGAAGATGATCTTGAAGAAATGGACATTAAGTGGCAACTTTCACTTCTGAGCATCAGGGCTAAGAAGTTGTTGATGAGGACTGGCAAGAAGATAATGATAAATGGAAATGAGCCTGCTGGGTATGATAAGTCAAAAGTGGAGTGTTACAACTGCCACATGAAGGGTCACTACTCTAGAGAGTGTGGAAGACCTAAGAAGCAGGATGACAAGGGTAGAGGGTTTGACAACAGGAATAAAGGAAGCTTTGAGAAGAAAGGAAGCTTTGAAAGCAAGAGTAAGGTTGTAGAAGTTGCTGAGCCTAAAGCAATGGTTGCTATTGATGGCATGGGTTTTGATTGTAGTTTCATGGGTGAAGATGAGTCAACTTCAGATGAATTGGCTTTGATGGCATTCTCCACTCCTGAGGTACAAATTACAAAATGTTCTACTACTTGTAAAGCTTTTGATGAATTAAAATCTTATATAAAACTTTATGATGAGCTGAAAGTAGAAGAAAGAAAAACCCATCAAAAATTAGTTGATCATAAATGTGGTATGGCCAAGCTTGAAAAACAAATCATTCACTTTAGAGAAAATGAACTTACCTTTTCTGATGCAAAAGGTAATCTTAATAGACAAATATTTTTGAAAGATTCAGAAATAGAAATGCTAAGAACTGAGTATACTAAAGTGACATTAGCTAGAGATAATATTCAACTGACTGTTACTAACTTGGAAATTGCTTCTGATTGCACTAGAAGCATAGTTGAAAATCAGATGAATAAAAGAATAAAATCTGGGATAGGATACAATAAATGTCCACCTCCTTAAAGAGGAATTCCTTGTCCCCCAGGATCAGATCTTGCTGAATCAGGTTTACATGAATTCATTAACAAACCATTGGCTAAACCTGTAGAGAAAAGTGAACCTTCTGAGAGTGCTATGATTGCCTCACCCTCTAAGGTGCTCACTGATAAGAAACCAGATATTCTAATTATTGAAGATTGGGTATCTGATGATGATGATGATGATGAGACTATTCCTATCAAAGGAATCAAAGTAGGACCAATCAGTCCTAAAAGAGTAGAAGTTAAAGCTAAGGTTAAAACTGTTTTGAAAACAGTTGAAAGTTATGAAAAATGTAATAACAAACCTAGAGGAAGCCAAAGAAATTGGAACAACCTTAAGTCACAACAACTAGGTGATGACTTTGTTATGTTCAATAAGGCTTGTTATTACTGTGGTAGCTTTAATCATCTTCATGCTTATTGTAATAATTGGGTTTCTGGGAGTAAATCAAAGTCTAAAACAAATGTTACTCACCCCAGAAAAAGTTTTGTTAAGTCTAACACCACAAAAGTTAAACATACTGTTAGACAAAATAAGCCTGTTATTACAAAACCAACTGATAAGGGTACAAGAAACACTTTCAAATATGTACCAAAAGTTGTGAATAGTCCTATTCAAAAGAAATCTGTGGTCAAAACACAAATTTGGAAACCAAAAACCAAAGGTCCTGCTAGACCAAAAGGTCCTGCTAGACCAAATGGTACTGCCAAAATTGGTATTGATAGACCAAAGATCACACAATGGATTAAAAGGGAAAGTGCTGTTAAGTCCTCAGCATGTTGGATTTGGAAACCAATCCAATCAAAAGGTGCATCAACAATCCTGAAAAGGTTTGATTTCATTGATGCAAGAGGCAAACCCAAGTCTGTCATGGCTTGGGTACCCCAAGGAAACTAATATGTTTATTCATGTGCAGGAACATTCATCTGATATTGGAGATCAAGGATATGTGGATAGTGGATGTTCAAGGCACATGACAGGCAACATGTCATTCCTCTCAGACTTCAAAACATTTGATGGAGGATATGTTACCTTTGGGGGAGGAATAAAAGGAAAGATCACTGGTAAAGGTACTATCAAAACCAGTAAACTAGATTTTGAAAATGTGTATTTTGTGAAAGAACTTCAGTTTAATCTCCTTAGTGTCTCACAAATGTGTGACAAAAAAAACAATGTTCTATTTACTGACAATGAATGTATGGTTCTTTCTTCTGATTTTAAAATGCCTGATGAGAGTCAGATCCTTCTTAAAATCCCAAAAAGGAACAATATGTATAGTGTTAATTTAAAGTACATTGATCCTAAGGAGAGTTTAACTTGTTTGGTAGCAAAAGCCTCATTGGATGAATCTATGCTTTGGCATAGAAGACTTGGTCATGTAAACTTTAAAACAATCAACACTATTGCAAAATATGATTTGGTAAGAGGTTTACCCAAAAAGATTTTCCAAAATGACCAAACCTGTGTTGACTGTCTAAAAGGCAAACAACATAGAGCTTCTTGTAAGCCCAAGACCCAAAACTCTATTTCTCAGGCTTTACATATGCTTCATATGGATCTCTTTGGTCCTACTAATGTGTGCAGCTTGAATGGTAAAAGATATTGTCTGGTTGTTACTGATGATTATAGCAGATTTTCTTGGGTTTTCTTTTTAAGATCTAAACATGAAACTAGTGAGATTCTTAAATCTTATATCACTGAGGTAGAAAACCAATCTGATAAGAAAGTCAAAGTCATCAGATGTGACAATGGGACAGAGTTCAAGAATAGAGTTATGGATGACTTTTGCAAGGAAAAAGGGATAAAAAGGGAATTTAGTGTAGCTAGAACCCCACAGCAAAATGGAGTAGCAGAAAGAAAGAATAGAGCACTTATAGAGGCTGCTAGAACTATGTTAGTAGACTCTAAGTTGCCTATTTCATTTTGGGCTGAAGCAGTTGGTACTGCCTGTTATGTACAAAACAGGGTTCTTGTGACAAAGCCACATAGAAAGACACCTTATGAACTTTTCTTTGGTAGAACACCATCTTTAAGTTTTATGAGACCTTTTGGTTGTCATGTCACTATTCTCAATACCAAAGATCATTTAGGCAAGTTTGATGGAAAAGCAGATGAAGGCTATTTGATAGGGTATTCCTTGCAGAGTAAGGCCTATAGAGTGTTTAACACTTGCACTAGGCTAGTGGAAGAGAATCTTCACATAGAGTTTCAAGAGAAACTAACAAATGTGAAAGGAATTGGACCAGATTGGATGTTTGATATTGATAGGCTTTCAGAATCTATGAATTATGTGCCAATTTGGAAAGGTATGGATCTATCTTCAAGTCAAGAAGAACCTTCAAACACAAGAAATGAAGGCAATGAAGATGATCATGGAACTCAGAATCAAGAGAATCAAGAAAGTGGTGCAAATGACAATGGTACTGCTAGTTCACCAGATGGTCCTGCTAGTTCAAGTATTGATACTGCTGAGCCATTGAATGTTCAAATAGATGATTCTTTACCAGAAGAGGTGGGGATTAGCAATCTTCCATCTACCTATGAAGTTCCTAAAACACCCAACACTAGAATTCTCAAAGATCACTCAACTGATGATGTGATTGGTAGCATAAATTCTGGTGTTAGAACAAGATCTCAAGTTGGTTTATCTCAAGTTTTGTCTTCAGACGAAGAAGGGTTTATCTCCTCTATTTATGAAGAAAAGAATCATGATATTTCCAATATATGCCTGTTTTCATGTTTTCTATCTCAGGCTGAACCCAAAAACATAAACAAAGCTTTAGATGATGCAAGTTGGGTGGAAGCAATGCAAGAAGAGCTTCTCCAATTCAAGATTCAGAAGGTTTGGATATTGGTTGATTTGCCCAAAGGTCACAGGGCAATTGGAACCAAATGGGTGTTCAGAAACAAGAAAGATGAAAGGGGTATAGTGATCAGAAATAAAGAAAGATTGGTAGCTCAAGGATATACTCAAGAAGAAGGGGTAGATTATGAAGAAGTGTTTGCTCCAGTTGCAAGACTTGAAGCAATTAGGCTTTTCTTGGCCTATGCTTCATTCATAGGCTTCACTGTCTATCAAATGGATGTTAAGAGTGCATTTTTATATGGTAAAATTGAAGAACCAGTGTATGTCTCTCAACCTCCAGGCTTCATTGATGCAGAATATCCAGACAAGGTTTATAAGGTTACCAAGGCTCTGTATGGACTACACCAAGCTCCTAGGGCATGGTATGAAACATTGGCTTGTTTTCTACTAGAAAGTGGATTCCAAAGAGGCAGGATTGATCCAACTTTGTTCATCAAAAGAACAAAGAAAGACATCTTGCTAGTGCAGATTTATGTTGATGACATTATCTTTGGATCAACAAACCAAGACTTGTGTGTAGAATTTGAAAAACTTATGCATAGTAAGTTTGAAATGAGTTCCATGGGGGAACTTACTTTCTTTTTGGGTCTCCAAGTGAAACAATCTCAAGAAGGCATATTTATCAGCCAAGATAAGTATGTAGCAGAGATCCTAAGGAAATTTCAGTTTGCTGATTCTAAGGTTGCAAGTACACCAATGGATCCAGATAAAGGGCTACTCAAGGATGCTGAAGGAGAAGATATGGATTTGCATAATTATAGATCAATGATTGGGTCTTTGATGTACCTTACATCATCAAGACTAGATATCATGTTCTCAGTATGTGTATGTGCAAGGTTTCAAATACATCCCAAAATCTCTCATCTCATAGCAGTCAAAAGAATCTTTAGATATCGCAAGGGTCAACCTAGGTTGGGCCTTTGGTATCCAAGGGAATCATCTTTTGAATTGGTGGCTTATTCGGATAGTGACTATGCTGGTGCAACTCTAGACAGAAAATCCACAACTGGTGGATGTCAATTTCTTGGTTGCAGACTCATCTCTTGGCAATGCAAGAAACAAACAATGGTGGCCAACTCTACAACTGAAGCAGAATATGTTGCTGGTGCAAGTTGTTGTGGGCAAGTTCTTTGGATCCAAAATCGAATGCTTGACTATGGGTACAATTTTCTTAACACCATTATTTATATTGACAATAGCAGTACTATATGTATCATTAAAAACCCAGTTCAACACTCAAAAACAAAACACATTGAAATCAGACACCATTTCATAAGGGATTGCAATGAGAAAAGGTTAATTCAAGTTGTTAAGATTGATTCTGAAAAGAATTATGCAGACCTTCTCACCAAAGCTTTTGATTTAGGTAGATTCAAATATCTTGTAGGAGGTATTGGAATGATAAATCTTTGAAAAACATGTGTTTTTGTACATAAAATTAACTGGTATTGGCTTTTAAACATGGTACTGCTAGTTAGTCAAAAGGTACTGTCTATTCATAATTGGTCCTGCTAGTATATAATTTGCTATGTTTTGTTCATATTAATGCTTAAATGTTTAAAATGCTATAGATCAAGTGCTTTGCACTTTGTTCTTTTGGTTTGCAACTAACACATTTCAGGTTGATAACAAAATAAGAGATCTTTCAAACAAAAAGGGGAAACAAAAGTTATATTAATCTCAGGGGAGGTAACAATCTCAGGGGAGGATATGATAGCCCAGAATGGAAGAAAAACCAATTTATGAATGAAAAAGACAAGAGCATACAAGATGATGCAAAGGTTGAAAAAGATAGAATTAGATCACATATCTAGAAGCATTTCTAAAGGAGAAAGTTCTATCTAGATCAAACTAAGAAAAGTTTCAACTCAAAGGCATGCTATTAGATGATTTCACTTGTTGAACCAATCATCCAAGATACACAGCATCATTGCCTTTTTAATTTCCTCCATCCAAGGAAATTGCACCATCTTTAGGCCAATATGGCTTTTGGTATTCAGTTCACCAAGTTTTTACAAACTTAAGAGCTGGCTAGTCCATAAGCAAACGGCTTTTGGTAAAGACAACTCAAATCCGTTGATGGTTGATAGTTTACCAAAAACTATATGGTTGTTAACTAACCATACTTAATTGTAAATAGTTAGCTAGTCCTTAAGCAAACGGCTTTTGGTAAAGACAACTCAAATCCGTTGATAGCTGGTAGTTTGCTAAAAACTATAAGGGATTTTTATAAAACTTTCAAAGGTACTGGTAGTTCAAAAATTGGTACTGCTAGAGTAAAATGGTACTGCTAGATAGCCGTTGAGCCTGTCAGAAAAATTTTTAGCCGTTGGGCCTGGTAGTTAAAATTAGCCGTTGGGGTAGTTATGTAAATTACCGATGATTATATTATATTATATTTCACATATAAAAGATCTTTTTAACCGCCTTTTCATTTACTTATTATAATCTTTATTATTGTCGGTTAAAAGTAATTCTCACATATCTTCTTTCATCAGTCCTTATCATAATTCACATACACCTTTCATCTTCTACCAGTACTACCAACAAATCCCACCATCATATTCAAAATTTTCATTATGGATACCACAGTTGTTCTAAACTTTGTCCAACGTCACAATCAATTAGCATTTTTGGAAAAGTCAAAGGATAATGCCTCTTTTCATCAAGTAGTGGACTTTTTAAATAACTCCTACATCAGGTTTGCTTTACTAGTCAATCCCACTATTTATGAATCTCAAATTTTACAATTTTGGCAATCTGCTAAAATTAAAACTTCTGAAAATGGGGAACAAAGGATTAAAGCCAAAGTGGATGGCAAACATATGACTCTTACTGAGTCATCCATAAGAAGACATCTTCATTTGGATGATTCTGATGGTATTAGTCAGTTGCCAAATACTGAAATTTTTGAAAATTTAGAAAGAATGGGGTATCATGCTACTTCCACAAAACTCACTTTTCTAAAGAAGCATCTTACTCCACAATGGAGATTTTTGATTCACACAATCCTTCATTGTTTGAGCCAGAAGAAAACCTCTTGGGAGCAATTCAGTGGAAACATGGCTTCTGCTCTCATCTGCTTGGCTACAAATAGAAAATACAATTTTTCCAAACATATTTTTGAAGGATTGACTAAAAATGTGAATAGTGAAACAAAGTTTTTGATGTATCCAAGATTTATTTCATCTATCATTGCAAAATCAAAACATTTGTTGCTTCCCCCACACACTCTTTATGAAACACCAAAACTTTCTCACAAAGTATTTTCAAACATGAGAAATGGTTTCAGAGGGGAAGAAATACCACTATTTGATGAAATGTTACCACAACATCCTGAAGAACCAACACCATCAGCTGAATCACCATCATCTAGTTCTTCAACTGGTTACATCTCACCAACACATCAAACATCACCAATACCATCTCCAGTACCATCAGCAACACCACCAACATCATCACATCATGTATCACCACCCCAATCACCTCAGACAATGCAAGAACTAAAACAGAAGGTGAAGCTCTTAGAAGATGCTCTTAAAAGTCAAAACAAGAAATTTTCTGAGATCAACACCAAATTAGTCAAGAAGGTAAAGAAATTGGAGGTTGAAGTGAAGAAGCTAAAGGGTAAAAGATCTGCAAAGGTTGTTTTATCTGGTTCTTCAAAATCAGATGCTGATAAGTTAGGTCACTCTTCCAAAAAGGGGAGGATGGATACTTCTGAAGATGAAGAGGAGGCTCAATTTGAATTCCATGAAGGAACTCAAGTTTATGATGAAGAGCCTGCTAGTGCAGGGCAAGAGCCTGCTGGGCCAGAACAAGAGCCTGCTAGGATTGAGAGGCTATTGGCTATGGAGTACAAAGGGTCTGCTGAGAAAGTGTACAAGAGAAAGAGGGACTTAGAGCCTCAAGGGAATTTGTTTGTTCAAGGGAGGATTTTTGTTGCTGATGAGCAATCTTCTGCTCCATCTTAAGAACCAACTCCAAAGGATAAGGGCAAGAGCATCATGATTGAAGATGAGCCAAAGCCCAAGAAGTTGAATAGAACAGAGCAAATTCAGATGGATTTAGGTGAAGAAGAGGCCAAAAGGGTTCATGAAGAAGAACTGAAAGCATTTGAAGCTTCAAGAATGCTTGCAGAGATGAAAGAGCATAAAGATGCTGCTCAGACTCTTCTTGATACTCAAATTGCTCAAGAAACCTTTGATGCACAGATGCAATGGATTATTGCTAATGATCCAATAGTGAAAGGCCAAGCAGCAATAATAGTGAATGACAAGAATCTCAATTCTGATGAGAAGACAGCAGAACTTGAATCTTTTATCAACAAGAAGTATAAAGAAGCAGCTCTGGCTGACATTTTTGAAAAGATGAAAGAAAGTGAGAAAAGAGGTTTTAAGGTGGGCAAATCATGGAAAGATCAAGTAACTTTTATGAAGAGATTTCTAAAAGGTCAAGCAAATTGGACTGATTATCAACTAAAGAAGAAATCTGCTGATGAAATCTACTACTTGTATCTTCAAGCCTACAAAAGTCTTTACTACAAAGTTCCATATGATGCAAAGCCCTCTATGAAGAAGAAAGATGCTCAGAAGAAAGAAGTAGCAAAATTGGACACAGAGCAAGTAAGTAAGATGTTAATTACTCTGCCAACTATCATACATGCTGATCCAATTAGCTGTAGACGCCCTATTATTGATTGGGAGATCAACCATGATAGATTAGGAAAGTCATGGAAAATAATAAGGGTTGGGGGTTAGTCTGCTATCTTTAAGAATTTTGAAAATCTAGTTAGAGCATGTGACAGAGCAGACTTGGAAGAATTGTGGAATCTAGTGCAGATTAGGCTAGACACAAATTCTAGTACTGATGTTAAGGAACAGGAACTATGGGTAGAATTCAATAGGACGTTTGATCCGGATCCCAAAGATGTTCATTGGAAATTTCCCTATTGTGATCCTTCAACAACATGGGAATTTCTAAGCCTTAGCAATATTCATCATCTTTACACACAAAGTGGGATAGAACTCTTTATGTTGGCTGAGAAAGAGTATCCACTTAGCTATGAAGTGCTTAAAACTATGATCTCCAAGAGATTAAGATGTGACAAAGATGAAGAGAATTCAGAAATTGTTTAAAGTTTGCTGAGGAGCATATTTGAGCAATGTGAAAGAAAAAGGAAGAACAGAGAGTGAAGGTTTTTGGAAGAGTTCCCTCAAATCCTCAAGGTATGTATTTTATTCATCAGAAACTTGTGTATTTTAATGGAAATAACAAGTTTAGGGGAGGATTGTTGGGAATAAAATGTTCAAGTCAAAGAGCCTGCCAAAGATGTCAAAAAGCCTGCTAGTTGATTTTGAAGAGTATGAAGATATACTAACAGTACCTTCTGGGTAGAAGGTACTGCTAGTTGATAAAGATCCTGCCAAGCATTATGTCAAGTTGTTAGATATTTTGTAATAGATATTTAGTGGAATTATTAGTCTTTGTACATTGTTATACGTTATGTAGAAGTAGTTTAGTCTTCTGTGGTTCACAGAAGAATATTTCAGAGTTGTACATTGGTAGTTGTATTTAATTGTAGGCTATAATAGTCAAAGTAAAGTATTATATTCAACCACTTGACAACTTGTAATTAGGGTACCTTATCATATAAAAGGTTCCCTAAGTCACCACTTCATGCATGCATCTTTCCAACTATTAACCCAAAACCGAACTATCTCTCAAGTAACTTAGTTACTCAACTCAAAAATCCTTTTACAATCTAAGATTCAAGATTACTTTGTAATCCCGGTGATAGTTAGATCATCCGTATTATTTCATCAATAATATTGAATCGTTTTGTGTTAACTAAAGTTGTGTTCCTTGTTCATTACATACTCACGTTTACATAACTCACCACCTTTGTGTTCTTTTAAATGTGTTGTAGTAGATTCCGCATGCTAAACACATTCATACATAAATATCTCTCAAACACGTTACTAAGATTCACATCCCAAGTGTTTGAATCCTTTCCACAAAGAATGATATAGGGTATGGATAATATTTGGGATACAAATTGGTGTAAAATGAAAAATAAACAAAACAGATAAATTAAAATCCTAAGTGTGGTTAATCACTTTCCCAACCATCCCATGAATAAGACTCATATCATTGAATAACTCACGCTTTAACACTTGAAACATACGCTTTAGGTAGACACGAATTATACTCAACAAAATCTCAATCAAAGAATAACCTTAGTTGGCGTTCCCATAACGGCCAACTCCCATTCAATCCATAAATATAATATACAACAACAAATAGTGGTGATATCTCCCACTTAATACAAAACTTTACATAAGTTGGTTAAAACAAACTTCCAACTTTTTCTTTTTCTTTTTCTTTTCTATATATATATATATATATATATATTTTTTTTTTTTTTTTTTTTTTTTTTTTTTTGACATCAACATATATGTGTAAAATTTCACAACTTTTCTATCACTATTTTTCCGGATAAATTTTCCATACTCTTCATACTTTCAGAAATAACTGTAATAGTGAAAGTAGCAAACACACGAAAAATAAACTAAAAGTTATACAATATTTACTTTCATACCAATTGCATTGTGCAATTTCCCGACCTAACCAAAGATAATGAATTACGCACGCGAACACAGGTAATGTAAGGAAACACACTTTGCCTAAAGCAATTAACCACGGATTTTAATCTACAGGGTAGGCTAAGGTGTAAGGGTGTATCGAAACATTATAACAAAGGTGTAAGAAACGAAAGGAATGGCTCTGAGGGTTTTTCTAGGGGTATCTTACTCTAAAAGTGAGAGTAAACAAAGGGTTTATACGGGGGTTAACTAACCAGTGTAGTTAGTTAATATCACATAACATATAAAGGCTATTTGGGTGTAATCCTAGAAATTTACCAACTTAGACAAGTCACTCCAATTATATAGATAATACTCATTATGGTGGTCTCGAATAGTATTCAAGCCAAGTTCTAAAGTTTACAAGTCACCGGCACACTAAAGTTTTAATATTTTTGAAAGAATAGAGTTATGTGTGCGGTTATGTAATTTAGACTTTAAACAAAAACATGCTAAAAAAAATAATTTTGATATATTAAGCGCATTTTAAGCATATTTTGAAAAAGTTTAGGACAAGTAAGTGTTCTAATTCTCCATCCCCCCACTTAAGTTAAACAACGTCCTCGTTGTTTGTGTCAAAGGTTAAAAACTGGAAAATAAAAGAATTAGAACAGAAAAACTCCCCTGAGATTTGCTCGGTATGATCCTCCATTATTCGTATAAGAGCAAAAATCAACTTTCTTGTGGATGAGAACGTTTAAGCTTCCTAAATGATGTATCCACAAAAATGCAGGAATCTATAATACCATTTAGACTTTAATACACCTGAGTTAAGAAGGTTCAAACTTGCATAATACATTAGTAGTTAGTAAAAATAAAACCTAAAAAATTAAACTATAAATCATCAGGTCAGTCGATACGCCGTATCTTATGGAAGAAGATACGCCGTATCGAGCCTGGAATAAGTACGAATCAGAATAAAAGATGTGTCGCATCCTTAACCAGGGATGCGCCGCATTAAATAAACTGACAGAAAGTTTTAAAGTCAAAAATAAAAATGCAGAAAATGAAATAAGATATGACCAGTGCAGGTGATGCGTCGCGTCTTATGCTGGAGATGCGCCGCATCTTCTGCAGGTCTGACAGACTAGAAACAGAACAGAAAAGTAAAAAATTTTCCTTCGGGTTGTCTCCCGGTCAGCACTTGTCTTTATTCCAGAGTCTTCAAGTTAAACTCACGTTCAGCTCCTTATTTCGTTCTATTGATCCCCACATGTCCATGCACGATGTAGTTGCGAATTACTTCGTCACGAACATATTCCGGCCCCAATTCAAGTACACCTTTGTAGAATCCTTTCATCTTTTGGTACGGATACTCGATCCCTTCCTCAGCGTCATTTTCATCTACAAAAAGAAATGGTGTAAATTTGTAACAAAATTTGTTAGGGGCATGTTTAAACCTTGGGTGAGCACGAGGCATCATGTAAGTGATAACGTTGCTTCCACTTTGAAAGGTGATCTTTCCTTCAAATCTTTTAGCGTTAATTTCGACCACCTTACAAAATGGTTTCCCAACGATCACGTCACCCATCTCAACATCACGATAAGTATCCATGTTTTCCACCACGGTGAAATCTGTAACAATAGTTAAATTCCCGACAAAAATAGGTACATTCATGAATATTCCAACTACGTTTTTCCCTCTATACTAAATTTTGTTTTTCATTATAGAATTATAGAAATCTTTTGACATTACATTAATTGGTAAAATAGGGAAAAAGTTGGCACTAACCTGTTTAAATCCTATCATGCAAAGAAATTGTAAATTATAAGCACAATCTACATGGATCTTTCTACCATAATCACAGAAACTAGGATATCCTTCAAATTCATCATAATTCTTAGTGTTGATCATATTGATTCTAGGTACATCCATAATTTCTCCTTCTTCAATTTCGGCTTCAAAATCCTCCATAAATTGATCATTGATTCCTATTGGTAAATTAAGATCATTTAATTCAATGTAGTCTCCACTATAGGTCTCAAGTGATTCATTATTTACCAAGGTTTCTCCCATAAGCCTAGCTTCTAGATCGAGGTCCATACGTTCTCTTAATCCTAGCACATAGACGCCTCTAATTATGCTCTTAGCAGGATTTTGGCACTTATAGACTAGTTTATTGTTCCCTACCTCTAATGAGATTTTTCTTTTAAACACATTAATCTTAGCATGGGCGGTAGACAAGAAAGGTCTTCCAAGGATTAAAGGAATCTTAACATTCACGGGCATATCTAATATAACAAAGTCTACGGGGAAAACAAACTTCTCAATCTTAACTAGCACATTTTCAGCAACCCCTTCAGGTTGTTTTACCGTTTTATCAGCCAATTCAATAAGCAGCTTAGTTGGTGCTAATTTTCCTAGTCCTAGGGTAGTGAATGTCTTAAGGGGCATAACACTAACGCTAGCTCCTAAGTCAGCTAATGCATTATTGAAAGATATGTCATTAATTGAACAAGGTAAAGTAAAACTTCCTGGGTCCTTTTCTTTATGAGGCAAGGCACGTAAGTCGGTTGCAGAGCTCTCTTCTTTCATTGTAGCCTTGATCTCCTCTTCAATCTTTGCCTTCTCTTTGAGTAACCTCCTTAAACTGATTGAAGAATTAAAGAAAAATTCGGGCTTTGCAGCATCATTACCATTCATCAATCTTCTAGGAAAAGGTATGTTAGGCGTGACTTCTTCAGTAGTGCATATGGCCTTGACATGATCTCTTGGGTTAGTTTCAGTTGAGCTAGGTAAACTTCCGTATCCCCTTTCTTGAAGAACCTTGCTCATTTGTCCGATTTGTTGTTCCAATGCTTTGATCGAAGCTCCTTGATTTCTTGTTATAGTATCCGTTGAGGCTCGGATTTCTTTGATCATAGCGGTGTTCTCTTCATGTCTTTTAGCAGCATCGGCCATAATTTGCTTTAGAGTGTCATACAAAGTCTGCCTCCTTTCTTGATAAGTGGGATTATAGTTGTTCTTTTGATAGTATCCCGGAGCAGCTTCCCTAAATCTTCCTGAAGGTTGGAATGGTTGTCCAAATTGTGTGTAGTATGCTTCTTCAAAAGTCTCACTTTCATTCATTTTAGGGCAATCTTTAGTGTAGTGAGGTCCTTCGCATTTTTCACATCCAACTTGGGCAGCATAAACTTTCTCATCACGCTTCTTCATCTCTCTACTAATTTTATCCAATTGAGCTTGAATTGCAGCAAACCCGTCAAAATTAGTGCTGCTCTTAGATCTAGTAGAGGTTCCGTCGTGCCATTTTTGAGAGTGATCAGCAGCTTCTTGGATAGCTTTTCTAGCATCGGCTGCACTCATTTGAGGCACAGCTCCCTTAGCATCCAAGATTTGTCTAGTAGGCACGTCCAATCCTTGATAGAACAATATTATCTCCTGCATTGGATTCAGATAATGTTGAGGGCATTTCATCAATAAGTCTTTAAATCGTTCCCAAGCTTGATAAAGAGTTTCATCAGGCTCTTGCTTGAAATTGTTGATAGCCTCCATCTTTTTAGCAGTTTTAGCAGGTGGACAATATCTTTTCAGGAATTTGCTCTTCAAATCTTCCCATGTTGTGATTGAACTAGCAAGTTCATTCCTTAGCCACTTATTAGCAGCTCCTTTAAGCGAAATTGGAAAGATTCTTAGCATAAGTTGATCGTCAGAGATTCCTTCTGTAGTAAACAAATCTGCAATCTCGAGGACTTTTTCAACATGTTCATTAGCATCTTCATGTTCTGTTCCACTGAAAGCATTTTCTCTTAGCTCCTTGAGAAACTGACCCTTCAACTCAAACTTTGACTTTTCATCAAACTTCGGTCTAGCAACTCCTGAACTGTAATCAGCATGGGTTTTGTTCATGTATTCCTCCATAGTAGTGTTTTCCGTCATTGTTTCTGTTTCTTCTTTCTCCTTCTCTTCAGAAAAGTAATCAAGCTCGAACGAACTTGAAATTTCAAAGCTTTTTGTGTTAAAAAGCCTTTTAAGCGAATGTAAGGCTCGTTCAGGATCTTCGAAAGGTTTAATCAAGTTCTTAGTTGAATTCCTGGTCATGCACTTCCTGAAATCATCACAAAAGCATCAGTAGGGTATGTTCAAGAAAGTATGATATCAGAAAATTAACAACGAAAACGGAATACGAAAAATAAAAGTTGCTGATATCTGCAAACGATGCGCCGGATCCAGAAAGTTGGATACGCCGTATCTTATTACGTTAAAATTTAATCAGACTTTTATTCAGAAAACAGATACACCGCTTATGAATTAGAATGCGCCGTATTAAGTTTAAATTATCAAAAATCGATTATATTTATTAAAATTAAATGCGTCGTATTAACAAAAGCTAATGCGCCGTATTTTCGTTACGTTTCAAAATACAAGATTTTTGATTTAGTAGATGCGCCGTATCGATAAAGATTGATGCGTCGCTTCTGTTTAATAATTCGAAAAACTGTTTTTAATTTAAATAGAAAATACGCCGTATCTGTTAAAACAGATGCGTCGTATGGCGTTAGCGTTTAGAAAAGTTTCTTATTAAAAACAGAATACGCCGTATCTTAGGGAAAGATGCATCGTACTCGAATTTATTAAACGCGTTGTATTTTATAAAAATTAAACGCAATACACCGTATCTGTGAAAACAGATGCGCCGTATCGTTTGTATCAGCACAATACAACGACAGCAGAATGCAGAAAAATACAGAAAAAAGAAAAACAAAAATAAAAACAAACAAAAAGAAACAAAAATTACAGAAAACAAAAACACACAAAAACAGTAAATATGCAAATTATACAATGAATGCAATCTATCTAATATACAACAGGGTTAGTGGTTAGAATCTAAAAAAAAACTAAAAAGAAAAACCTAATTAAAATACTTAATCAAATTAACAGATAATAACAATTCACTCCCCGGCAACGGCGCCAAAAACTTGATGCGCGTGATGTGTCGTTGCGGTTTAGTAGTATTAATGCCTACTCAAGTTTTAAATTTATATTTAGCTGACTTATCAATAACACACACACTTAACGAGTAGTGTACCCGGTCAGTATGAATATAATGGTAAGCAGAGTGTCGATCACTAAGAGTGGAACGTATTATCTAGTTATTCTAATCAGTATTTTAATATCCTAAGTTAGTTATACAACCTAATCTAACGCAAGGGGGTTCAGCCTGAGAGACTGGCACAGTTTGGTTATAATTAAATAGAAAACTAAACTAATGAACACGAATCAGCGATTAGCACACACGTATACAGATAGATACTCGAGACAATAAGAAGACATGTCCTGATAATTAAATAGCTTGTCACTTGTTTTATTGCTAGTTTTATATGAAGTGTATATAATTAAACCTTTCTCGTTGGCTCTAATCTTATCGGCGAGTAAACCCTTAATGATTACTTATGTCTATCCTACTTTTCTAGAGACGCTAGAATAAATAGGCGAGGAAGGGGCATGGCGACCCAAGCAAGACTCAGCTAGACACAGAGGTTATCAATGCACTAATAAAAGTCACCAAAGACATCAACATATAAACTTTAATTAATGGGAAAGCAATATTAAGGGGAGTGCATGATCTTCCGTAGTCACATGACACAAGCCCATCAATCCTGATGAATTAAAGCGTACTAAAACAATAAAACAAAACTACTTAATGAATTGAATACATGCAGGTACTTCTTACAGCTCTTGTATCTTTGTTTGAGGTGTGTCTTGTGCTGCTTGGTCGTCTGAATTCGGCTCTAGGGTTATATCAAAGGTCTCTTAAATTCGTCTGACCTTGGGGTATTTATAGTTTCTGTCTGAGGGATCGATGCGGCGCATTGAGTTGATAGATGCGGCGCATTGACTTAACTTCGCTTGGGGTCCAAGATTAATATATTCTGGAATATTCGTACACAGTCTTTAGATGCGGCGTAACTTGATCTTTGTATGCGGCGCATGTACTTTAGCTGTCTTGGATTGTAACTGGTGAAATCTTGATAGTGATACGCCGTATGTTATAAGTATATTGCGGCGTATCAGGAGTAGAACGAGCTTGATCTTCTTCTTTGACCAAAGTTTCTGTAATGATCAAGATACATGTTCAGGAGGTCGGGGATGCTCAAAATAAAGATTAAACATGGTATTATTAGGTTAAAGAATGGGGAGGTGTGTGTGTTTTCTAGAGAGAGAAAGGAGGAGAAAACACACACACCTCAAGAATACAAAGAGACATCCACCCTCCTAGTTATGACTAGGAGGGGTATTTATACTAGTTTACATACAAAACTTTGACCTATTGGCAAGATAAGTCCCTGTACTTAAATACTATGCAATTCCCTAATATAACATTACTTTAAGGCTAACAATCTCTCCCCAAAGTGATGTTATACGGGAATTGCTTACAATGTTCCCTACAAGTAAGCTATAAGCACAGAGAATGGTCTTCAAACTTCATCACTTCGTTCAGCTTGCAGAATCTTCTCAGCTTTCATTTCTTTACTTGCAGAAGAACGTGAGCAAATCTAATTAGGGTATAATTCTGGGTGCCCTGAGTGCTCTCCCCTAATTAGTGCTCTCCCCCAAACTGACAACCTTTCTGATTACTGCCCTGAATCTGAAGAAGTCTTTTGATAGTTAAATGCATTCCGTCTTTAGTCTTCTAACACGCAGCGGATCATGTAGAACAGACTGTAGACTCGACCTTCTTCAAGATTATCCATTCGGGGGAATAGAGTATCAACATCTTCTTCTCACAAAATGCATCCCAGTTATCTTTCCTATGATAAATCAGCCCATAACGTACACATGAAATGATAACATCAAAGTAACAAGTTGAACCACTGATCATCTTGATTTTGTTGCCCGAAATTGGTGAAGGTGGATAAGGTAGAAGTGCGTAGAATAAGATGAGTGGAAGATAAGACATAGAATCAACCAATCTCCGACATAAATCAAATCATTTCATAAATCATTAAGCCCGATCACATGAACTTGTTGTGCGTCCTTGATGTACACATTTCTCTCCCCTGCCGGTTACGATTAATCGGAATCAGCATAATGATGTGTACGTGAAGTATTAACTGGAAGCACTTTATCATTAAACCAATCAGCCTGTGAGAAGATGTCGATAAACCCAATCTACTAACAATACCATTTAAGATGTCTAACTCTTTATCAACCTCCTGTATCAAAAACAACGGCTTTTTGTAGTAACCACATGAGAAGATAGCCCAAAATGACGAACTTGAGAATTAAGTAAAATCTCCCAGATTTGTGACTTAATCTTGTACGATCCTTGTTGACTAAGAACGGTGTACAAAATACCCTTAACCAAAGTATTAGTACAAAACCTCTTGACGTATCCTAACTACTTTGTGAGGATAGAGAGAAAGAATCACAAAGGTAGCTAGATATCCAAGTCTTCTTCATCATTAATATAAGCCCAAACAAGTCATCTTCGCAGGATGGTAGAAAGAAAGAAGATGAAATAAGTACACGCGTCCATAAAACCTTACTTCAAACCCAAATAAATAAGAACGAATCATCCCCGTAGTCACATTTCATTGTAAACATTAGCCATTGTCTTTTGATAGTGAATCTTGATCAGGATCGTTTAAGCTATACGTGGTGTTTTGAGGATGTTGACCGGTAATATTTTTGTGATTTTGGTGTGGTGCGAGTATGAAATATGCCTTATTTTCAATTCTAAACATGCTAGAAAAATTTGAGTTTAAGAAATTTTTACGCCAAATTTTGCCGAAAAAACCCGAATTTTGACCTAAAAATTTGAATTTTTGGGCCAAAATTTTTTATCGTTACACCATAATTTGAATTTAGCGTAAAAATGGACCGTTTAGTCTCTCATTGAAATTAAATTTTACTCAACTTTTCCCGCCAAAAAACTTTTTTTTTTTTTTTTTTTTTTTTTTTTTTGGCATATTCGATTATCTCACAAATTCGATCAAACCTTACAAACTTGATGAAACAGTTCGATCAGAAACCCTAGTTCGATCAAAAAAACCTTAGCTCGATCAAAAGATGAAAGCTCGATCAAATAACTTGTTCGACTACTAAAGAAGTTCGATGACATGAGATTCGACTACACACTAGTTCGACTAAGCAAGTTGTTCGATCAAAGGTGAACTAACATAGTCTAGTTCGACTATATTGTTCGATCAAGGTAGAAGTTCGATGAAAAAGTTTCTCGATCAAATAAGTTTCTCGGTCAATGTTGTTCGGTCAATCAGAAGCTCGATGAAATCCAAGTTCGATCAAATCCAAGTTCGATCAAACAAGAAGTTCGAACAAATCCAAGTTCGATCAAACAAGAAGTTCGATCAAATGATAGTTCGATCAAATAGTTCTTCGGTCAAATCCAAGTTCGATCAGAAAAGTTCTTCGATTAAATGAGTTTCTCGATGAAAAACAAATTCGATCAAAAGAAGTTCGATCATTTCATCTAACTCGATGAAACAACCAGTAATTCGATCACAGAAGTTCGATCATTTTATCTAACTCGATGAAAAAACCAGTAATTCGATTAAGTGGTAGAAACTCGACTAGAAACTCGATCAAACAATAGAACCTCGACTGATGAACAGTACCGTACCAAAATCACTTTTTCCACCTCAAAACCCCACGATTCGCCCCTGGTTAGCTCTGATACCAATTGTAATGATCAAGATACATGTTCAGGAGGTCGGGGATGCTCAAAATAAAGATTAAACATGGTATTATTAGGTTAAAGAATGGGGAGGTGTGTGTGTTTTCTAGAGAGAGAAAGGAGGAGAAAACACACACACCTCAAGAATACAAAGAGACATCCACCCTCCTAGTTATGACTAGGAGGGGTATTTATACTAGTTTACATACAAAACTTTGACCTATTGGCAAGATAAGTCCCTGTACTTAAATACTATTCAATTCCCTAATATAACATTACTTTAAGGCTAACAGTTTCATATGCGGCGCATGACAGAATTGCATGCGGCACATTCTTCAAAGTCAGGCAATGGTCTTCGAATTCATCTAAGTATGATATTGCGTCGTATTTGTTGAGTGAGATACGGCGCATCTTCTGGATTTCAGTAGACTTTTGACATCTCGCTTGTTTTGCTCCATAATTAGTCCAAAATCGCCAAGTTTCACATAATGCTTGTTTTTACCTGAGAATTACTAAAGTAAACATTAATGTATCGATTCTCATATATAATATAATAAAACAAGTCAAATAAATAGGATAAATGATGATAATAAAATGTACTTATTTGAGTTCATCAGCTGTGGAACAAATTCTTGGTTTGATGGTGGAAAGTATGATTGAGCTATCAAAGCAAGAGAGTTTGGATTTGGTGCCTGTGAATAACCTCCTCTTGCTGCAATGTCCTTGTCTACCTCAGTTTGATGTTGCTTGAGATAATCATACAAAAGCCCATATGAAACTTGATTAATCTTTTTGGCTTGCCTCACAAATGTCACATACTTCTGCCAGTCTGGTCCAAGACATCCTAGAAATTTGGAGTTGATAGCAATCTTTGGTAGAGGTATGTTGTGACGTTCCAGATCATTGACAATATTGGTGAAGCGGTGATAGTATGATTCTAAGGATTCCCCTGGTTCAATCGTGAAGTTATTTTATTCCGTGTAAAGCTTGGATTCCAGATCCTCTTTGTTCAATTCTGTGCCTTCCATCAGAAGATGCACATGCTCCCACATGTCCTTGGCTGTTTTTTGAGCATCAATACTCCTGAAGATTGGGTTAGGAATTCCCTGGAGTATGTAAGCCATGGCCATCTCATTAGCTTCTTTTATGTAAAGTTTGTTCATTGGTATATTGAGCTACTGGAACGGGAGTTGTGGATGCTTCTCGTGGAGGTATAGCAGTTGGATCACCCGGAACCACTGTTGAAGGAACTGGATAAGGTCCTTCCATGATGACCTTTTTAAGATATGGACCATGAGGTTTTCTTAGTTCAACAAATCTAATAAACCGACTAGACCATTGCACATAGTTTCCCGGTGTCAGCATTGGTGGAGTTTCAAACGATCCTGCTTCATGTCTAGATTGCTGACTACTGATAGCTTCACACATCTTTGTAAACCAGTGAGGTTCTCTTGATGAAGGTTGGTAGTTTTGTTTCTGAGGTTGTGGCATGAATTGTTGCTGAGGTGCTGTTTGTTGAGGGAAAAATTGATGTTGTTGCACAAAAGCATGTTGCTGTTGAAATTGTTGTGGTTGCTGATGATATTGTTGTTGTTGATGATGTTGTTGTTGTGGATATTGTTGTAGTAGATAATAGAAATAGGGATTGTATGGTGGTTGAGACATTGTGAAGTAACTTGTGATGATTTAAGGATCTTTAAAGGATAATAACGGTTGTTGTTGTAGATTAGATTGTTTAACGGTGAAAAACGAAAAGAAACTATTAGGATTTTACTCTAGAAACTCGGAGATTTCAATCGTTGAAACTCGGAGGATTTTACACTAGAAACTCGATTAGTCTCCTAAGAAATCCAGAAAACTCGATTACCTTAAAAATTACTCGATCAACTTAAAGTTATTAGCTCGACTAACCTAGTTACTCGATGAAGTTACTAAGGTAAAATAACTCGACTAAGTTGCTCGATCAAGGAAAGTTGCTCGACTAACCTAAGAAATAGTCTAACTCGACTACCTTAGTAACTCGATGAAAGTTGCTCCATCAGAAAGTTACTCGACTAACCTAAGAAATAGTTTAACTCGACTACCTTAGTAACTCGATGAAAGTTGCTTGATCAGAAAGTTGCTCGATCAACCAAGTTGCTCGATCAAATACGTTGCTCGATCAAATAAGAAGTTCGACTACTTGATCTAACTCGATGAAGTAGTTACTCGATGAACTGCTCGATGAAGCCAGTTACTCGATCAATGTTGCTCGATCAATGTTACTCGATCAATGTTGCTCGACTATATCACCTAACTCGATGAATAGCCAGTTACTCGATCAATGTTGCTCGACTAACCTAGATGTTCGATCAAGTTGAGTTGCTCGATCAAAGTAGCTCGACTAGGCCAGATGCTCGATCAATGAACAGTAACAAGTCTGATGAACAGTTATAAATCGGATGAACAGTACGTAAACAGTAACTTATCGGATTTTTTTATTTTTTCTTAGATCTAATTGATGCAGCGAAAAGTGTACCGCTTTTAGGGGGTCATTTAAGCCCTAAATCGTATTTATTTGATCAAATATTGCCCTAAATCATTCCTTTTGTCATTTTAGGTACTTTGGAGAAGAAATCTAGAAAATGAAGCATTTTGGACGTTTTTGGAGCATAAAAGTGAAGAATTCGACAAAATGCCAAAGCTGCTGGAAAAGTACACGTGACGGCGTCAAGGATTGCTCCTGACGGCGTCACGGCTTGGCAAAAGAGGTGGATATGACAAATACACGTGACGCGCCAGAAAGTTTTACAAAGAAAAGTCTGACGGCGTCACCCTTTAAGGTGATCAAGGCCGTCTCGTGCTAAGACAAAGAGAGATGGCCATCAGGATTAAAGAGTGACGGCGTCACCCTTAACCTTGACGCGCCAGAGAGGATTTTGGAGGATTAAAAGGGGACGGAATCAAGAAGGCCATCAAGAAACCCTAACCGCGGCGAGGTGACGGCGTCACGCTCTATAACGTGACGCCGTCAGATCTGTTTTCCTATATATATTTTCATAATTTTTAGTCATTAGGGTGCAACTTTGTGAGGAGAAACCCTAAGACGATTTTTCTGCCATTTTTAAGGGTTTTATACCCTTGGATCTCCCATGTTCAATTGAAGATAAGTAATCAATTAATCATTCAATATGTCTATGTGTTGTTTGATTATATCTTGTTCTTGTCTTTTATTTAACATGCTAGGCTAGATTTATCTTGTGTTTGCTTAGATCTAATGAAACCTAACTATTGATTATTGGTTGTTGGTGTGTTATTAATTGTATTGGATGATTGTTTATCGATGTTAGGCTTAAGAAAACTGGCTAACCTCCTATACGGTAACTTGCTTGAACGTCTTAAGAAACATGAACCAATGCGTACTAAGGTTATTATGGTTGTATTTAATGCACGAGCGAATTCTAGTGATCCCATGTTAGGAGCTTCTAAGCCGGCTCGACATAGGAGTGAAGTAGGAGCTTGTAGAGTTGGGGAAGTACGTACGCCACCCCACGATTGGTATTAAAGGAATACACCCGTCATCCACGCAATTAATACACACTAATCAACCTGTAAAAGATAGTTAGGGAGTAAGGAAATCTAAGTAAACACATTTCTCTCCATATAAGTTCCACAACCTTTTTATTTTCAGTCATTTTATTTTATTTGCAATTGTAGTTATTTGGGTTAGTTGACTAGCAACTAATTCCGCCCACTCCTTCAAACCCGAGATTTTACTTGCTTTCATAAAATATAAAAATACAAAAAGAATCTTCCCTCACCCTTAGACCTATTAGAGTAGTTTTTCAATCCTAACGACACAATTCCCCTAGAGAATGATCAATCCCCCGGTACTTGCCACTTCACTATACTACATCGGTCAGGTACACTGCCTGGTGGGGATTGCAAGCCTCTTGAGATCCCTCGAGAGGTAAAACCTGTTGTAAGGTCGCAAAACCATGCATCAAGTTTTTGGCGCCGCTTCCGGGGAATAGTTATTGTTTAGGTTGAATTTTTATTTTATTAGGTCTACTCACTAGATTCCTTTCTAGTGAGAATTTTTATTTTATTTTTCTAGGTTTTCTTTAGTCTATCTTTTTTCTTCGTTTCTTTGTTCGTAACCATTACCATCCGACATCATGGAAGGTGGTAATATCCTCGATCCCAAAACCCACCACCACAACAACACCCACCTCCTAGAGCCCGTACCTTAGGAGACTACTCTCGTCCTAGCCACCATGGCTATCGAAACACCATTGAGCTCACTCAAGGAGCCAATGTCACTCCCTTGCGATCCGACACCATCCGGTTGGTGCAAAGCGGATGCGCATTCCATGGACTTCGTTCCGAAGATCCTAATCAACATCTCAAGGACTTTCTCAAAATCGTTGATTCCATAGACCTTGATGTTGCCACTCGAGAGACGACCCGACTGCGTCTCTTTCAATTCTCTCTGCGGGACCAAGCTAGTCAATGGCTAGAGCGTCTACCCGCAGGATCCATCACCTCTTGGGATGATCTCACCACTCGTTTCCTTGCTCAGTTTTTCCCACCAGGAAGAACTACCAAACTAAGGATTGATATCTTGATGTTCCAACAACGTCAAGGCGAAACCCTCTACGAGGCATGGACTCGATTCAAGGACTTACTCCAAAAAGTCCCTCACCATGGCATGGATCCTTGGCTACAAATCCAACGATTTTATGATGGCGTAAACCATCAAACTAGAAGAACCATAGATTACGCTGCCAATGGAAGGCTGAGCAGGCTCAGTGTCGATAAGTGCTGGGAAGTCATTGAGGACTTAGCACAGTACGATGATGAAGAATGGAAGGACTCTACGTTCTCGGAAGAAGGGATTTTAAATTGCATAAGTGCAACCCAAGAAAAGTTGTTAGAAAGCATAAAAAGGCAGATTGAGAAACTTATTGAAAGCCCTCGATAACCAAGTGCTATCACCTCCACATAAGGACGCTAGGAACACAAATAGCGGACCCCAAGTAAAAGACCCCTCTTCATCCAAACATGTCCACTTCGTCAACATCGTCACTATTAAACTAATTGATAGGAATGAGGATAATAGTGAACCTGAGGATGAGGTTAAGAAAGTTGATGAAGCGAAAAGTGTACCGCTTTTAGGGGGTCATTTAAGCCCTAAATCGTATTTATTTGATCAAATATTGCCCTAAATCGTTCCTTTTGTCATTTTAGGTACTTTGGAGAAGAAATATGGAAAAGGAAGCATTTTGGACGTTTTTGGAGCATAAAAGTGAAGAAAACGACAAAGTCTCCAAAGCTGCTGGAAAAGTACACGTGACGGCGTCAAGAATTGTTCCAGACGGCGTCACGGCTTGGCAAAAGAGGTAGATATGACAAAATACACATGACACGCCAGAGAGTTTTGCAATGGAAAGTCTGACGGCGTCACCCTTTAAGGTGATCAAGGCCATCACGGTTTAAGCTAAAGAGAGACGGCGTCAAGCCCTATTCTGACGGCGTCAGCCCTTGATAGGCCAGAGCGGATTTTGGTGGATTAAATAGGGACGGCGTCAGGAAGACCATCCGGGAACCCTAGCCACGGCGAGGTGACGGCGTCAAGATCTATAAAGTGACGCCGTCAGCTACTAAGTTCTATATATAGTTTTGCAATTTTTTGTCATTAGTGTGCAACTTTGTGAGGAGAAACCCTAAGACGAATTTCTGCCATTTTTAAGGGTTTTCATACCCTTGGATCTCCCATGTTTAATTGAAGATAAGTAATCATTTAATCAATCAATATGTCTATGTGTTGTTTGATTATATCTCGTTCTTGTCTTTTAATTAACATGCTAGGCTAGATTTATCTTGTGTTTGCTTAGATCTAATGAAACCTAACTATTGATTATCGGTTATTAGTGTGTTATTAATTGTATTGGATGATTGTTTATCGATGTTAGGCTTAAGAAAACTGGCTAACTTCCAATACGGTAACTTGCTTGAACGTCTTAAGAAACATGAACCAATGCGTACTAAGGTTTTTATGGTTGTATTTAACGCATGAGCGAATTCTAGTGATCCCATGTTAGGAGCTTCCTAGCCGGCTCGACATAGGAGTGAAGTAGGAGCTTGTAGAGTTGGGGAAGTACGTACGCCACCCCACGATTGGTATTAAGGAATACACCTGTCATCCACGCAATTAATACACACTAATCAACCGGTAAAAGATAGTTAGGGAGTAAGGAAATCTAAGTAAACACATTTCTCTCCACATAAGTTTCACAACCTTTTCATTTTCAGTTATTTTATTTTATTTGCATTTGTAGTAATTTGGGTTAGTTGACTAGCAACTAATTCCGCCCACTCCTTCAAACCCGAGATTTTACTTGCTTTCATAAAATATAAAAATACAAAAAGAATCTTCCCTCACCCTTAGACCTATTAGAATAGTTTTTCAATCCTAACGACACTATTCCCCTAGAGAACGATCAATCCCCCGGTACTTGCCACTTCACTATACTACATCGGTCAGGTACACTGCCTGGTGGGGATTGCAAGCCTCTTGAGATCCCTCGAGAGATAAAACCTGTTGTAAGGTCGCAAAACCACGCATCAAGTTTTTGGCGCCGCTGCCGGGGAATAGTTATTGTTTAGGTTGAATTTTTATTTTATTAGGTCTACTCATTAGATTCCTATCTAGTGAGATTTTTATTTTCTTTTTATTAGCTTTCTCGTAGTCTATCTTTTCTTTGTGCTTTTTTTCGTAAAGTTTTTCCATTGACTCTTCCGTTCGCCATTATGGAGAACGTGAATCTACCAAATCCGCGACTAGAGTTTTACATGAAGAAATATAATTTTACTAATTTGGATAAATCAAGATGGTGGAATGAAGTAATGAGAACAGGATCTTACATAGATTTTAGTGAGTACCTTGAGAAAAGAGACCAAGTGCATAAAACTTTTGAGGAAATCACCTTAGGAGCCCCATCAAACCCTCAAAATACCTCATTAAGTGAAACCTATGCACCATATGAGCCTTCACCTAGGATAGTTTCTTATGAACCCGACCAAGATTGTGAGATAGTTAATGTTGAACTACCTAGGTGCATGCTTGGATTAGATTTCACCAAGACATATGATGAGTATGAGGAATCCTTTAGGCAAATGGAACATAGTGATCAAGTTATTGAGAATGATTCTTATGAATCGGACCAAGAATTTGAGATGAATAGAAAAGGATTTGAGATACCTAGGTGCATGTTGGGGATAGACTTCAACAAATCACATAATAAGCACATAGGTAATCAAGATAAGATGGAGGATAAAATAGAAAATCCAAGTCCACCAAGTACTCCACAAAACCCACCATCATTCGAGGCACCCACACCGCCCGTGACTTACCCGGAAGAAGTAGAAGAGACTTTAGGAATCCCGATGGAGGTAAAACCTTTGAACCAAACACAACTAGAGGATATAGGTTTGGACACTTGTAATGATAACCTTACTCTTAGTTCTAGGGAATTTCCTAGTGTTGATGAACCGGAACCTCAATCTTTGCACAACTTTCCATTATTAGATTTACATCTAGGAGACAAAAGAGGAACCGACCCACCCATCAACCAATATTATCCGGGTAGTTTTAGGATGAAGGAAGCCATTCACTCACCCCCTTCACCTCACGTGGCATATTTCCACCCTAAGGGTGTATATCGCTACTTTCACCCGCACTTAATCCTAAGTGTAGGGAAAACCTCCCCTATTTCCGTTAAATAAGGGTAGAGTCAGGCTCGTGACTCGAACAAAAACAAGCGCTTATTGGGAGGCAACCCAAGCTTTATTTGCTTTATTTTGTTTGTTTGTTTGTTTTTGTTTGTTTCCGTATGTGTGTTTTATTTTTATTGTTATTGGTTCATGTTTCAAATTAAATTGTGAAAATGCTTTATTTTATTTTTTTAACTTCGTCTTAACTACATATAAAGGTATTTTGCAAAAGATAAGTGTAAGGGAAATCCAAATCGGTTTATTAGAACAAATGAACATGAATCATAACAATATTAAATTAACATACATATTAGTAATTGCTTGAGTCAAATGCTTGTATCGAGTCATAATGATATTTTGCAGGATTTCCAGGAAATAAGGATTGAGTTTTTCCAGAAATTTTCCGGAAACTTAACATGAAAAATCTGTCAGATCACTTCTGACGGCGTCAGGAACAGTTTTCTGGAATTTTTTTTGAAAGTTTTGTTTTTCTTCCGGAATCATAAAATGCTTTATTAAATCTCTAACTTATAAACTCCAGGAATCTGCAAAATAATCATTCCACAAGCATTATATCCTTATACAGATTTATCCCGCCGATGTTATGCAGGTTTTCGTGTTTATTTTTTCAGGTTTAACAGGTTATTTTGGACAATGAGATGTATGTGGAATCTAGCTTTTGGCGCTGCTTTAATCTTGAAGCTTCAACATTACCTTGGAAGAAGATCTAACCATGTTACCTCTTTATCCACCGAGCGAATCAGGGGAGTATTTGATTTCATTCTTTTACCTTATTTACTTTTACATCTTGTTATTTGAACATTGGAGACAATGAACATTGGAGACAATGTTCATCTTAAGTGTAAGGGGGGGGGGGGTAAAGTACGATACCTTAGAGAATGCTATTACGCTTGATTTTTCGTTTGTTTAATGGTAGATGTGTAATAAAACTGAGATAAATACCTGTTAAGGCAATTTTAGTGCCAAATTTAAATTTTTTTACAACATATAGGAGTGAAACTTTGGTCTTAATGAGTGTCTCACGGATAGGAGTTATATGACTAGCACAAAACCGTACCACTAAAAAATTTTCCACCCCCAAATATGTGAGGTTCGCCCCTAGAATTGGTAGGAAAAGCATTTATGCTATGATGTGTGTACCGGTAGCACTTAGATTCTAGAACTTGCGTTAGGACCATTCCGAGGCCACAAGTGAGACTACATTCGTGTAGTTAGATTTACCACATGATAAGAGGCATTAGGATTAACCCATTGTTTTACACCTGTGTTTTTGTTATAATTACGTTGGCTACATTGGTCAAGTAATTCTCCCACACCCTTTGCGTTGTACTCATTTTTAGTACACGATACCCCTAGTACACCCCTCAGAGCCTATCTTTTCGTTTCTAACTTTAAGCATTTTACTTAAAGTAAGAATTTGTTTACACCCCACTTAAATGTACACCCAAATCGCCTTAGCCTACCTTGTATGCACTCATTTTTAGTGCATTATTGTGACAACATTTGTTTAAACCCCAAGTTAATTATCTAATTGATTACATGGTTGCTAAGTCGAGTCATATCCTTGTACATATTGTTTTGGGACGATTGGGACTCATGGGTAAAGTACTAGTGTAATGGAGTAATGGGGAAGAACAACATTATTACCCCCATATGTGCTAAATATTTTAAAAAGTACTCCAAGTGTTTCGATTATCTTAATTCGAGTCATTAGAATAGTTATTTGTAAAGTTATGTAAAAGTTCAAGTGTAAGGGGAATGCAATGCCCCTATGATGTATTATTTTGGATGGTAGGGCAAGAGTGTATGAAAAAAAAAAAAAAAAAAAAAAAAAAAAAAAAAAAAAAAAATCAAGAGAAATACAAAAAAATGAGAAAAAGAAAAGTAGAAAAAACATACGGACTACCATCCCGTTTCATTTTATGTTTATTTTATGTTTTTGTTATTTTGTTTTTAGCTTAAGTCGAGTCTAGTCTTGGCTTAGCAACGCCATATTGTACATGTAATTAATCAAGATCTTTAACTCGCCACCAGTAAAATATCCCTTATCCAACAAATCCATGTTTATCATATCCCTACACCTAACGTTATAACCCATGTAAAAGCCCTCTTTGATAGTTTATCTTAGGTGCTTACGCCTAGTGGAGGAGGTTTTTGATCCTTTCCCAAGCCTATGGTAATCTATTTGCTATGACAGGTAGTGAGAGATATTATCCGTTTTCATTTATGAGATTTATTTTGATGACACCTGAGAGATGTGAGTATCTAAACACTACTTGTGAGGTGCTAGTTTGTAATCTCCGTGCTTATTATGATTAAAATGGAACGACTATTTGTTGTAATTACTTTTATATTAGCATTAAATGACCTCTAACTTGTATTTTGATTAGAATAAAAGCGCATTTGCATGAGGACAAGCAAATCTCAAGTGTAAGGGTATTTGATGAAGCGAAAAGTGTACCACTTTTAGGGGGTCATTTAAGCCCTAAATCGTATTTATTTGATCAAATATTGCCCTAAATCGTTCCTTTTGTCATTTTAGGCACTTTGGAGAAGAAATCTGGAAAAGGAAGCATTTTGGACGTTTTTGGAGCATAAAAGTGAAGAAAACGACAAAGTCTCCAAAGCGGCTAGAAAAGTACACGTGACGGCGTCAAGAATTGTTCCAGACAGCGTCACGGCTTGGCAAAAGAGGTGGATATGACAAAATACACGTGACGCGCCAGAGAGTTTTGCAATGGAAAGTCTGACGGCGTCACCCTTTAAGGTGATCAAGGCCATCACGGTTTAAGCTAAAGAGAGACGGCATCAAGCCCTATTCTGACGGCGTCAACCCTTGATAGGCCAGAGTGGATTTTGGAGGATTAAATAGGGACGGCGTTAGGAAGACCATCCGGGAACCCTAGCCATGGCGAGGTGACGGCGTCAAGATCTATAAAGTGACGCCGTCAGCTACTAAGTTCTATATATAGTTTTGCAATTTTTTGTCATTAGTGTGCAACTTTGTGAGGAGAAACCCTAAGACGAATTTCTGCCATTTTTAAGGGTTTTCATACCCTTGGATCTCCCATGTTTAATTGAAGATAAGTAATCATTTAATCAATCAATATGTCTATGTGTTGTTTGATTATATCTCGTTCTTGTCTTTTAATTAACATGCTAGGCTAGATTTATCTTGTGTTTGCTTAGATCTAATGAAACCTAACTATTGATTATCGGTTATTAGTGTGTTATTAATTGTATTGGATGATTGTTTATCGATGTTAGGCTTAAGAAAACTGGCTAACTTCCTATACGGTAACTTGCTTGAACGTCTTAAGAAACATGAACCAATGCGTACTAAGGTTTTTATGGTTGTATTTAATGCATGAGCGAATTCTAGTGATCCCATGTTAGGAGCTTCCTAGCCGGCTCGACATAGGAGTGAAGTAGGAGCTTGTAGAGTTGGGGAAGTACGTACGCCACCCCACGATTGGTATTAAGTAATACACCCATCATCCACGCAATTAATACACACTAATCAACCGGTAAAAGATAGTTTGGGAGTAAGGAAATCTAAGTAAACACATTTCTCTCCACATAAGTTTCACAACCTTTTCATTTTCAGTTATTTTATTTTATTTGCATTTGTAGTAATTTGGGTTAGTTGACTAGCAACTAATTCCGCCCACTCCTTCAAACCCAAGATTTTACTTGCTTTCATAAAATATAAAAATACAAAAAGAATCTTCCCTCACCCTTAGACCTATTAGAATAGTTTTTCAATCCTAACGACACTATTCCCCTAGAGAACGATCAATCCCCCGGTACTTGCCACTTCACTATACTACATCGGTCAGGTACACTGCCAGGTGGGGATTGCAAGCCTCTTGAGATCCCTCGAGAGGTAAAACCTGTTGTAAGGTCGCAAAACCACGCATCAAAAGTCGAGGTTGATAAAGAAGTTAGGAAAAGTGAGATTGAAGAAGTAGATGATGATGAGGACTACTTCGATAGGCTACCCACTAAGGAAGAACGCGCATATCATACAGACTTATTCGATGACCCCGAGACACCATACTTCCTAGGTAGACCAATTATAGAAATGGGCGACCCTTCTAATCTCAACATACCATGCAACATCAGACATTTACATGTGTGGAAAGCTTACATCGACCTTAGATCGCCCATAAACATCATGACTAGAGCCCACTACAACTTGATAATGAAAAATCAACTTGGGTATAGGATGCTCCCTGACAAGGGTTGGATGAGTAACTTCACGGGAAGAGTTAAGGGATTACCAGTTTATGTAGGAAACTTCACCTATGCCACCGACTTTGTAATTGTAGAAGATATCCGCCCAATAGTCGATGCATGCTTAACTCAAGTAGTTTTTGGAAAACCATTTGTTGAGGTCTCTAGAATGACTTATGAACCTCTCTTAGGGATAGTTAGATTTAAGGATGGGACCGATGAGGTAAACTACCAAATGCCATATAAGATAGAGCAATTCCAACACTTGTCAAATGTTGAGAAGGAGCTTAAGCAAGCAGTCTACTATAGGAATGATGGAGATAGAAGTAAAGGAGTAGACTATGTTATGGAAAGGATATCCGGTTTCTACAAGGATTGTTTGAAATTAGGACCAGAATATAAAACCGGACATGAGAATGGCCTAGAAACCGTGACCAATGATGGAGTCACGTAATGTACGGTGACTTTGAGTCTAGCTACAAGACTCATTAATAAAGAAAAGCGCTTCTTGGGAGGCAACCCAAGCTTTACTTGCTTTGTGTGTTTATTTATTTGTTTGTTTGATTTTATTTGCTTCCGTATGTATGTTTAATTTTTATTATTATTGATTCATGTTCGAAACTAAATTGTGAAAATGCTTTATTTTGTTTTTAACTTCGTCTTAACAACATATAAAGGTATTTTGCAAATAGATAAGTGTAAGGGAAATCCAAACCGGTTTATTAGAACAAATGAACATGAATAATAACAATATTAAATTAACATACATATTAGTAATTGTTTGAGTCAAATGCTTGTATCGAGTCATAATGATGTTTTGCAGGATTTCCAGGAAGTAAGGTATAGCTTTTTCCAGAAATTTTCCGGAAACTTAACATGAGAATTCTGTCAGATCATTTCTGACGGCGTTAGGCCTTACAACTTGACGGCGTCAGGTTTTAATTTTCTGAAATTTTTGAAAGTTTTGTTTTCATAAAAAGTTTTTATTAAATCTCTAACTTATAAACTCCAGGAATCTGCAAAATAATCATTCCACAAGCATTATATCCTTATATAGATTTATCCCGCCGATGTTATGCAGGTTTTCGTGTTTGTTTTCTCAGGTTTAACAGGTTATTTTGGACAAGGAGATGTATGTGGAACCTAGCTTTTGGCGCTGCTTTAGTCTTGAAACTTCAACATTACCTTGGAAGAAGATCTAACCATGTTACCTCTTTATCCACCGAACGAATCATGGGAGTATTTGATTTCATTCTTTTACCTTATTTACTTTTACATCTTGTTATTTGAACATTGGGGACAATGTTCATCTTAAGTGTAAGGGGGGGGGGGGGGGTAAAGTACGATACTTTAGAGAATGCAATTACGCTTGATTTTTCGTTTGTTTAATGGTAGATGTGTAATAAAACTGAGAGAAATACCTGTTAAGGCAATTTTAGTGCCAAATTTAAATCTTTTTACAACATATAGGAGTGAAACTTTGGTCTTAATGAGCATCTCATGGATAGGAGTTATATGACGAGCACAAAACCGTATCACTAAAAAATTTTCCACCCCCAAATATATGAGGTTCGCCCCTAGAATTGGTAGGAAAAGCATTTATGCTATGATGTGTGTACCGGTAGCACTTAGATTCTAGAACTTGCGTTAGGACCATTCCGAGGCCACAAGTGAGACTACATTCGTGTAGTTAGATTTACCACATGATAAGAGGCATTAGGATTAACCCATTGTTTTACACCTGTGTTTTTGTTATAATTACGTTGGCTACATTGGTCAAGTAATTCTCCCACACCCTTTGCGTTTTACTCATTTTTAGTACACGATACCCCTAGTACACCCCTCAGAGCCTATCTTTTCGTTTCTAACTTTAAGCATTTTACTTAAAGTAAGAATTTGTTTACACCCCACTTAAATGTACACCCAAATCGCCTTAGCCTACCTTGTATGCACTCATTTTTAGTGCATTATTGTGACAACATTTGTTTAAACCCCAAGTTAATTATCTAATTGATTACATGGTTGCTAAGTCGAGTCATATCCTTGTACATATTGTTTTGGGACGATTGGGACTCATGGGTAAAGTACTAGTGTAATGGAGTAATGGGGAAGAACAACATTATTACCCCCATATGTGCTAAATATTTTAAAAGTACTCCAAGTGTTTCGATTATCTTAATTCGAGTCATTAGAATAGTTATTTGTAAAGTTATGTAAAAGTTCAAGTGTAAGGGGAATGCAACGCCCCTATGATGTATTATTTTGGATGGTAGGGCAAGAGTGTATCCAAAAAAAAAAAAAAAAAAAAAAGGGACTACCATCCCGTTTCATTTTATGTTTATTTTATGTTTTTGTTATTTTGTTTCATTAGCTTAAGTCGAGTCTAGTCTTGGCTTAGCAACGCCATATTGTACATGTAATTAATCAAGATCTTTAACTCGCCACCAGTAAAATATCCTTTATCCAACAAAACCGTGTTTATCATATCCCTACACCTAACGTTATAACCCATTTAAAAGCCCTCTTTGATAGTTTATCTTAGGTGCTTACGCCTAGTGGAGGAGGTTTTCGATCCTTTCCCAAGCCTATGGTAATCTATTTGCTATGACAGGTAGTGAGAGATATTATCCGTTTTCATTTATGAGATATACTTTTATGACACCTGAGAGATGTGAGTATCTAAACACTACTTGTGAGGTGCTAGTCTGTAATCTCCGTGCTTATTATGATTAAAATGGAACGACTATTTGTTGTAATTACTTTTATATTAACATTAAATGACCCCTAACTTGTATTTTGATTAGAATAAAAGCGCATTTGCTTGAGGACAAGCAAATCTCAAGTGTAAGGGTATTTGATGAAGCGAAAAGTGTACCACTTTTAGGGGTCATTTAAGCCCTAAATCGTATTTATTTGATCAAATATTGCCCTAAATCGTTCCTTTTGTCATTTTAGGTACTTTGGAGAAGAAATCTAGAAAAGGAAGCATTTTGGACGTTTTTGGAGCATAAAAGTAAAGAATTCGACAAAATGCCAAAGCTGCTGGAAAAGTACACGTGACGGCGTCAAGGATTGCTCCTGACGGCGTCACGGCTTGGCAAAAGAGGTGGATATGACAAATACACGTGACGCACCAGAAAGTTTTACAAAGAAAAGTCTGACGACGTCACCCTTTAAGGTGATCAAGGTCGTCTCGTGCTAAGACAAAGAGAGATGGCCATCAGGATTAAAGAGTGACGGCGTCACCCTTAACCTTGACGGCGTCAACCCTTGACTCGCCAGAGAGGATTTCGGAGGATTAAAAGGGGACGGCGTCAAGAAGGCCAACAAGAAACCCTAACCGCGGCGAGGTGACGGCGTCACGCTCTATAACGTGACGCCGTCAGATCTGTTTTCCTATATATATTTTCATAATTTTTAGTCATTAGGGTGCAACTTTGTGAGGAGAAACCCTAAGACGATTTTTCTGCCATTTTTAAGGGTTTTATACCCTTGGATCTCCCATGTTCAATTGAAGATAAGTAATCAATTAATCATTCAATATGTCTATGTGTTGTTTGATTATATCTTGTTCTTGTCTTTTATTTAACATGCTAGGCTAGATTTATCTTGTGTTTGCTTAGATCTATTGAAACCTAACTATTGATTATTGGTTGTTGGTGTGTTATTAATTGTATTGGATGATTGTTTATCGATGTTAGGCTTAAGAAAACTGGCTAACCTCCTATACGGTAACTTGCTTGAACGTCTTAAGAAACATGAACCAATGCGTACTAAGGTTATTATGGTTGTATTTAATGCACGAGCGAATTCTAGTGATCCCATGTTAGGAGCTTCTAAGCCGGCTCGACATAGGAGTGAAGTAGGAGCTTGTAGAGTTGGGGAAGTACGTACGCCACCCCACGATTGGTATTAAAGGAATACACCCGTCATCCACGCAATTAATACACACTAATCAACCGGTAAAAGATAGTTAGGGAGTAAGGAAATCTAAGTAAACACATTTCTCTCCATATAAGTTCCACAACCTTTTTATTTTCAGTCATTTTATTTTATTTGCAATTGTAGTTATTTGGGTTAGTTGACTAGCTACTAATTCCGCCCACTCCTTCAAACCCGAGATTTTACTTGCTTTTTTAAAATATAAAAATACAAAAAGAATCTTCCCTCACCCTTAGACCCATTAGAGTAGTTTTTCAATCCTAACGACACAATTCCCCTAGAGAACGATCAATCCCCCGGTACTTGCCACTTCACTATACTACATCGGTCAGGTACACTGCCTGGTAGGGATTGCAAGCCTCTTGAGATCCCTCGAGAGGTAAAACCTGTTGTAAGGTCGCAAAACCACGCATCACTAATCTTGTAACAACCTAAATTACCCCTAGGCGAATGATACCACTTGTTGTTTCTTTTAATTATCACACAAGCTACACTAATTAACCACTAATTAACCCTAGATCTAGAGAGAGAAAGTTAGAGAGAGAAAGAGAGTGGAAGATTGCTCACACAATAATAATGAAAGTTTGGCATACAATCAACCAAACCTCTCCCTTGAATGGGAGGGGGTATTTATAGTTTTTACATGTGCATGGGCTTGTAGCCCTAATTAACATACATAAACATAATTAAATAAGTAAATGACAAAGCTCATGGGCCTTCTACACAGGCCGGGCCTAATAACAAACCTAAAGGCCAAAGCAACCTATTACAATATGATCAATACTTGAATTAATACAAAACGTGTTCCCAACAGACAGCAACGGAAGAAGTTGGGAAAGTTTAAAAGTGAATAATGTGGGAAGAGAAGACTGAAATACGAGCTGTGTCAGATACACGGTACCATTAAATTTAATGGTGTTGTGCCTCTTTAGTGGTGTCGTGATCTGCTGGGATGAATTTTTGTCCCATTTTGATTTTTGACGAATAAGTCTCGCTGTTTTAGTGAGACTTTTTGACACGAGGAAAGACTTTATACCTAATAAATTCTTTTAACGAGAGGAACTAGACCAGACGATAAGAGATGACTTTAATATTTCCAGTGAAATATTCAAGTAGTCATACGAGGGATGTGAAGGATGACTTAATATTTCCAGTGAAATATTTAAAAAGTCATGAGACGAGATATAAGATATGACTTCAATATTTCCAGTGAAATATTCAAGTAGTCATAAGAGGGATGTGAAGGATGACTTAATATTTCCAGTGAAATATTTAAGTAGTCATAAGATTTATGGAATATGCTCCATCATTCCTAGACCTAGACGAAAATAGTTGAAGGATTCTCGTTTGAGAGGTTTGGTCAAGATGTCGGCGATATTGTCTTGAGAGGGAACTTTCTCAATAGAAATGTTTCCTTTTTTGGACATTATCGCGAAGGAAGTGGTGACGAATTTCGATGTGTTTAGTACGAGAGTGTTGAACGGGGTTTTTGCTCAAGTCAATAGCACCTTTGTTTTCGCACATAATAGGGATGTCGTCGAGATGGATGACGTAGTCAATAAGAGCTTGTTTCATCCATAGTGCTTGTTGACATGCCTTTTCGGCGCTTACGTATTCGGCTTCGGTCGTGGAGATAGCAATAGCCGTTTGTTTCTTGGAGAACCAAGAAGTTAGACAACAACCCATGAAGGTACAAACGGCACTCGTACTTTTTTGATCCACATGATCTCCCGCATTATCAGAGTTGGTATAGATAATATTTTCTACACCAATCCCCTTGGGATAGTACAATCCCAAGTGTATAGTGCCTTTAATGCATCGGAAGATACACTTAACCGCTTCAAGGTAAGAAGTTTTGGGATCCTTCTTAGAAGCGAGCACAAGGGCAGACGCTAGACATGATATCGGGCCTACTTGCCGTTAGGTAGAGTAAATTACCTATTATGCCCCTAAACTTAGTACTATCCGCGTACTCACCTTCACCGTCTCTTGTGAGATTCGTCTCCGCGGACATAGGCGTTATCATCGATTAAGATTGTTCTAAGCTAAATTTCTTATATATATATATATATATATATATATATATATTATATATATATATATATATATATATATATATATAATATATATTATATATATATATATATATATATATATTAGTATACTTAGATTTAAGAAGATACTATCTTCAAATAATATTATATGAGGGCTAGGGAAGAAACTTAATTCACTCATCATGCTCATCTCAAACTTGTCACGCATGATCTTTGAACGATCATTGTACATTTCTGGACAAGTTGAGTCTGATATAATTGTCGTCGACAAATATTTGAGCAATGATGAGATGTGAATTTCGTTTCATCATGAAAAGTGTGTTGTCAACCATTCACATGGTATATTCATGTTTAAGTAAGAAAGCCTTTAATATGTCATATCAAGATTAGGAGTCTTTTTTAAGATCATAGAGTGCTTTCTTGAGTTTATAAACATGATATGGTTTTTATAGATCAACAAATCCCGGAGGTTGTACTACATATACCTCCTTGTTGACAAAACCACTTAGGGATGCACTTTTCACGTCCATTATGTTAGTGCTCACTAAGTTAGATTCTAAAAACTCTACATGCTTAGTATATCTAATAGTAAGGAGGTTTTGAGAAAGCGTACCTTAGCCTGAGATGTTGCTTTTAACTCGAAAACGTGACTCAACCTTTGTTGTATGCTAAGTAATATGAGACAAGACTCGATTTTCCATCATGAGATTAGTGCAATCACTAATCATACTCCATTCGTCGGACTCCAAGTCGATTCTCAATCATATCTATCTAGCAAGACAGAAACTCAAACATTTGGTCCCCAATATCTCATGGGTCCAAAGTTGTTAGTGTTAAACATCTCATGCATTTCTTGCATTTGGCTTGGATGTTGGAACGGAGGACAAATTTCCCATGGCAAGTAACTTTGTAGTTGACGGTTATTCCAAGTTACGGGATAGTTACTTGGGTAACTTTATCTTCTAAAGTTACTTCTCGGTTGAGGAGTCCTAGACCGAGGTTTAGGAACATTTGTTTTTCTAGGTGGAGGAGTCTTTGAACTAGTATCGGGTTTTACAAAGCCAAGCCCGGGGGTTGACAAAGGTTTGTAAAAAATTTTGACTTCCTTTTTACTAGCAATAGGTACTTCAACATTATTAACTACTATGTGACTCGATTTAGGACTTAAGTTATTTTTTAAAATCGACCCTGTTCTTACTTTAGCACCAGAGGGTACCACAGTACCACTAATTTTAGTGGTTCCGTCTGTACCTTTAGTGGTACCGTCCTCTGCTATTTCAGATTCTCCAGATTTTACAAATTTTACTTGTTTAGTTTCACTTGTAGAAGCTTTATTTGGGTCAAATCCTAAGCCCGCTCCGGCATGTTCACTATACCTAACGTTTTCAAGCATGTCATTAAGTGTCTTTGTTCCTTTTTCAAACTTAATGATCCTTAAAGCATTTTCTTTGAGTTTTTCATTCTTTACTCGAAGACATATGCATGACCTACATCCAATATTTATTTTTTTATTTTTCTCAAGTCTTTTTACTTGTTCTTTTAGTTCTAGAATTTGCACTTCGAGTTCATGCAATGTTGCTTTTAGTGTTTTGTTTCTACTTATGATTTTAGAACTTACTTCACATAGTTTATTATATTCATCATATCTATTGACGAATTATCATCACTATAATAAGAAGAGTCGGAATGTACCTCATTTGGCTCTTGAGCCATAAGACATGTTTCGTCGTTGGGCTTCTTCTCTTCTTCTTCACCGCTATCACTCCAAGAGCCTCCTATGAAAGCTCTTTGGTTGTTTGTTCTCGGTGGTTTAGGACATTCTCCTATGAGATGATTAGGATCTCCGCATCTAAAACGTTTCCTATCACTTTTTCCTTTCTTCTCATCTCGGTTCTTTTGTGACGACTTCTTTTCATCACGAGGTTGTCTAACGAACCTACCTCTTCTCCTAAAGAACTTCTTAAAATCTCTAACGGCTAGCGCATATTCTTCGTCTTCACTATCAGAATCCAAACTTTCCTCATCACTAGACTCCTTTTTGGCTTTCAATGCTAGAGATCTAACTCTCTCGCTTTTGCCTTTGACTATGTCGGAGTCTTTCTTGATTATCATTTCATGAACCTTCAAGTTTCCTATTAGTTCATCAAGTGATAATGTCGCCAAGTTCTTTGACTCTTCAATGGCGGTGACCTTTGCTCTCCATTTGGGATGTAGAGCCCTAAAAAACTTCCTAACATAGTTCTTGCTAGAATAACCTTCATCAAGAGCTTTAAGACTAGTAATAATAGTATTAAATCTATCAAAAGCATTATCAATAGATTCATCTCCCGGAATGGAAAATTGTTCATATTGTTGCACAAAAAGATCTATCTTGTTTTCTTTAACTTGATTATTACCTTGATGAGTGACTAACAAAGTTTTCCAAATTTCTTTTGCCGTGTTACACATAAAAATTCTTTCAAATTCCTTTTTCGGCAAAGCATTGTAAATCATCATTTTAGCCTCATCATTTTTGGCTAGTTTTCTTTTAATTTTATCACTTTGTTTATTATAAGGAACTATTTCTTCCCTTTTAGTTTCTGGATTCTTTTCAATCGGTTGAAAGTCACCCTCGGTAATAATATACCAAAGATCAATGTCTTTTGATTTCACATACGTTTCGAATCTTGTTTTCCAATATATAAAACAATCGGTTTAAAAAAGTGGTGGTCTTTGCATAGATTGCCCTTCTTGATATTTGTCGAAATCCATTGATCGACTCAAGTTTTAAAATACAAATTATTTTAAAATCTTGCCTGACGTGGCGCTGGTACCAACTAGAAGGGGCGGTTGAATAGTTTTACCGGTTTTTAAAACTTTATAAAAACTTTACTTGTGAAAAACTTAGATTCGATTCTTTTTTGAAATCAATCAACACCAATATGAATACTAAACTATAGTATCTAATATAAACAATAAATATAAAGAAATGAGATGGAAAGATCAAACCGGGACAAAGAGATTTATAGTGGTTCGGTCACGAAGCTCTTCTTCACCCTACTCCACTCCCCGAGTACCAAACTCGAGAGTTCTAAGCACTATGTCAACAAAGCTCCCTTCAGGCGGAGAAAACCATACAACGTCGCTTATCCTTATTTCCGACGCTAAGCTAAATGTCGAGTACTAATCTTAGCTAGTACCAATCTACCATTATCCACACGATCCTTACAAATTCACACAATCAACACACTTGACTCGATCTACCTGATCTACCCTTGATCCACTTGATCAACACACAAGCCCACAAGCTACAAGAGATCTCCAAGATCTCGACAAGATCACAATGATCTACTCTCATAAACTACTCAAAAGAAAATCAACTTGATGTATAATAGGATACAACAAGTATGTAACAAGTGTTACAAGTGCACTAACTATCACTACAATACTGTGTATCATCTTTGATACTTTGTGTTCTTCTCTTGCACTAGTAGAGGAATGAAGGTTGGTTGGATGATTGAATCACTCTTTAAAAAAAATAAAACTAAACTAAATGATCAAAGGGGAGAAGATGTGATAAGAGTTTTAAACTCAGAAAGTTGTGTGTAAAAAAGGATGCCCAAAAACTGTGAGGAGGGCTGGTATTTATAGGCAGAAGAAATTTGCCCGTTATAGGGTCACGGTACCACTAAATGCCCCACGGTACCACTAAATTTAGTGGTACCGTAGTACCGTGCCAGACAAGGACGCATCAATTTTTGTTTTTAGTGGTGAAAGTTTATTTGAGGAAGTTTGAAGCTGATTTAGGGGGGGGGGAATAGTTGTTATGATTTTTAAACTTATTTTTCCAATAAAACATTTCTTTATAATTCAAAAATGATTTGTAAAGTATATTTTTGAAAAAATGTGTTGTCACATTAAAAATGTGAAGTTTGAAACACAAATTCACTTCTTTGATCATTTGTCAAGTTGTAAATTTGTTTGTTCATACCTAGAGTGATTTACGTAGAAACGGGGTATTTCGACTAAAAACTTGTTTACGTTAATTTTGACGTAAAATGTTTTCACATTTTGTTATCATCAAAACGTGGAGTTATCGAAAGATATAAATAACGTTTTTAGAACATTATTTGCATCAACAGCATCCTTAACCAATCAAACTCACCGGTAAAATCTTCAACTGACATACTAGTACCTTGTCTAAAATTACGATAGTCAATGAAAGCTTCTTGCCTATAGTGAACAGGAAGAAACTTCAGTTTGTTTTTCATTTTAGTCCAACTTGTTATCTTTGTTTTCCCTTCCCTGGCACGTTGTCTTATGATATGCTCCCACCAAATAGAAGCATTTTTCTTCAATTCTATGGCTACTAACTTGACCTTTTGTTCATCGCTCAGATTTTTGATATCAAAAACCCGTTCCACAGTGTGTAACCAATCAATAAACTCATCAGGGTGAGGCTTACCTTCAAAAACAGGGATGTTGACTTTTTTACCGAGGTCCTGAGAACGTGTTGCTCGCCTCGATCTGAAACCACGATCTCGATGGCGAAGATTAGCCCCCCATGGGTTAACCTCTTCTTCCCCGTTGCTCAGTGACAAGTCTGATTCCCCATCTTCTTCGGCATCGCTATTAGAAAAACAATCAGTTTCGTGATTAAAATCACGATGAACGTCTAACCTTGTCGCTGCAAGTAGGCGCTCCAACTCTCTGATTCGTCTTCCTTGGGCCGCAATCTCTAGGTCTCGCTGGTCCCGACGGTGCGGTTGTGGTTCATCTTCACCAACACCACCGTCGCCACCTCGACGAGGCTGACCATGCACTCGTCCTCCTCGACGCCCTCCATGACCACGTGGTTGTTCATCAGCCATCGATATGGTTTGAGGCAAAGGCTCTAATACCAAATGATGTATGCACTAATGAAACAACAATTATTGATGGTGGAAAAGAGTATAATAGGAGAAAATATGGTGTAAATAGAGTCTCAACTTTTTATAATTTCCTGAATAAAACTTCCTTTGTCTTTTTGACAATAACGTAGATAAATAAAAATAGAACATGAAAACTGAAAAACTAAAAATTACCACCCATGATCACTAACATGGGACACTCCAAAGGACCAGCTCAAGTGAGACATATCATCTTTCTATATTGCTTGTGGTTCATAGCTACTTGCACCAGATTGTTAAATGTTTAGTTGATCATAATCCAATCAAGGGCTAAGAATGTTGGAACTGGGCTAAATAAAATCCAAACTGTAAAACCCTAAAATCTGAAAACATGTAAAATTACCAAATTGCCCCTATAATTTAAAAACTAAGTTAGAAGCTTATAAAGTATCAAATAAATTCCAAACTTCTGGAAATGCACAAGTTATGATCCCAAATAATTTTAAGAACTTCAATTAACATTTATACAAGTGGAAAAATTACCAAAATACCCCTACATGAAACCGTATGGATATATATGGATTTAAAATGATTTTTGTAATTAAGGAAAGTATGGAAAATATGGAAGATATCAATCCCCATGATTTTGTCCAACCTATATCACGAAAATTCTGGTCTTATTCCCCCTTGACTCGTTTTTCCCTTTTTAGAATCAAATCAAACCATTTTTTTTTATTTCCCTAATTACCGATTGAAGATAAAACCCACAAATAATTCCCTAGCCTCCATTCGACACTCTAAAAACCCTAGAGCATTTTTACACGATCAAGCATCATCCTAAGGAGCCTAGAAAAATACTAACTCGAATTCTGGTGGCCGGATTCAAGGGCTTTCGAAATTTCTTGTTTAATTCAACCCGAAAGGTAAAAATTCCATTTTGATTCACACGACCTTGGTAAAATTCGTTTCTTATTTTTCTTGTGTTCCTCACATCATATGTGACCTGTGAAAATTGGTTTCATGATTTTTAGATCATTTTTGAAGTTGTGGTGATTTTTGACCCGTTTTGGTTAATCGCGTACAAAAGAATTTGTACACCTCATTCCACACGTTCAAATCTTGATTTGGTATTTTTCTCAGACCCTATATATGTTAAGAACACCAAATAAAATGTTAAAGTCGATCCATGCATGATCTAACAATTATTTGTGAATTAAATCTTAAAAACGTGTATAAACCCTAAATAATTCAATCCGAATTTTTGAGGCTTCATATTTATTTTATTTGGACTCCATATGATCATATTAATCTGGGAAAAATGCTATTTCGAATTATCAAGGCCTAAAATATTTATTTTCGATTTAATTGTTTTTACCGATTTAAGGAAATTAAAAAGAAAAGAAATAAAAATGTAATTCGATTAGGGTTTGAGGATTAGGGCTTGTTCTTGGCTATTTAATGAGTATTAAATGATGGTATAATGATGGGGTAATGATTTGTATTTTTAGGGTTAGGGTTTTGGCTAATTAAAGTGTTATACGATTTGTTTAAATTGTTTTGGGTGAGTTTTGTAACTTTTAAAACTCAAGGGTTATTTTTAGAACTTATTTTGGGTCATGTACTTACTGTATAAAATATAAGAAGAGGGGGTCTAGTGTCATTTTTGTAATTTAAAGGATTAAAATGTTTTTAGGGTTTAATATTGGTTCGATTTAGAAAATAATTAAATGGAGGGACTAAACTTGTAATTTCTGGAAAGTTAGTGCTGTTTTGAGTATTTTAATATATTCAGGGGGTTATGTGTTAATTTGGTGATTTACTGGATTAATATGTAATTATAAATAATATAAAGTTGAAATTGTAAATTAAGGGACTAAATATGTAACTTTGTAAACTAGAGGGACCTATTGTGTAAATTCTGTAAAATTGAGGATACATTCATATAACATGATAAAATAAGTGACCATTGTGTAAAATTGATAAATTAAGGGTTTAATGTGTAACTATGAATAATTGAAGGTTAAAAGTGTAACTTTTGTAATAAGGGGTATAAAGTGTAAATTGTGAATTCTTAAAGACCAATTATGAAAATATGATAAAAGATACCCTAATTCCAGAAATAATGATTTACCTAAGTATGTTACTCCATATTACTAAAATTGGAAACTTTCTAAATATGGAAACCTGCCAAAAATAAAAAGTTACTAAATATGGAAAGATTTGTAATTCTTTTCTACCCCTCTAGGTGTGAAGAAGGAGAGGACTTGATTCCTTTGCATCTTATTCATTTTGATTGTGCTTTGCTTTGGAATAAGGTACAGATACTCTGCCTTTTTCAGTAAGGGTTCTCATATGCCATACATTGATTTTGAGTTATGATTCAGTTAAGATTTCCCAAGCCATTGCTATGTTCCCTTTGAATGAACCTTGATATTACTTTTGATATGACTTTGAGATGCACCTCTTGATATATGACCTTGTGTTATGATTTTGAGACATGACTCTTAGTTTGATACCCGAGCCATTTTTGTACTTTCCTAGCCAGGAAGGTAACCTGGCCGTGTCTGTGATGCACCACTGGCATGACCCCTGTGTGGGGGAGTGATTTCTCACACCGTCCCTTTTATATTATCTGCTATGGCCATTATGACTTTGAGATTATGACTTTGAGTTTGGGGGCGTATGGATTGCAATCCTAGGCTTGTTTGTGAATTTGAGTATGACTTTGAGTATGACTTTGAGGTGACTGGTGCTGTGTGCAATACACGCCTTTCACATTTCTGGGAGCTGATCACTCCACTATTATGATACATGAGGACACCCCTCATATTATCTGGTTGCCTGAGAGGTATCCCCTCTGATTGTGAGACTATGATTTTGAGATGATGACTTTGAGATTATGACTTTGAGTTTCTGGGCTCGTGGTAGATGACTATCCTACTCTTCTCTTATTATCCATTTATTTCTTTTATACCTTATGACATTCCCATTGCCCATACTATATTTTCTGTTTCGTTATTCTTTGCTTTGTATATGTATCTGTTCACTGAGCTTTTTAAGCTCAGCCGCACGTTTTCTTTTCGTGTGCGGCAGGTAATAAGCAGGACGACGGGTTTGGGTATGAGTGAAGAGACTTTTGGACTTAGAAGGCTTTGATAGTGTTCTGAAGTAGAGACCATTAGAAGGAGTTGCTTTTGGCAGACTTAGTGTTTAGTTTTATTTTCGTTGTAACCATGTAAATTTCAGAATTTCATTTGTAACCTTGGAGAATTTCTGTATTATTTGAAATGTATGCTTTGTTTGATCTGATGTGAAACCATTAGTGTGACATCTTTACCCTTATTGGGTTGGGGTGTTACAATTATGGTATCAGAGACGACAGGCTGCGATTTCGTAATACATTTACCCTTGACCTGTGTAAGTTAGGACCACTAAGCTTTCCCTGTAGGCACTCGTAAGTCAACCTTTGAAAATTGCTTTAGGATTTCCCATAGGAACCTAAGTTTTGACCGGTGAGGAATGGGTAGACTATGAGGCATTAGTTTAGGCATCATTGCTTCCGTATCACTCTGATTCGTGCCTTGCTTTTGGTTAGATCCTGTTGATATCACTTTCGGAAATTGAAAGCTCACACCTTGCACCACCTGAAAATTTGAACCTGATTAATTCTGGAAAGCTTTGAAAATTGCATAGTAATTGCCTGACACTAATTGATCCTTATCTTCAGATTTTGACTCTGACCTCTGATCCTTTCGTTAATCATTTTGATGCCACTTCGATCATTCTGAGAATCCCCATGGCAATGGCGTACTTGATGTATCCTCTAAATTGTATTTTGCTTTTGATAAGTATCTATGAATCTTCCGACACTATTTGATTTTGTTTCACCCATCCATGTCCTTGCGAGAAGTCTTGTAGTTCATAACTACGAGTATAAGGATATTCTCATCTCATTTCCGAATAATAAGATTTACGTTGCCGATCTGCTTGATTGAATGATTAATGTTGACCGATCGCTCATTCGATGATATTTTACGTGAATTTCTTGAGTTTCGAGTAAATTTTGACACCTACCGAATTTTAATACCTAGTATCGTTTATGTCATTTTCAGCATGGCACCTCCAGCACGCCGCAGATATCGTTGGACAACTAGGTTCGCCATCGGCCGAAAGAGGATCGGAAAATTGAGGAGGATTGCCAAGAGGATATTGATCCCCACTAGGATGTGGCCGGGCCGGATCGAAGAAAGGAGGTCCATCATGAATATAAGTGGGACGAAAGAACAGCTACACGGGGCGGAAGTAACAGATGGAGAGGGCATTGTAACTAGATACCAGGGAAGATGCCCCAGGTTTTCAGAAGAAGGAGGAGTGGTGCGAGTCGAACCTCACAATTTGTACGGATTTGTGGACCGCATAGAAGATGAAGGAAGAGACACTTATGAGGGTTTTGCAAGCCAACCACTTCCCCAGCCAGAAGGGAACCGGAATGGATGGATCAGCGAGGAAGAGGAGAAGGATTCAGACTTGGAATCTACTGCAAGTAAACCAATCTAAGCATGGAGTTAGGAGTCTAGTAGCTGTATTGTTTAGAATTTTATCTCGAATTTCTTATGGCATTAACGTTTCATGTACCTCCGTTGAATTATGAGAATTTTCCCGAATAAGATTTGAGAAATGTTTGAAATAAATTTTGTGCGATGCGTTCTTCACCTTTGTAAATCTGTTAGGACTCATCTCAGCTATATAAGCCAGAACTTTAACTTTCCACATTTGTTTTGGCATCCCTTACAGATGTGTTGTTTCGAGTACTGAAGTTTTCCTAAGAAACCATTTCGTATTTCAACGACTAAACCTTATCTTAGAAGCTTTTGGCGCTTGCACTCTCTGAACATGAGCATTGTATTGAACATTGTTTAGCATCCTGGACTTTTTGAATATGATTCCTGGTCGAACCACCAAACTTTCCATCAGAGCGTGAAGTAGGATTTGACTTGATACCGAGAGATTATCTAGTCACCAAGCGAAGGTGTCTTTCAGATGTGTCCGAGATCCTACCAGTATGTTTGAGCAACCGAGAGGGGCAAGAACCGAAGACCAGAAGTGAGTTGGTTTAAGTGTATCTTCTGGGCGTGTTGAATTCTGAAAACTGAACCGTAATACCGTTAGGAACCAATATTACTCCACCCTGAAACGATTATGTGCTTGTTTAAGTTCAGAGAGCGAAGTTTCCTTCTGATGAATAGATCTTATCCTTGGAATCGCCTTCAGTATTCGTAAAAGACTGCTATGACGATTAGTGACGCTAATAGTATTAGCTAAAGCTCTGATTGTTTTTGCGAATTCGATAAATGATGTTTTCTCGTGAGTACTTAGACAAATGGTCATTGTATGACTTAATAATACGTTCAGAAATGAGGAAGAGCATGGAAATCCTTTCTTTGCACCTTCTTAGAAATTTGACGATCAATTGTACATTCTGGGAGATTGATAATTGTTGATAACAGCGGTGGCTACCCTGAGGAGTGAAGACATTCCTTTCAAGACAGAAGTGTTGGCGATGCAGAAGAAGAAGTCTAGTCAAGACGGCGAACCTGAAGCTGACGAAGACATACAGTCTTACTTCCCTATTCATCTTGGTTGTACTAAGATGAATTGAGAGCGGAAACAGACTGGATGATGAAGAAGATTAAAGATCGTGCCAAAAAATCCGCAATACTCCATCACATTCCAAGAAGAACTGCAGGAGGCTCGACGAACCAAACACCAGTTCCCGATCTTAATTTCACTTTCCGACTGATGGACAGACAAAAACAAATTAACCGGACTTGAGGAGATTGGATGTGTTGAATGATCGGATTTTGAAACAGACCTTTTATGATTGGAAGAATTGATTCTATGAAGGCCAAAGTTCTTGGCGACTAACTTTCATTTCGTTAACCCTCTTCAACTTCGTTAAACAGTAATAAAATCCTCTTATGATTTAAGTTCCCTTGAAGCATTTCAGTTCGTATTTATTTTTCGTATGCTCGGTGATGACTTTGTTTTGAGAGATTTTGGTAATTTGTGGAAGATGTGATGCTCGTGACGGCGTACCTCACTTCTGCTAGGCAATCTGGGATTTTGAGACTCTTGCGAATAGTTTTGGTTTCTCTCCTGACTGTGGCAATTGATTTTGTTGATCTATGAGACTGTAGAAGTACTAGGTGGATTAAGATAGGTGGTTTTGATTACGATTTGAGATAAAGTATGACCATCATGAGGGCATATTTATATGATGCCAGTATTATGACGTCTGGCCAACGTGATAATACTTACATCATATAACGTGCACTTGTTGTGGGCATAGGATATCTTGGGGAGTACCTAAGAAGTTTAGAATTTGATTTCGTTGGATTATCCGTGATTAGTGAGACTTTAGGTTCATTCTACCTATGCGTATACTCTGCTTTCGTTCATTAGATATCTGATTGAGTTGAACTCTCATTTTGCATTCTGTTGACCTCAGTTATAAATCTTAAACTCTTCGTAGAGCTCTCTACTGTTGAAACAGTTAATTTGATTTGAAATCTTGTTCGTATTCCATATGAGCTTTCTAGAAGATTCGCCTATCGTTCATTTTATGTTGCATGGACCTTTTGATCAGAAATCAACTTATTCTGTTTCCTTCTGAGAAATTTGAACCTACCTCATTTTGATTCGGGTCATGAGAAACTATTTGGTCTGAATATCTTTTTGGAAGAACCTAATCGGGTGTGAGAAGGTTTGTGATGATCCTTTGCGACTTGCTACGACTTCGTTTAACCTTGCGACTTCAATTTTCGAGGACGAAAATTTTTTTTTTTTAGAGGGGAAGAGTTGTAAAACCCTAAAATCTGAATACATGTAAAATTACCAAATTGCCCCTATAATTTAAAAACTAAGTTAGAAGCTTATAAAGTATCAAATAAATTCCAAACTTCTGGCAATGCACAAGTTATGATCCCAAATAATTTTAAGAACTTCAATTAACATTTATACAAGTGGCAAAATTACCAAAATACCCCTACATGAAACCGTATGGATATATATGGATTTAAAATGATTTTTGTAATTAAGGAAAGTATGGAAAATATGGAAGATATCAATCCCCATGATTTTGTCCAACCTATATCACGAAAATTCTGGTCTTATTCCCCCTTGACTCGTTTTTCCCTTTTTAGAATCAAATCAAACCATTTTTTTTTATTTCCCTAATTACCGATTGAAGATAAAACCCACAAATAATTCCCTAGCCTCCATTTGACACTCTAAAAACCCTAGAGCATTTTTACACGATCAAGCATCATCCTAAGGAGCCTAGAAAAATACTAACTCGAATTGTGGTGGCCGGATTCAAGGGCTTTCGAAATTTCTTGTTTAATTCAACCCGAAAGGTAAAAATTCCATTTTGATTCACACGACCTTGGTAAAATTCGTTTCTTATTTTTCTTGTGTTCCTCACATCATATGTGACCTGTGAAAATTGGTTTCATGATTTTTAGATCATTTTTGAAGTTGTGGTGATTTTTGACCCGTTTTGGTTAATCGCGTACAAAAGAATTCGTACACCTCATTCCACACGTTCAAATCTTGATTTGGTATTTTTCTCAGACCCTATATATGTTAAGAACACCAAATAAAATGTTAAAGTCGATCCATGCATGATCTAACAATTATTTGTGAATTAAATCTTAAAAACGTGTATAAACCCTAAATAATTCAATCCGAATTTTTGAGGCTTCATATTTATTTTATTTGGACTCCATATGATCATATTAATCTGGGAAAAATGCTATTTCGAATTATCAAGGCCTAAAATATTTATTTTCAATTTAATTGTTTTTACCGATTTAAGGAAATTAAAAAGAAAAGAAATAAAAATGTAATTCGATTAGGGTTTGAGGATTAGGGCTTTTTCTTGGCTATTTAATGAGTATTAAATGATGGTATAATGATGGGGTAATGATTTGTATTTTTAGGGTTAGGGTTTTGGCTAATTAAAGTGTTATACGATTTGTTTAAATTGTTTTGGGTGAGTTTTGTAACTTTTAAAACTCAAGGGTTATTTTTAGAACTTATTTTGGGACATGTACTTACTGTATAAAATATAAGAAGAGGGGGTCTAGTGTCATTTTTGTAATTTAAAGGATTAAAATGTTTTTAGGGTTTAATATTGGTTCGATTTAGAAAATAATTAAATGGAGGGACTAAACTTGTAATTTCTGGAAAGTTAGTGTTGTTTTGAGTATTTTAATATATTCAGGGGGTAATGTGTTAATTTGGTGATTTACTGGATTAATATGTAATTATAAATAATATAAAGTTGAAATTGTAAATTAAGGGACTAAATATGTAACTTTGTAAACTAGAGGGACCTATTGTGTAAATTATGTAAAATTGAGGATACATTCATATAACATGATAAAATAAGTGACCATTGTGTAAAATTGATAAATTAAGGGTTTAATGTGTAACTATGAATAATTGAAGGTTAAAAGTGTAACTTTTGTAATAAGGGGTATAAAGTGTAAATTGTGAATTCTTAAAGACCAATTATGAAAATATGATAAAAGATACCCTAATTCCAGAAATAATGATTTACCTAAGTATGTTACTCCATATTACTAAAAATGGAAACTTTCTAAATATGGAAACCTGCCAAAAATAGAAAGTTACTAAATATGGAAAGATTTGTAATTCTTTTCTACCCCTCTAGGTGTGAAGAAGGAGAGGACTTGATTCCTTTGCATCTTATTCATTTTGATTGTGCTTTGCTTTGGAATAAGGTACAGATACTCTGCCTTTTTCAGTAAGGGTTCTCATATGCCATACATTGATTTTGAGTTATGATTCAGTTAAGATTTCCCAAGCCATTGCTATGTTCCCTTTGAATGAACCTTGATATTACTTTTGATATGACTTTGAGATGCACCTCTTGATATATGACCTTGAGCTATGATTTTGAGACATGACTCTTAGTTTGATACCCGAGCCATTTTTGTACTTTCCTAGCCAGGAAGGTAACCTGGCCATGTCTGTGATGCACCACTGGCATGACTCCTGTGTGGGGGAGTGATTTCTCACACCGTCCCTTTTATATTATCTGCTATGGCCATTATGACTTTGAGATTATGACTTTGAGTTTGGGGGCGTATGGATTGCAATCCTAGGCTTGTTTGTGAATTTGAGTATGACTTTGAGGTGACTGGTGCTGTGTGCAATACACGCCTTTCACATTTCTGGGAGCTGATCACTCCACTATTATGATACATGAGGACACCCCTCATATTATCTGGTTGCCTGAGAGGTATCCCCTCTGATTGTGAGACTATGATTTTGAGATGATGACTTTGAGATTATGACTTTGAGTTTCTGGGCTCGTGGTAGATGACTATCCTACTCTTCTCTTATTATCCATTTATTTCTTTTATACCTTATGACATTCCCATTGCCCATACTATATTTTCTGTTTCGTTATTCTTTGCTTTGTATATGTATCTGTTCACTGAGCTTTTTAAGCTCAGCCGCACGTTTTCTTTTCGTGTGCGGCAGGTAATAAGCAGGACGACGGGTTTGGGTATGAGTGAAGAGACTTTTGGACTTAGAAGGCTTTGATAGTGTTCTGAAGTAGAGACCATTAGAAGGAGTTGCTTTTGGCAGACTTAGTGTTTAGTTTTGTTTTCGTTGTAACCATGTAAATTTCAGAATTTCATTTGTAACCTTGGAGAATTTCTGTATTATTTGAAATGTATGCTTTGTTTGATCTGATGTGAAACCATTAGTGTGACATCTCTACCCTTATTGGGTTGGGGTGTTACACAAACGAACGTCAAACAGTAACATTATTACTAGATACAGATCGAGATCCCCGCATGTTCAAATGGAATTTGACAATTTGTATAAAGGAAAATGATTCGCACACTTTTATTTTTTATTTGTACACGTCAATCTGTGCAATAAGCAGTTGCACATTTATTATATGATGCTTCATCAAATTATACAATTAAGTGTGCAAACAAAAAATGAAAAAATACCGATCAATTCCCTTGTATAATATATCACTTCTTTGGGTGTACAAATTGTAGAAAACAGAGGAATACTGAATTTTGTATGAATCAGATTCACAAAATAATGAAGATTACAAAATATTATATAGACTACGAAGCTAATTTAACCCTAAACGGGTCGAAGCCAACGGGATTGCGGACCTTTATTATCTAACACCTCATCTCAAACTCGTAATAATGCAGCGGTACACATTGAGAGTTTACCAAACAGGAAATAAACTAAAACTGAAAAACAAAAGAAGGCAGAGTGTCCCAGAGTGCAAACTCGGTGATAGATAGACTCTCAACCCGATGCAATCCAAAAGAACCAGGTGCAGATGCAGATAGGTGCAGAGCACAAAACAACATAAATACGGAGATGAACGAAAGTAGAACAGACAGATATAAGCATATTCAAATAGGCAGATTCAGAGAGACATATGCAGGCAAAACCAGGCAGAGTGTCCCAGAGTGCAAACTCGGTGATAGATAGACTCTCAACCCGATGCAATCCAAAAGAACCAGGTGCAGATGCAGATAGGTGCAGAGCACAAAACAACATAAATACGGAGATGAACGAAAGTAGAACAGACAGATATAAGCATATTCAAATAGGCAGATTCAGAGAGACATATGCAGGCAAAACCAGGCCGAACCAGATGAAGAACCACGTGTGAAACCTGATGCAGAACCACGTGCAGATTCAGACAAGCAGATTTAGGCAGACAGGTGCAGATAAAACCAGACGAAACTAGATGCAAAACCACGTGCAAGACCAAAATAAGTTGCTGTCAAGATGCTACACATAACTACTGAAGACATAGTCAGATTAGTTAAGACTGTAATATCACCATCACCATCACCGATACAAAACCAATTACCAATTCATAATCGAACCAAATAATCAAAAATCAGTCAAAATCAAACTAAACTGATACTAAATGAAGTCGAAACCAAATTTCTATACAAAGTATCTTGGGTCTAATAGTTGAATTCAAAACAAATGTACCTATATTCACTTCTTCCAAGAATTCCAAACAATGAACCAATTAAATTAAAACCTCAAATCCCTAACGTCTAACCAATATGCAAAAATAAAACATCAGCCATATAACTTTGTTAATACAAATAAACCGTAAAAACATTTATTAATATTTATCGATCTCTTTAAGTTTTGTCGATAACAAACATAACATTATGTAAAAGTATAAATCTAAACATTACATGTTCTTACATTTACAATTTACCATTTACATGCTATAATTAAAGTATACTTCTTGTAATAAATAAAATACATGAAATGAGTTGGATAATATATAACGCATAACCCATGGAGCTTAACCCATAACCCATGACCCAAGATGTCTTTGACATCATTCATTACATCACTTGACCCATGGACCTTGACCCATAACCCAAAACCCGAAATTGTAACCCAAAATCCGAACTGGTACTACCAGATAGCCGGATCCCTTGCTTTACACTGGCCGGATCCCTTTGGGAAGGGATCCGCCGGATCCGGGTGAATAGTGCTCAGAATTGCCTATAAATAGTGAGTCATTTCTCTCTTGTTTCTCACCCCACTTAGATATATCTTCTCTCTACATTCTAAGTTCTCTAACCTTAGATCTAAAGATCATTCTTATAGCTCTATTTCTCTTGTGTTCTCTAGGTTCTTATTACAAGACAAGATCACACTTTCTTGCATACGAGCCATCCTTTTTCTCAAGTAGCTCGGATAGACCACTGAGTTGTTTCTTGTTGTTGATACTTCTTCTTGTATTCTCAAAGTTGCTGTGTTAGTTGTATTGTTGTGTTGGTTTGGTCCGTCATGCTAAGCACTCGGTATTTAGCTTTGTACCGGAAAAAGTGTAAGAGACGTTGTGAAGGTTTCTCCACCGGTTGAAGGAGCTTGTTGACATAGTGTTTACGAACTCTCGAGTAGGTGACTCTGTGAGTGGAGTAGGGCAAGGAAGGTGTCTTTGTAGCCGAACCACTATAAACAATTGTGTCACACTTCTATCCTTTATCTCTTTACTGTCATGATGAAGCGAAAAGTGTACCGCTTTTAGGGGGTCATTTAAGCCCTAAATCGTATTTATTTGATCAAATATTGCCCTAAATCGTTCCTTTTGTCATTTTAGGTACTTTGGAGAAGAAATGTGGAAAAGGAAGCATTTTGGATGTTTTTGGAGCATAAAAGTGAAGAAAACGACAAAGTCTCCAAAGCTGCTGGAAAAGTACACTTGACGGCGTCAACTATTGCTCTTGACGGCGTCATGGCTTGGCAAAAGAGGTGGATATGAAAAATACACGAGACGCGCCAGAGAGTTTTACAATGGAAAATATGACGGCGTCACCCTTTAAGGTGATCAAGGCCATCACGGTTTAAGTTAAAGAGAGACGGCGTCAAGCACTATTCTGACAGCGTCAAGCCTTGATAAGCCAGGGAGGATTTTGGAGGACTAAAGAGGGACGGCGTCAGGAAGACCATCCGGGAACCCTAGACACGGCGAGGTGACGGCGTCAAGATCTATAACATGACGCGTCAGATACTAAGTTCTATATATAGTTTTGCAATTTTTTGTCATTAGTGTGCAACTTTGTGAGGAGAAACCCTAAGACGAATTTCTGCCATTTTTAAGGGTTTTCATACCCTTGGATCTCCCATGTTTAATTGAAGAAAAGTAATCACTTAATCAATCAATATGTCTATGTGTTGTTTGATTATATCTTGTTCTTGTCTTTTGATTAACATGCTAGGCTAGATTTATCTTGTGTTTGCTTAGATCTAATGAAACCTAACTATTGATTATTAGTTGTTAGTGTGTTATTAATTGTATTGGATGATTGTTTATCGATGTTAGGCTTAAGAAAATTGGCTAACCTCCTATACGGTAATTTTCTCGAACGTCTTAAGAAACATGAACCAATGCGTACTAGGTTTATATGGTTGTATTTAATGCATGAGCGAATTCTAGTGATCCCATGTTAGGAGCTTCTTAGCCGGCTCGACATAGGAGTGAAGTAGGAGCTTGTAGAGTTGGGGAAGTACGTACGCCACCCCACGATTGGTATTAAGGAATACACCCGTCATCCACGCAATTAATACACACTAATCAACCGGTAAAAGATAGTTAGAGAGTAAGGAAATCTAAGTAAACACATTTCTCTCCATATAAGTTTCACAACCTTTTCATTTTCAGTTATTTTATTTTATTTGCATTTGTAGTTATTTGGGTTAGTTGACTAGCAACTAATTCCGCCCACTCCTTCAAACCCGAGATTTTACTTGCTTTCATAAAATATAAAAAGACAAAAAAAGAATCTTCCCTCACCCTTAGACCTATTAGAGTAGTTTTTCAATCCTAACGACACTATTCCCCTAGAGAATGATCAATCCCCCGGTACTTGCCACTTCACTATACTACATCGGTCAGGTACACTGCCTGGTGGGGATTGCAAGCCTCTTGAGATCCCTCGAGAGGTAAAACCTGTTGTAAGGTCGCAAAACCACGCATCAAGTTTTTGGCGCCGCTGCCGGGGAATAGTTATTGTTTAGGTTGAATTTTTATTTTATTAGGTCTACTCACTAAATTCCTTTCTAGTGAGATTTTTATTTTATTTTTCTAGATTTTCTTTAGTCTATCTTTTTTCTTCGTTTCTTTGTTCGTAACCATTACCATCCGACATCATGGAAGGTGGTAATATCCTCGATCCCAACAACCCACCACCACAACAATACCCACCTCCTAGAGCCCGTACCTTAGGAGACTACTCTCGTCCTAGCCACCATGGCTATCGAAACACCATTGAGCTCACTCAAGGAGCCAATGTCACTCCCTTGCGATCCGAAACCATCCGGTTGGTGCAAAGCGGATGCGCATTCCATGGACTTCGTTCCGAAGATCCTAACCAACATCTCAAGGAATTTCTCAAAATTGTTGATTCTATAGACCTTGATGTTGCCACTCGAGAGACAACCCGACTGCGTCTCTTTCAATTCTCTCTGCGGGACCAAGCTAGTCAATGGCTAGAGCGTCTACCCGCAGGATCCATCACCTCTTGGGATGATCTCACCACTCGTTTCCTTTCTCAATTTTTCCCACCCGGAAGAACTACCAAGCTAAGGAATGATATCTTGATGTTCCAACAACATCAAGGCGAAACCCTCTACGAGGCATGGACTCGATTCAAGGACTTACTCCAAAAAGTCCCTCACCATGGCATAGAACTTTGGCTCCAAGTCCAAATCTTCTATGACCATATCAATCTCTCCACGAGGCAAACCATTGACCAATCGGCCGGTGGTAAGCTACGTGATTTAAGTGCGGAACAATCATGGGCTCTTCTAGAAGATCTTGCTCTTTATGACAACGAAATTTGGAGTGATCCCCGTGATTTGAATAAAACGGTCAAGGCAATATCTTTGCCTTCGAACAATTCAAGCACTTCCGACCGTAGGATCATAGAACTTGAAGACCAAGTCAAGTTTCTTATGAAATCCTACGAGGCTCCTAAACCTTCAAGCCAAGTGAACAAAATCACTTCCTCATGTGAATTATGTAGTGGTCCCCATGACACTCGGGATTGCATGGAACTCCCCGAACAAGCTTTTGCGGATTACGCATCCTCGCGTACCGACGGAGCGGGAGACAAGTGGTACACTTTCAAACCCGAGCCAAACCCTTACGGTGATTCTTACAACCCCTCATGGAAAAATCACCCAAACCTTAGGTGGAAACAAAACCAAAACGCACAACAAACCAATTCTTCCAACCCACCTAATCGTTTTCAATCAAGCGGTTCATCCCCAAACCGTACTTTCAATAACAATCCTTCCAAAAATTATGGTAGGACCAATAATCTTGAAGGATTGATGTCCAAATTTATGGCATCTCAAGAAGCTCGGATAGCTAGATTCGAATCCGAATTCAATCAACAACAAACGGAGATGACCAATAAAATTGACAACTTATTGAAAGCCCTCAATAACCAAGTGCTATCACCTCCACATAAGGACGCTAGGAACACAAATAGCGGACCCCAAGTAAAAGACCCCTCTTCATCCAAACACGTCCACTTCGTCAACATTGTCACTATTAAACCAATTGATAGGAATGAGGATAATGGTGAACCTGAGGATGAGGTTAAGAAAGTCGAGGTTGATAAAGAAGTTAGGAAGAGTGAGATTGAAGAAGTAGATGATGATGAGGACTACTTCAATAGGCTACCCACTAAGGAAGAGCGCGCATATCATACAAACTTATTCGATGACCCCGAGACACCATACTTCCTAGGTAGACCAATTCTAAAAATGGGTGACCCTTCTAATCTCAACATACCATGCAACATCGGACATTTGCATGTGTGGAAAGCTTACATCGACCTTAGATCACCCATAAACATCATGACTAGAGCCCACTACAACTTGATAATGAAAAATCAACTTGGGTATAGGATGTTCCCTGATAAGGGTTGGATGAGTAACTTCACGGGAAGAGTTAAGGGATTACCGGTTTATGTAGGAAACTTCACCTATGTCACCGACTTTGTAATTGTAGAAGATATCCGCCCAATAGTCGATGCATGCTTAACTCAAGTAGTTTTTGGAAAACCATTTGTCGAGGTCTCTAGAATGACTTATGAACCTTCCTTAGGGATAGTTAGATTTAAGGATGAGACCGATGAGGTAAACTACCAAATGCCATATAAGATTGAGCAATTCCAACACTTGTCAAATGTTGAGAAGGAGCTTAAGCAAGCGGTCTACTATAGGAATGATGAAGATAGAAATAAAGGAGTAGACTATGTTATGGAAAGGATATCCGGTTTCTACAAGGATTGTTTGGAATTAGGACCGGAATATAAAACCGAAAATGAGAATGGCCTAGGAACCGTGACCAATGATGGAGTCACGTAATGTACGAGGACTTTGAGTCTAGCTACAAGACTCGTTAATAAAGAAAAGCGCTTCTTGGGAGGCAACCCAAGCTTAATATGCTTTGTGTGTTTATTTATTTGTTTGTGTGATTTTATTTGCTTCCGTATGTGTGTTTAATTTTTATTATTATTGATTCATGTTCAAAACTAAATTGTGAAAATGCTTTATCTTGTTTTTAACTTCGTCTTAACTACATATAAAGGTATTTTGCAAAAGTTAAGTGTAAGGGAAATCCAAATCGGTTTATTAGAACACAAATGAACATGAATCATAATAATATTAAATTAACATACATATTAGTATAGTTTGAGTCAAATGCTTGTATCGAGTCATAATGATGTTTTGCAGGATTTCCAGGAAGTAAGGTATCGGTTTTTCCAGAAATTTTCCGGAAACTTAACATGAGAATTCTGTAAGATCATTTCTGACGGCGTCAGGACTTACAACCTGACGGCGTCAGGTTTTAATTTTCTGAAATTTTTGAAAGTTTTGTTTTCATAAAAAGTTTTTATTAAATCTCTAACTTATAATCTCCAGGAATCTGCAAAAATAATCATTCCACAAGCATTATATCCTTATATAGAATTTATCCCGCCGATGTTATGCAGGTTTTCGTGATTGTTTTCTCAGGTTTAACAGGTTACTTTGGACAAGGAGATGTATGTGGAATCAAGCTTTTGGCGATGCTTTAGTCTTGGAGCTTCTACATTCTCTTGGAAGAAGATCTAACCATGTTGCCACATTATCCACCGAGCGAATCAGGGGAGTATTCGATTTCATTCTTTTACCTTATTTACTTTTACATCTTGTTATTTGAATATTGGGGACAATGTTCATCTTAAGTGTAAGGGGGGGTAAAGTACGATACTTTAGAGAATGCTATTACGCTTGATTTTTGTTTGTTTGATGGTAGATGTGTAATAAAACTAAGATAAATACCTGTTAGGGCAATTTTAGTGCCAAATTTAAAATTTTTTACAACATATAGGAGTGAAACTTTGGTCTTAATGAGCGTCTCACGGATAGGAGTTATATGACTAGCACAAAACCGTACCACTAAAAAATTTTCCACCCCCAAATATGTGAGGTTCGCCCCTAGAATTGGTAGGAAAAGCATTTATGCTATGATGTGTATACCGGTAGCACTTAGATTCTAGAACTTGCGTTAGGACCATTCCGAGGCCACAAGTGAGACTACATTCGTGTAGTTAGATTTACTACATGATAAGAGGCATTAGGATTAACCCATTGTTTTACACCTGTGTTTTTGTTATAATTACGTTGGCTACATTGGTCAAGTAATTCTCCTACACCCTTTGCGTTGTACTCATTTTTAGTACACGATACCCCTAGTACACCCCTCAGAGCCTATCTTTTCGTTTCGACCTTTAAGCATTTTACTTAAAGGAAGAATTTGTTACACCCCACTTAAATGTACACCCAAATCGCCTTAACCTACCTTGTATGCACTCATTTTTAGTGCATTATTGTGACAACATTTGTTTAAACCCTTAGTTAATTATCTAATTGATTACATGGTTGCTAAGTCGAGTCATATCCTTGTACATATTGTTTTGGGACGATTGGGACTCATGGGTAAAGTACTAGTGTAATGGAGTAATGGGGAAGAACAACATTATTACCCCCATATGTGCTAAATATTTTAAAAGTACTCCAAGTGTTTCGATTATCTTAATTCGAGTCATTAGATGATGAAGCGAAAAGTGTACCGCTTTTAAGGGGTCATTTAAGCCCTAAATCGTATTTATTTGATCAAATATTGCCCTAAATCGTTCCTTTTGTCATTTTAGGTACTTTTGAGGAGAAATCTGGAAAAGGAGGCATTTTGGACGTTTTTGGAGCATAAAAGTGAAGAAAACGACAAAGTCTCAAAAATCGGCTAAAAGTTACCTTTGACGGCGTCAGATTTTACTCTGGACGGCGTCATGGCTTGGCAAGAAAAGGTGGATGTGAAATTTACTCATGATAAGCCAGTGAAAATTGCATGTGAATTCTGACGGCGTCACGCTTTAACCTGATCAAGGGCGTCACGGCTTAATTCAAAGAGGGACGGCGTCACGTTCAAGGTCTGACGGCGTCAAGCCTTGATAAGCCAGAACGGATTTTGGAGAGCTAAAGAGGGACGGCGTCAAGAAGGTCATCCGGGAACCCTAGAAGCGGCGAGGTGACGGCGTCACACTCCATAACGTGACGCCGTCAGATGTAAAAATCTATATATAGTTTTGCAATTCTTTGTCATAAGTTTGGAACTTAATGTGGAATTTTTGGGAGAAAACCCTAAGACGATTTTAGCATCTTTTTCAAGGCTTTTTGCCTTGAGATCTTCCATGTTACATTGGAGATAAGTTATCAATTAATCATTCAATATGTCTATGTGTTGTTTGATTCTATCTTATTCTTGTCTTTTGATTAACATGTTAGGCTAGATTTATCTTGTGTTTGCTTAGATCTAATGAAACCTAGCTATTGATTGTTGGTTATTAGTGTGTTATTAGTTGTATTGGATGATTGTTTATCTATGTTAGGCTTAAGAAAACTGGCTAACTTCCTATTCGGTAACTTGCTTGAACGTCTTAAGAAACATGAACCAATGCGTACTAAAGGTTTTTATGGTTGTATTTAATGCACAAGCGAATTCTAGTGATCCCATGTTAGGAGCTTCCTAGCCGGCTCGACATAGGAGTGAAGTAGGAGCTTGTAGAGTTGGGGAAGTACGTACGCCACCCCACGATTGGTATTAAGGAATACACCCGTCATCCACGCGACTAATACACACTAATCAACCGGTAAAAGATAGTTAGGGAGTAAGGAAATCTAAGTAAACACATTTCTCTACACATAAGTTTTCACCAAACTTTTTATTTTCAGTTATTTATTTTATTTGCATTTGTAGTAATTTGGGTTAGTTGACTAGCAACTAATTCCGCCCACTCTTTCAAACCCGAGATTTTACTTGCTTTCATAAAAATATAAAAACATAAAAAAGAATCTTCCTCAACCCTTAGACCTATTAGAGTAGTCTTTCATACCTAACGAACACTATTCCCTGTGGAGAACGATCAATCCCCCGTACTTACCACTACACTATACTACATCGGTCAGGTACACTGCCTGGTGGGGTTGTAAGCCTCTTGAGATCCCTCGAGAGGTAAAACCTGTTGTAAGGTTGCAAAACCACGCATCAAGTTTTTGGCGCCGCTGCCGGGGAATAGTTATTGTTTAGGATGAATTGTTATTTCTATTAGGTCTACTCACTAGATTCCTTTCTAGTGAGATTTTTATTTTATTTTTCTAGGTTTTTCTTTAGTCTATCTTATTTCTTTGTACTTTTGTTTGTGATTCCTTCCTCCCACCTCATGAGTAACATTGATCATTTGATCCCTGTTATTCGTATTTTCCGCCGTGCAAACTTTCAACTACCCGTTCCCGCCCCCATCATAGAAAACAACAACCTTTCACCCGACCACCACTTTGATAACAATTCTGAGATGGAGGAGTCTGACCATGAGAATGACCATGTTAGTCCGTTTTACTACTCAGACTCCGATGAGGATGCCGGTAATGGAGAAGTAGTTAACGAGGAATGGGGAAAAGAGGAAATTGATCCCTTTAAGTATGTTGACCCTAGGACTAAGATCGAAAAGGATAGCCTCTTTAACATGCAATTTCCGTGTAAGATTGGTTATCATGATTTTTATGCTTATCTTAACTCATCTTTGCCTATGAACATTATCTCTCGCGCTAATTATAATAAAATCATGGTAGATGAGCTAGAATATCAAGGTGATAACATCGTTGCTAGGACTAAGCCACTACACGTATTCGTTGGAAGTTTTGTGTATTTGGTGGATTTTATGGTTATGGAGAACTTAGGAGAATTCATTGATAACAAATTAACCCAAGTCATTTTTGGAGAACCCTTCAAAAGGTTGACCAACCTTGACGAAAAACTTGTGGACGGGTTAATTACATTCTCGGATGGGGATGAAGATTTTGTTTATCAAATGCCCCGAGCACATCCTAGGTTTAAGAACTACCCCATTGAATCTTGCAATAGAATTATGCCTATCGACTTGTTAAGTGAGAATGATAAGGGGAAGGGGCTCAAATATCCACATGAGAAAAATAAGAGATATTATCATGGATGTTTGGAGCTAAATGATGAATACAAGAAAGATGAGGCAACAATTAGATGGCTCACACTCGGGTACGTGAGCATAAGCGACACTAGATAGCGTGACTTTGAGTCTAGCTACAAGACTCGTTAATAAAGAAAAGCGCTTCTTGGGAGGCAACCCAATCTTTATTTATTTGCTTTGTGTGTTTATTTATTTGTTTGTTTGATTTTATTTGCTTCCGTATGTGTGTTTAATTTTTATTCTTATTGATTCATGTTCAAAACTAATTTGTGAAAATGCTTTATTTTGTTTTTAACTTCGTCTTAACTACATATAAAGGTATTTTGCAAAAGATAAGTGTAAGGGAAATCTAAATCGGTTTATTAGAACACAAATGAACATGAATCGTAATAATAATAAATTAACATACATATTAGTATTTGTTTGAGTCAAATGCTTGTATCGAGTCATAGTGATGTTTTGCAGGATTTCCAGGAAGTAAGGTAAAGGTTTTTCCAAAAATTTTCCGGAAACTTAAAATGAGAATTTTTGTCAGGTCATTTCTGACGGCGTCAGGGTTTATAACCTGACGGCGTCAGATTTAATTTTCAGAAATTTTTGAAAGTTTTGTTTTCATAAAAGTTTTTATTAAATCTCCAACTTATAATCTCCAGGAATCTGCAAAATTATCATTCCACAAGCATTATATCTTTATATATAGATTTATCCCGCCGATGCTATGCAGGTTTTCGTGTTTGTTTTCTCAGGTTTAACAGGTTATGTTGGACAAGGAAATGTTTTGGATCAAGCTTATGGCGATGCATTAGTCATGGAGCTTCAACATTACCTTGGAAGAAGATTTAACCATGTAACTTCATTATCCACCGAGCGAATCAGGGGAGTATTTGATTTCATTCTTTTACTTTATGCTTTTACATTTGTTATTTGAACATTGGGGACAATGTTCATCTTAAGTGTAAGGGGGGGGGGGGGGTAAAAATACGATTTTAGAGAATACAATTACGCTTGATTTTTGTTTGTTTAATAGTAGATGTGTAATAAAACTGAGATAAATACCTGTTAGGGTAATTTTAGTGCCAAATTTAAAATTTTTTACAACATATAGGAGTGAAACTTTGATCTTAATGAGCGTCTCACGGATAGGAGTTATATGACTAGCACAAAAACCGTACCACTAAAAAATTTTCCACCCCCAAATATGTGAGGTTCGCCCCTAGAATTGGTAGGAAAAGCATTTATGCTATGATGTGTGTACCGGTGGCACTTAGATTCTAGAACTTGCGTTAGGACCATTCCGAGGCCACAAGTGAGACTACATTCGTGTAGTTAGATTTACTACATGATAAGAGGCATTAGGATTAACCCATTGTTTTACACCTGTGTTTTTGTTATAATTACATTGGCTACATTGGTCAAGTAATTCTCCCACACCCTTTGCGTTGTACTCATTTTTAGTACACGATACCCCTAGTACACCCCTCAGAGCCTATCTTTTCGTTTCGACCTTTAAGCATTTTACTTAAAGGAAGAATTTGTTTACACCCCACTTAAATGTACACCCAAATCGCCTTAGCCTACCTTGTATGCACTCATTTTTAGTGCATTATTGTGACAACATTTGTTTAAACCCAAGTTAATTATCTAGTTGATTACATGGTTGCTAAGTCGAGTCATATCCTTGTACATATTGTTTTGGGACGATTGGGACTCATGGGTAAAGTACTAGTGTAATGGAGTAATGGGGAAGAACATCATTCATTACCCCCATATGTGCTAAATATTTTAAAAGTACTCCAAGTTTTTCGATTATCTTAATTCGAGTCATTAGAATAGTTATTTGTAAAGTTATGTAAAAGTTCAAGTGTAAGGGGATGCAATGCCCCTATGATGTATTATTTTGGATGGTAGGGCAAAAGTGTATGCAAAAAAAAAAAAAAAAAAAAAAAAAAAAAAAAAAAAAAAAAAAAAAATCGAAAAAAAATCAAGAAAAATACAAAAAAATGAGAAAAAGAAAAGTAGAAAAAACATACGGACTACCATCCCGTTTCATTTTATGTTTGTTTAATGTTTTTGTTATTTTCTTTCATTAGCTTAAGATTGAGTCGAGTCTTGGCTTAGCAACATTGTATAGTACATGTAATTGATCAAGATCTTTAACTCGCCACTAGTAAAATATCCTTTATCCAACAAAACCGTGTTTTCCTTTTCCCTACACCTAACGTTATAACCCATTTAAAAGCCCTCTTTGATAGTTTATCTTAGGTGCTTACGCCTAGTGGAGGAGGTTTTCGATCTTTTCCCAAGCCTATGGTAATCTATTTGCTATGACAGGTAGTGAGAGATATTATCCGTTTTCATTTATGAGATTTATTTTGATGACACTTGAGAGATGTGAGTATCTAAACACTACTTGTGAGGTGCTAGTTTATAATCTCCGTGCTTATTATGATTAAAGTGGAACGATTATTTGTTGTAATTACTTTTATGTTTGCATTAAATGACCCCGAACTTGTATTTTGATTAGAATAAAAGCACATTTGCTTGAGGACAAGCAAATCTCAAGTGTAAGGGTATTTGATGAAGCGAAAAGTGTACCGCTTTTAAGGGGTCATTTAAGCCCTAAATCGTATTTATTTGATCAAATATTGCCCTAAATCGTTCCTTTTGTCATTTTAGGTACTTTTGAGGAGAAATCTGGAAAAGGAGGCATTTTGGACGTTTTTGGAGCATAAAAGTGAAGAAAACGACAAAGTCTCAAAAATCGGCTAAAAGTTACCTTTGACGGCGTCAGATTTTACTCTGGACGGCGTCATGGCTTGGCAAGAAAAGGTGGATGTGAAATTTACTCATGATAAGCCAGTGAAAATTGCATGTGAATTCTGACGGCGTCACGCTTTAACCTGATCAAGGGCGTCACGGCTTAATTCAAAGAGGGACGGCGTCACGTTCAAGGTCTGACGGCGTCAAGCCTTGATAAGCCAGAACGGATTTTGGAGAGCTAAAGAGGGACGGCGTCAAGAAGGTCATCCGGGAACCCTAGAAGCGGCGAGGTGACGGCGTCACACTCCATAACGTGACGCCGTCAGATGTAAAAATCTATATATAGTTTTGCAATTCTTTGTCATAAGTGTGGAACTTAGTGTGGAATTTTTGGGAGAAAACCCTAAGACGATTTTAGCATCTTTTTCAAGGCTTTTTGCCTTGAGATCTTCCATGTTACATTGGAGATAAGTTATCAATTAATCATTCAATATGTCTATGTGTTGTTTGATTCTATCTTATTCTTGTCTTTTGATTAACATGTTAGGCTAGATTTATCTTGTGTTTGCTTAGATCTAATGAAACCTAGCTATTGATTGTTGGTTATTAGTGTGTTATTAGTTGTATTGGATGATTGTTTATCTATGTTAGGCTTAAGAAAACTGGCTAACTTCCTATTCGGTAACTTGCTTGAACGTCTTAAGAAACATGAACCAATGCGTACTAAAGGTTTTTATGGTTGTATTTAATGCACAAGCGAATTCTAGTGATCCCATGTTAGGAGCTTCCTAGCCGGCTCGACATAGGAGTGAAGTAGGAGCTTGTAGAGTCGGGGAAGTACGTACGCCACCCCACGATTGGTATTAAGGAATACACCCGTCATCCACGCGACTAATACACACTAATCAACCGGTAAAAGATAGTTAGGGAGTAAGGAAATCTAAGTAAACACATTTCTCTACACATAAGTTTTCACCAAACTTTTTATTTTCAGTTATTTATTTTATTTGCATTTGTAGTAATTTGGGTTAGTTGACTAGCAACTAATTCCGCCCACTCTTTCAAACCCGAGATTTTACTTGCTTTCATAAAAATATAAAAACATAAAAAAGAATCTTCCTCAACCCTTAGACCTATTAGAGTAGTCTTTCATACCTAACAAACACTATTCCCTGTGGAGAACGATCAATCCCCCGTACTTACCACTACACTATACTACATCGGTCAGGTACACTGCCTGGTGGGGTTGTAAGCCTCTTGAGATCCCTCGAGAGGTAAAACCTGTTGTAAGGTTGCAAAACCACGCATCATTAGAATAGTTCTTTGTAAAGTTATGTAAAAGTTCAAGTGTAAGGGGAATGCAACGCCCCTATGATGTATTATTTTGGATGGTAGGGCAAGAGTGTATGAAAAAAAAAAAAAAAGAATAAAAAATCAAAAAAATCAAAAAAATCAAGAAAAATACAAAAAAAAATGAGAAAAAGAAAAATAAAAAAAACATACGGACTACCATCCCGTTTCATTTTATGTTTATTTTATGTTTGTGTTATTTTGTTTTTAGCTTAAGTCGAGTCTAGTCTTGGCTTAGCAACGCCATATTGTACATGTAATTAATCAAGATCTTTAACTCGCCACCAGTAAAATATCCCTTATCCAACAAAACCGTGTTTATCATATCCCTACACCTAACGTTATAACCCATGTAAAATCCCTCTTTGATAGTTTATCTTAGGTGCTTACGCCTAGTGGAGGAGGTTTTTGATCCTTTCCCAAGCCTATGGTAATCTATTTGCTATGACAGGTAGTGAGAGATATTATCCATTTTCATTTATGAGATTTAATTTGATGACACCTGAGAGATGTGAGTATCTAAACACCACTTGTGAGGTGCTAGTTTGTAATCTCCGTGCTTATTATGATTAAAGTGGAATGACTATTTGTTGTAATTACTTTTATATTAGCATTAAATGACCCCTAATTTGTATTTTGATTAGAATAAAAGCGCATTTGCTTGAGGACAAGCAAATCTCAAGTGTAAGGGTATTTGATGAAGCGAAAAGTGTACCGCTTTTAGGGGGTCATTTAAGCCCTAAATCGTATTTATTTGATCAAATATTGCCCTAAATCGTTCCTTTTGTCATTTTAGGTACTTTGGAGAAGAAATCTAGAAAAGGAAGCATTTTGGATGTTTTTGGAGCATAAAAGTGAAGAAAACGACAAAGTCTCCAAAGCTGCTGGAAAAGTACACTTGACGGCGTCAACTATTGCTCTTGATGGCGTCATGGCTTGGCAAAAGAGGTGGATATGAAAAATACACGAGACGCGCCAGAGAGTTTTACAATGGAAAATATGACGGCGTCACCCTTTAAGGTGATCAAGGCCATCACGGTTTAAGTTAAAGAGAGACGGCGTCAAGCACTATTCTGACAGCGTCAAGCCTTGATAAGCCAGGGAGGATTTTGGAGGACTAAAGAGGGACGGCGTCAGGAAGACCATCCGGGAACCCTAGACACGGAGAGGTGACGGCGTCAAGATCTATAACGTGACGCCGTCAAATACTAAGTTCTATATATAGTTTTGCAATTTTTTGTCATTAGTGTGCAACTTTGTGAGGAGAAACCCTAAGACGAATTTCTGCCATTTTTAAGGGTTTTCATACTCTTGGATCTCCCATGTTTAATTGAAGATAAGTAATCACTTAATCAATCAATATGTCTATGTGTTGTTTGATTATATCTTGTTCTTGTCTTTTGATTAACATGCTAGGCTAGATTTATCTTGTGTTTGCTTAGATCTAATGAAACCTAACTATTGATTATTAGTTGTTAGTGTGTTATTAATTGTATTGGATGATTGTTTATCGATGTTAGGCTTAAGAAAACTGGCTAACCTCCTATACGGTAATTTGCTTGAACGTCTTAAGAAACATGAACCAATGCGTACTAGGTTTATATGGTTGTATTTAATGCATGAGCGAATTCTAGTGATCCCATGTTAGGAGCTTCTTAGCCGGCTCGACATAGGAGTGAAGTAGGAGCTTGTAGAGTTGGGGAAGTACGTACGCCACCCCACGATTGGTATTAAGGAATACACCCGTCATCCACGCAATTAATACACACTAATCAACCGGTAAAAGATAGTTAGGGAGTAAGGAAATCTAAGTAAACACATTTCTCTCCATATAAGTTTCACAACCTTTTCATTTTCAGTTATTTTATTTTATTTGCATTTGTAGTTATTTGGGTTAGTTGACTAGCAACTAATTCCGCCCACTCCTTCAAACCCGAGATTTTACTTGCTTTCATAAAAATATAAAAAGACAAAAAAAGAATCTTCCCTCACCCTTAGACCTATTAGAGTAGTTTTTCAATCCTAACGACACTATTCCCCTAGAGAACGATCAATCCCCCGGTACTTGCCACTTCACTATACTACATCGGTCAGGTACACTGCCTGGTGGGGATTGCAAGCCTCTCGAGATCCCTCGAGAGGTAAAACCTGTTGTAAGGTCGCAAAACCACGCATCATGTCACGTATTTATTTCTTTACTAGTCTCTTGCATTATCCATATCTCAACATCCAAAGGTTTCATATACTATCGATCTAAAAGTTTTTATAAACTAAATTTAAATCGGTAAAAACTATTCAACCCCCCTTCTAGTTTTCTACAATTGGCATCAGAGCAGGTTTTATAAAAAGTTTTTAAGTAAATTGTATTTTAAAACCTTTTCGATCAAATGGATTTTGAAAACTACAAGGAAGGACAATCTATGCAACAACCAACCACTCTTTGAAGCTAATGGTTTGGAAAAATAGATTTGAAACATATGTGAAGTCTAAAGATATTGATCTTTGAAATATTATTGTTGATGGAGATTATATGCCGGTATTTGAGAATATCTCTACCGAAAAAAATGAGGTTGGGTCCTCGGTTTTAAAAGATGAACAAAAGAAAATGATTTCTAAAAATAATGAGGCAAAAATGGCTTTGTACAATGCCTTACCCAAAAAGGAATATGAAAGAATTTTTATGCATAAAACAGCTAAAGACATATGGGATTGTTTAGTAATTACTCAATAAGGAAACAAACAAGTGCAAAATAATTAAATTGATTTATTTGTTCAACAATATGAGCAATACTCAATATCGGATGATGAGAGTATTGATAATGCATTTAGTAGGTTTAATACTATTATTACTTCACTAATAGCACTTGACGAATCTTTTTCCAAGCGTAATCATGTCAGGAAATTCTTAAGGGCACTTCTGGCTAAATGGAGACCGAAGGTAACGGCAATCGAAGAATCAAAGGACTTAACAATCCTTTCTCTCGATGAGCTAATTGGGAACCTCAAAGTGTATGAGGTAGTATTGGCTAAAGACTCCGAGGCCTCAAAGGAAAAGAATGAGAAGTACAAGTTACTAGCTCTAAAAGCTAAAAAGGAGTGTAGTGATGAAGACACTTCGTCCTCGGATAGCGATGATGAAGAATATGCCATGGCCGTAAGGGACTTTAAGAAGTTCTTTAGAAGAAGAGGAAGATTCGTAAAACAACCTTACGATGACAAGAAAGGCTTCCAAAAATTCAAGGAAGAAAATAAAGTTAAAGATGACCGAAAGTGTTTTAGATGCGGTGATCCAAATCATTTTATAAGTGATTGTCCCAACCAATCTAATGGTGAGCAAAAGGCGTTTGTTAGCGGCTCTTGGTATCCTAGTGAAGAGGAGAATGATGAGATTTGTCTCATGGCCAAAGAATCTAATGAGGTACATTCCGATTCTCTCTATTATAGTAGCTCATATTTAGATGATGAATCTCTAAGCTTAGAATATAATAAACTTTGCAAAATTAGTCTTAAAGTCATTAAAAAAAATAAACTTCTTAAAAGTAAAATTGAACTCTTAGAAAAAGAATTTTTAGAACTTAAAGGAATATTAAAAAGACTTGAAAAAGGGAAAGAAGCAAGTGTAGAATGTAAACTTTGTGTAAGTCTTCAAACGATAATTGATCACCAAGACTCTAAAATTGTTAGACTTACTACACAATGCTTAGAAGATATAATAGATACACAACAAATCAAAAACAATAAAAATGGAGTAGGATTTACAGATTGTATACCTTCGACTAGCGAAGAAAATTCAACAAAATTTATTAAGTCTGCTGATCCAACTGTTTCTGAGGTGACGGATCCGGCGGATCCCTCCAAAAGGGATCCGGCTAGGCTTAATCAAAGGATTCGGGCATCTGATACAGAAAAATCTAAAATTGACTTGTCCAAATCATCTAGAAAAGAGTTTGTAGTTATAACTAAAAAGAAAACGCCTAATGTTCCTGATAAAAACGTTAATATACCACATCACAATAAAGGAATTTTGAGAAAACCAAATGCTCGACCAACAACACAATTTAGGAGACCAAACGCACTTTATCCTAAAAGTAACGTTAATCAAATAGGATGGAACAATGGTTTTCACAATGGTTTTCAAACACCAAATTTTGGACCTTGGAACTATCTTCCTTTTATGAACCAAGTGAATAGTTTGTTTAACACTAATGGACCCATGAGATATTGGGGACCAAACGCTTGAGTTTCTTTGTGCTTATAGGTCTGTCTAAAGAACCAAACGAATGGATTAAAGACAGCGGATGCACAAGGCACATGACGGGTAATAAAAGCCTATTTGATCTTACAAGGCTTGCGTGGTTTTGTAACCTTACAACAGGTTTTACCTCTCGAGGGATCTCAAGAGGCTTACAACCCCACCAGGCAGTGTACCTGACCGATGTAGTATAGTGTAGTGGTAAGTACGGGGGATTGATCATTCTCCACAGGGAATAGTGTTCGTTAGGTATGAAAGGCTACTCTAATTAGGTCTAAGGATTGAGGAAGATTCTTTTTATGTTTTTATAATTTTTATGAAAGCAAGTAAAATCTCGGTTTTGAAGGAGTGGGCGGAATTAGTTGCTAGTCAACTAACCCAAATTACTACAAATGCAAATAAAATAAAATAACAAAAATGAAAAGTGGTGAGAAACTTATGTGTAGAGAAATGTGTTTACTTAGATTTCCTTACTCCCTAACTATCTTTTACCGGTTAATTAGTGTGTATTAGTTGCGTGGATGACGGGTGTATTCCTTAATACCATTCGTGGGGTGGCATACTTACTTCCCCAAACTCTACAAGCTCCTACTTCACTCCTATGTCGAGCCGGCTAGGAAGCTCCTAACATGGGATCACTAGAATTCGCTTGTGCATTAAATACAACCATAAAAACCTTTAGTACGCGTTTGGTTCATGTTTCTTAAGACGTTCAAGCAAGTTACCGAATAGGAAGTTAGCCAGTTTTCTTAAGCCTAACATAGATAAACAATCATCCAATACAACTAACAACACACTAACAACCAATAATCAATAGCTAGGTTTCATTAGATCTAAGCAAACACAAGATAAAATTAGCCTAACATGTTAAACAAAAGACAAGCATAAGTAAGAATCAAACAACACATAGACATATTGAATGATTAATTGATTACTTATCTTTCAATGAAACATGGAAGATCTCAAGGCTAAAAGCCCTGAAAAAGTAGCTAAAATCGTCTTAGGGTTTTATCCCAAAATTCCACACACTAAGCTCTCCCCTAATGACAAAAAATTAGAAAACTATATATAGATTTTTGGATCTGACGGCGTCACCTTATGCATTGTGACGCCGTCACCTCGCCGCTTTTAGGGTTCCCGGGTGACCATCTTGACGCCGTCCCTCTTTAATTCTCCAAAATCCGTTCTGGCCTATCAAGGCTTGACGCCCTCACCTCTTGAACGTGACGCCGTCCCCTTATGAATCAAGCCGTGACGCCCTTGATTTAGTTAAAGCGTGACGCCGTCAGAATTCACATGCTAACTCACTGGCCCGTCATGAGTAAATTTCACATCCCACTTTTCTTGCCAAGGCATGACGCCGTCCAGAGTTAAGTCTGACGCCGTCAAGAGTAACTTTTAGCCGATTCTTGAGACTTTGCCGTTTTCTTCACTTTGATGCTCCAAAAACGTCCAAAATGCCTCCTTTTCCAGATTTCTCCTCAAAAGTACCTAAAATGACAAAAGGAACGATTTAGGGCGATATTTGATCAAATAAATACGATTTCGGGCTTAAATGACCCCTTAAAAGCGGTACACTTTTCGCTTCATCAAATACCCTTACACTTGAGATTTGCTTGTCCTCAAGCAAATGCGCTTTTATTCTAATCAAAATACAAGTTAGGGGTCATTTAATGCTAACATAAAAGTAATTACAACAAATAATCGTTCCACTTCAATCATAATAAGCACGGAGATTACATACTAGCACCTCACAAGTAGTGTTTAGATACTCACATCTCTCAAGTGTCATCAAAATAAATCTCATAAATGAAAACGGAAAATATCTCTCACTACCTGTCATAGCAAATAGATTACCATAGGCTTGGGAAAGGATCGAAAACCTCCTCCACTAGGCGTAAGCACCAAAGATAAACTATCAAAGAGGGCTTTTAAATGGGTTGTAATGTTAGGTGTAGGGAAAAGGAAAACACGGTTTGGTTGGATAAAGGATATTTTACTGGTGGCGAGTTAAAAATCTTGGTCAATTACATGTACTATACAATGTTGCTAAGCCAAGACTAGACTCGATCTTAAGCTAGAAACGAAATAACAAAATAACAAAAACATAAAACAAACATAAAATAAAACGGGATGGTAGTCCGTATGTTTTTTCTATTTTTCATTTTCTCATTTTTTTTTGTATTTTTCTTGATTTTTCGATTTTTTTTTTTTTTTTTTTTTTTTTTTTTTTTTTTTTTTTTGCATACACTTTTGCCCTACCATCCAAAATAATACATCATAGGGGCATTGCATTCCCCTTACACTTGAATTTTTACATAACTTTACAAATACTAATCTAATGACTCGAATTAAGATAATTGAAAAACTTGGAGTACTTTTAAAACATTTAGCACATATGGGGGTAATAAATGATGTTCTTCCCCATTACTCCATTACACTAGTACTTTACCCATGAGTCCCAATCGTCCCAAAACAATATGTACAAGGATATGACTCGACTTAGCAACCATGTAATCAACTAGATAATTAACTTGGGTTTAAACAAATGTTGTAACAATAATGCACTAAAGATGAGTGCATACAAGGTAGGCTAAGGCGATTTGGGTGTACATTTAAGTGGGGTGTAACAAATTCTTCCTTTAAGTAAAATGCTTAAAGGTCGAAACGAAAAGATAGGCTCTGAGGGGTGTACTAGGGGTATCGTGTACTAAAAATGAGTACAACGCAAAGGGTGTGGGAGAATTACTTGACCAATGTAGCCAAAGTAATTATAACAAAAACACAGGTGTAAAACAATGGGTTAATCCTAATGCCTCTTATCATGTAGTAAATCTAACTACACGAATGTAGTCTCACTTGTGGCCTTGGAATGGTCCTAACGCAAGTTCTAGAATCTAAGTGCTACCGGTACACACATCATAGCATAAATGCTTTTCCTACCAATTCTAGGGGCGAACCTCACATATTTGGGGGTGGAAAATTTTTTAGTGGTACGGTTTTTGTGCTAGTCATATAACTCCTATCCGTGAGACGCTCATTAAGATCAAAGTTTCACTCCTATATGTTGTAAAAAATTTTAAATTTGGCACTAAAATTGCCCTAACAAGTATTTATCTCAGTTTTATTACACATCTACCATCAAACAAACAAAAATCAAGCGTAATAGCATTCTCTAAAATCGTACTTTTACCCTCCCCTTACACTTAAGATGAACATTGTCCCCAATGTTCAAAATAAAAAGATGTAAAAGAAAAAAGTAAAAGAATGAAATCAAATACTCCCCTGATTCGCTTGTTGGATAGTGAAATTACACGGTTAAATCTTCTTCCAAAGAGAATGTTGAAGCTCCATGACTAATGCATCGCCATAAGCTTGATTCCATAAACATCTCCTTGTCCAAAATAACCTGTTAAGCCTGAGAAAACAAACACGAAAACCTGCATAACATCGGCGGGATAAAATCTATATATAAGGATATAATGCTTGTGGAATGATAATTTTTTGCAGATTCCTGGAGATTATAAGTTGGAGATTTTAATAAAAACTTTTTATGAAAACAAAACTTTCAAAAATTTCTGGAAATTAAATCTGACGCCGTCAGGTTATAACCCCTGACGCCGTCAGAAATGACCTGACAAAAATTTTCATTTTTAGTTTCCGGAAAATTTCTGGAAAAACCTTTACCTTACTTCCTGGAAATCCTGCAAAACATCACTATGACTCGATACAAGCATTTGACTTAAACAATTACGAATATGTATGCTAATTTATTATTATTACGATTCATGTTAATTTGTGTTCTAATAAACCGATTTAGACTTCCCTTACACTTATCTTTTGCAAAATACCTTTATATGTAGTTAAGACGAAGTTAAAAACAACATAAAGCATTTTCACAAATTACTTTTGAACATGAATCAATAGTAATAAAAATTAAACACACATACGGAAACAAATAAAATCAAACAAACATTCAAACAAATAAAACAAATAAAGCTTGGGTTGCCTCCCAAGAAGCGCTTGTTTTTGTTCGAGTCACGAGCCTGACTCTACCCTTATTTAACGGAAATAGGGGAGGTTTTCCCTACACTTAGGATTAAGTGTGGGTGATAGTAGCGATACACACCAACTCGGTAGGAGTATGCCACGTGAAGAAAGAGTGTTGGATGAATTATATGCTCAAAGACGCGGGATCCAATCATCATAACCTTACCTAGCTCAATTGTTTTAATGGGTGAATTGAAGTTTTCTCCTAGAAAGGGATCATCTTCTATCAATTTCGAGAGACTCCTAGTTAGGAATCTATCTTGACCTAATAAACCCGGTTTAAACCCATAATGTTTCTTGTGATCAATCATAAATGGGTGATGTAAGTATGTAAGGTCATGGTTCACTCCGAAGTTAGCTTCCTCTCTACAAGGCCTAGAGTCTACTACCTTAATCTTAACATTACCCGGACTACATGGTTTGATGGGTGGATCGGGACCTAATTCAATTCCTAAGTTCACATCTAAGGATGGAAGATTAGGTAACGGTTTTGGTTTAGGCTCCGGTTCATCAAAACTAGGAACTTCCATAGAACTAAAAGAAAGGTTATGACTACAAGTATTCAAACCTATTTCTTCTAGTTTTGTTTCTTCCAAAGGTTCTACTTCAATTGGGGTTCCTAAAGTCTCTTCTACTTCTTCCGGGTAAGTCACGGGTGGTGTGGGTGCCTCAAATGATGGTAGGACTTGTGGGGTACTTGGTGGGCTTATGTTACTTACCTCATCATTCCTTGTGTCAAGATCACCTATATCCTCATCATAGGTTTTGGTAGAATTTAAACCTAACATTTTCCCAAGTATCTCAAGTGCTTCTCTAGGCATCTCAACTTCTATGTCCGAATCATAAGGATCATCCTCAATATTCTGACTGCTATATTCAAACTGCCTAAAAGATTCATCATGTGTTTCTTGAGATTCGACGTCATCAATCACAAAACCTAGGTCTTTTTGATCAATGTGATCATGTTCGGCTAAATCCTCCATCACATCAAGGTCACCTATGTGTTCGTTTTGTACTATGGCATTACATGACAACCACTTAGGTATCTCAACACTAATGTATTCATCCCCAAACAAACTTGTTTCACGATCCAGGAAATTTATATTCAATTGACTTGTACTAACGTTTGTTTGGTTGTCTACCCTATAATAATATTGGGCACAATCTTCTATGACATCCCATGCTTCTTCAGCACTTAATTCCCTAAAGTCCCCATTGGCAAAATCCTCAATGCGCATTTGGTCATATTGGCCAACACGATAGTAAAAGGTTCGGGTTAGGGATGCTAAAGCGAAACTATGATGAGGGAATTTTCGGAGTAAATTTCTAAAACGAGTCCATGCATCATATATGGGTTCATCTCGATATTGTTTGAAATTCGAGATGTCAATAGGGTAGAATGGCCTTTGTGGTTGGTGGTATGGTGGATTCGCGTACTCCATAATGGTGAACGGAAGAGTCAATGGAAATTTCTTTTACGAACAAAGATACAAAGAAAAAGATAGACTAAAGAAAATCTAGAAAAATAAAATAAAAATCTCACTAGAAAGGAATCTAGTGAGTAGACCTAATAGAAATAAAAATTCAACCTAAACAATAACTATTCCCCGGCAGCGGCGCCAAAAACTTGATGCGTGGTTTTGTAACCTTACAACAGGTTTTACCTCTCGAGGGATCTCAAGAGGCTTACAACCCCACCAGGCAGTGTACCTGACCGATGTAGTATAGTGTAGTGGTAAGTACGGGGGATTGATCGTTCTCCACAGGGAATAGTGTTCGTTAGGTATGAAAGGCTACTCTAATTAGGTCTAAGGATTGAGGAAGATTCTTTTTATGTTTTTATAATTTTTATGAAAGCAAGTAAAATCTCGGTTTTGAAGGAGTGGGCGGAATTAGTTGCTAGTCAACTAACCCAAATTACTACAAATGCAAATAAAATAAAATAACAAAAATGAAAAGTGGTGAGAAACTTATGTGTAGAGAAATGTGTTTACTTAGATTTCCTTACTCCCTAACTATCTTTTACCGGTTAATTAGTGTGTATTAGTTGCGTGGATGACGGGTGTATTCCTTAATACCATTCGTGGGGTGGCATACTTACTTCCCCAAACTCTACAAGCTCCTACTTCACTCCTATGTCGAGCCGGCTAGGAAGCTCCTAACATGGGATCACTAGAATTCGCTTGTGCATTAAATACAACCATAAAAACCTTTAGTACGCGTTTGGTTCATGTTTCTTAAGACGTTCAAGCAAGTTACCGAATAGGAAGTTAGCCAGTTTTCTTAAGCCTAACATAGATAAACAATCATCCAATACAACTAACAACACACTAACAACCAATAATCAATAGCTAGGTTTCATTAGATCTAAGCAAACACAAGATAAAATTAGCCTAACATGTTAAACAAAAGACAAGCATAAGATAGAATCAAACAACACATAGACATATTGAATGATTAATTGATTACTTATCTTTCAATGAAACATGGAAGATCTCAAGGCTAAAAGCCCTGAAAAAGTAGCTAAAATCGTCTTAGGGTTTTATCCCAAAATTCCACACACTAAGCTCTCCCCTAATGACAAAAAATTAGAAAACTATATATAGATTTTTGGATCTGACGGCGTCACCTTATGCATTGTGACGCCGTCACCTCGCCGCTTTTAGGGTTCCCGGGTGACCATCTTGACGCCGTCCCTCTTTAATTCTCCAAAATCCGTTCTGGCCTATCAAGGCTTGACGCCCTCACCTCTTGAACGTGACGCCGTCCCCTTATGAATCAAGCCGTGACGCCCTTGATTTAGTTAAAGCGTGACGCCGTCAGAATTCACATGCTAACTCACTGGCCCGTCATGAGTAAATTTCACATCCCACTTTTCTTGCCAAGGCATGACGCCGTCCAGAGTTAAGTCTGACGCCGTCAAGAGTAACTTTTAGCCGATTCTTGAGACTTTGCCGTTTTCTTCACTTTGATGCTCCAAAAACGTCCAAAATGCCTCCTTTTCCAGATTTCTCCTCAAAAGTACCTAAAATGACAAAAGGAACGATTTAGGGCGATATTTGATCAAATAAATACGATTTCGGGCTTAAATGACCCCTTAAAAGCGGTACACTTTTCGCTTCATCACTATTCTCATCTTACAAGGCTTGCGATGGAGATAACGTAGTTTTTGGTAATGGGAAAAGTAAGATCATCGGCAAAGGTACGATCTCACACAACTCTTTAACCATCAATAATGTGTGTCACGTAGATAACCTAGGTTTTAACTTATTAAGTATTAGTCAGATAGTTGATAAAAAGTGTGATGTCCTATTTAGTGAGTCCGGTAGCAAAATATTAAAAGACGTAATAACCATAGGAATAGGGGTTAGGAAAAACGGTCTTTTTGTAATGAAAATCGGAAACTCTAAAGATAAACTTTGTCTAACTTCAATAGATGATACTTCGACCCTTTGGCATCGAAGATTGGGTCACGCTAATATGCGACTTATTCAATCGCTATCATCTGGAGAACTTGTTAGAAACTTACCAAAACTTAAATATGAACATCATTTTTGTGATGCTTGTAATGTAGGAAAACAAGTCCATGCTAGTCATAAAGCTAACAATATGGTTTCTACAACTAAGTGTCTAGAACTCTTAAACATGGATCTATTTGGTCCATCGGCTATTCAAAGTTACGGAGGTAACTACTATACTTTAGTAATAGTCGATGACTACTCTAGGTATACATGGACTAGATTTTTGAAAAATAAAACCGAAGCCTTTGATCACTTTGAAATCCTTAGTAAGAAAATTCAAAAACAACTAGGTTGTCCAATAATATCTATTCGTACGGACCATGGTCGGGAGTTTGACAACGAAGTACAATTCGGAGCCTTTTGTGATGCTAATGAACAATCAATACAGGAAATGTGTAGTTGAACGTATTCCGCAATCAAACGAGGTAGTTGAACGTAAGAATAGAACCCTACAGGAAATGTGTCGAACCATGCTTAATGAACAATCAATACCTCAATATTTTTGGTGCAAAGCCGCACACATCAACATATATCTTAAATAAGATTCTCATTAGACCATTTTTAGGATTAACTCCTTATGAGTTATTAAAAAGTAAAAAGCCGACGTTAGATTATTTTAAAGTTTTTGGAAGCAAATGCTTCATTTTAAACACAAAGGATTATCTAAGCAAATTTGATCCTAAATCCACCGAAGGTTTTTTCTTAGGATATTCACCTAATAGTAAAGCATATGTAGTTCTAAATAAAGAAACTATGAAAGTAGAAGAATCTTTAAATGTCAATTTTGACGAAAGTCCTCCTCCTAAATCTCAAACTCTCGTAGATGATGACATAATAGAAAGTCAAATTCATAAAAATCAAAGTAGTGAGATAAAAGACAAAGAAGATAAACTATTAGATAAAGAAATAGTTAACATCAAAGAGTCTAAAGATCACCCACTAGAAATAGTTATAGGAAAATTAAATGAAAGAACATTACGGTCTCAAGCACAAAATCAAAGTAATTTATTTTGTTTTGTTTCCTCAATAGAACCCAAAAACGTAAAAGAATCTATTAAAGACGAAAGTTGGGTAATAGCTATGCAAGAAGAACTAAATCAATTTGTCTCAAATGATGTTTGGAAACTAGTTCTACCACCAAAAAATCAAACCATAATCGGTACAAAATGGGTTTTCAAAAATAAACTAGATGAAAATGGGATTGTATCCCGCAACAAAGCTAGACTTATTGCACAAGGTTATAATCAACAAGAAGGAATAGATTTTGATGAGACCTATGCTCCCGTAGCTAGATTAGAATCTATAAGAATCCTTCTAGCTTATGATTATGCTAAAAATATCAAGCTTTATCAAATGGATGTAAAAAGTGCTTTTCTAAACGGGTTCATAAATGAAGAAGTATACGTAGCTCAACCTCCGGGTTTCGTAGACTTTGAAAAACCAGAATATGTATATAAACTCAAGAAAGCTCTCTACGGTCTTAAACAAGCCCCTAAAGCTTGGTATGATCGACTTAAAACCTTTCTTATAGATAATAAATATATAATGGGTCTAGTAGATAATACATTGTTTACAAAGAAAAACCAATCACATATTATCATTGTTCAAATTTACGTAGACGATATTATATTCGGATATACTTGTCAAGAAATGTGTGACGATTTTTCTAAAATCATGCACGACGAGTTTGAAATGAGTATGACGGGAGAATTAAATTTCTTTATTGGTCTACAAATAAAACAATTAGAAGATGATATCTTCTTTAATCAATCTAAATATATTAAAGAAATGTTAAAGAAATTTGGATTAGAAGATGCAAACACCAATGTCTTCCGACACTAAACTTGCCAAAGACGAGGACGGTGAATCCGTTGATGATACCAAGTACCGTGGTATGATAGGTAGTCTATTATATATCTTATGGCTAGTCGGCCGGATACTATGTTTAGTGTATGTATGTGTGCTCGCTTTCAAGAAGATCCTAAATCTTCACATCTCGAAGCCGTCAAAAGAATTTTTAGGTACATAAAGGGTACAACTCAATTGGGGTTATGGTATCCAAAAGGTACAGGGGTCAAAACTATTGTATATGCAGATTTTGACCATGCAGGTGATTATGTTGATCGTAAAAGCACAAGTGGTGTTTGTACATTCATGAGATGTTGTTTAGCATCATGGTTCTCAAATAAGCAAACCGCGCTTGCTATTTCTACCACCGAAGCAGAATATGTGTCAGCAGGAAAAGCATGCCAACAAGTACTATGGATGAAACAAGCTCTTGTCAACTACGATGTTCATCTAAGCGACATTGCCATCCTCTGCGACAACAAAGGCGCCATCGACCTTAGCAAGAATCCTGTTTTGCATTCCCACACCAAATACATCGAAATATGCCATCATTTTCTTAGAGATAACGTCCAGAAAGGAAACATCGCCATTGAAAAAGTCTCTTCCGAAGACAACATTGCCGACATTTTCACCAAACCATTGAAACGTGAACCTTTCAACTTACTTCGATTAGGCCTCAGCCTTATGGAATAAACGTCTTAATCTTCCTCCTAACTTCTCTTTCTACAAGGTATGTATTTCTAATCTTCCCTTCTGAGTCTAGGATCTCTATTTCTTGCACAAATTATAAATGTTCAAACTAATGAGGTTTATGCTTACACACACACACATACACACACACACACACATATATATACATTTCTTCACATCAAACTTTCTACAAAACAAGTTCCTCAAAAACAACACCTCATTCGACTTTTAAATTAAAAACTTCTCACGTTTAGGACATTCACATTTTTCTTTACATAGTTAATACAACGTAAAAACCTTTTATCATGCATCATATCATATATCTCTTGAATGCTAAAGGGAATACATAACCAATATGTATTTTCGGGTACATTCAAACGTAGATACATTGAACTAAGGAGTCTTTGGGTTATCTCATATATATATATATATATATATATATATATATATATATATATATATATATATATATATATATATATATATATATATATATATATATATATATATATATATATATATATATATCTTCATCTCTCCTCTAGAGTTGAGATAACCGCAACTCCACATAGTTTACATATAGGCACACACTAGTCCTAATATGTTTTCTACGCAAAAACTGCAGTCTGTGTGCATCAGACACCCGGATCCCTGCATTTACGTAGGCTGGATCCCTTTCGGGAAGGATATGTGGGATCCAGTTACGCAGAAGATAGTTTTTGCCAATTATTTGACAAAATATACTTCAATTCTCTTCTCTTTTCTATTTTTTACTCAATGATTACTGAGTTTAAGTCTTAGTAGTTAAGGTCTCATGATTACTTGCATTCAATTCATATCTAATCATTAGATTTTGGATTCTTTTGTGGTTTTAGCATTGATTACAATGCATCATATCTATCTATAAATAAGGTCCTAAGATGCTTGCTTCACCATCATCCTTCTCATTCCAAAATATCAGAAACCATGGCTTCCAAAAGGCCACAACCCTCTCAAAACCGTGACGATATCATCAAAGAAATCAACACCCTACAAAACATCACTAACACCTTAGAACATCACATACAACAAACCAAGTTCTCTCTACCAACTTCCAACATCCCTCCACCATCAAAAACAAGAAAAACCGCACGTATAAGTGTGAAACCATATTGCTTTGTCAACCCTCTATCCAACAATTCATCACCTCCTACCGACTATCAAAAAGCACCACCCTCTTCACCAAGTTCTTCAAAAGAAAACAACCTTCCCATCTTCACCTCATTAGAAGACCTCCTTAAGACACCTACACCAACTCCACCACCAACTTTACTCCGCCACACGCTCCAAGTCAACCATCTAAATCCACACCTCCTATCTTACCTAACATCAACCCCAAAGAGCTAGTTTTCTCCATACCTCCTACCTCAACAAATGCTCTTTTCAATGACCTTGAAGAGTTACCTCCTATACCATCCATCACTTCCCTAGAACACTTAGCAAAAAAACCTCCACCTATCCCCGGCATCATGGATGTTGATCCCACTATACCAACCTTTCCACCATCTCTTCCGCAATCAAACCAACTAACTTGGATGGATGAATCCCTACCACCTCTCCCACACTATCTATTTTGTGAACATTGCCAAAGCTCTAGGCAAGTAGCCATAGAAATTAGGGATGAAATGCGGTTCATTCTAAACCATATCCTTGAACGCATTGACATTATGACCCACCGAAACCACTAAGCCCATATGCAAGCATCAAATGACCAATAATATATATTTTCTTATTTTTCTCTTTATTTTTCTTTCCTATAAGAACACTTCCTTGTTCTTATTTTTACAAATGTATGTGGCTTATATACCACTAAATTGTGGTCATTTTTATTACAAGGATTAGTTCTACATACCTTGTCCCTTCTTCCTTATACTTCTCGTCTATCGACATACATCTATTTTTTTTTTCTACTTATTGATCTCGTCACTAACATTCTATCTTGTAGGTTTTCAACTCCATTTTCTCACTTGACTTCCTCATCAAGGGTGAGCAACCGTCAAGGGGGAGTTTGTGCATTTTTGGATTCAATCCCGCCATACTTTTTTTTCGACACTCTTTTTGTTTCGACAAAAAGGGGGAGAAGAGAGTAAAACCTTTAAAATCATTTCTAAACCTTTTCAAAAACTTGAAGCATCTAATCTTTAAATTTTTACTCATCATAATATTATGTTTTGTCATCAACAAAAAGGGGGGAGATTGTTAATACAAATAAACCGTAAAAACTTTTATTAATATTTATAGATCTCTTTAAGTTTTATCGATAACAAACATAACATTATGTAAAAGTATAAATCTAAACATTACATGTTCTTACATTTACAATTTACCATTTACATGCTATAACTAAAGTATACTTCTTGTAATAAATAAAATGCATGAAATGAGTTGGATAACCCATAACCCATAACCCATGACCCATTGCATGACATCATGCATGACTTAAATAATGGGTAAAACGCATGACCCAAGATGTCTTTGACATCATTCATGACATCACTTGACCCATGGACCTTGACCCATAACCCAAAACCCGGAATTGTGACCCAAAATCCGAACTGGTACAACCAGATAGCCGGATCCCTTGCTTTACACTGGCTGGATCCCTTTGGGAAGGGATCCGCCGGATCTGGGTGAACAATGCTCAGAATTGCCTATAAATAGTGAGCCATTTCTCTCTTGTTTCTCACCCCACTTAGATATATCTTCTCTCTACATTCTAAGTTCTCTAACCTCAGATCTAAAGATCATTCTTGTAGCTCTCTTTCTCTTGTGTTCTCTAGGTTCTTATTACAAGACGAGATCACGCTTTCTTGCATACGAGCCATCCTTCTTCACAAGTAGCTCGGACTTCTTATCACCTCAAGACCACTGAGTTGTTTCTTGTTGTTGATACTTCTTCTTGTATTCTCAAAGTTGCTGTGTTAGTTGTATTGTTGTGTTGGTTTGGTCCGTCATGCTAAGCACTCGGTATTTAGCTTTGTACCGGAAAAAGTGTAAGAGACGTTGTAAAGGTTTCTCCACCGGTTGAAGGAGCTTGTTGACATAGTGTTTACGAACTCTCGAGTAGGTGACTCGGGGAGTGGAGTAGGGCAAGGAAGGTGTCCTTGTAACCGAACCACTATAAACAATTGTGTCACACTTCTATCATTTATCTCTGTACTTTCACGTATTTATTTCTTTACTAGTATCTTGCATTATCCATATCTCAACATCCAAAAGTTTCACATACTATCAATCTAAAAGTTTTTATAAACTAAATTTAAATCGGTAAAAACAATTCAACCCCCATTCTAGTTTTCTACAAACTTTATCCGGACGATTCCTAAGAGTTCTTTACATTCACCATGCACACTAAATTGAGATATATTACTAACCGAACCACTAACTCATCGTAACCGATCAAATAACATATCATGGTTCTTTAATTTTCAAGATCCAATCAAAATCAATTTATATACTTCCACATACCATATGATTGTCGTGTGTGAGTAACTCAACTGTCGACATGATTTCAAACAAACAATATTTTCATTTCCTTTTATCATTTCATAGCTATTGATACCATGTAAAAAACAGATGAATACTGAAAATTGTATTAATCAGATTCACAAAATAATAAAAATTATAAAATATTAAATAAACTACAAAACTAACCTAACCCAAGTAAACAAACAGACCGAACCCAACGGGATTGCGGGCTTTTATCAACTAACACAAATCACCTCTTTACCTCATTTGTGCGTATTCATTTTTTGCCATTAAACATTGGGTAAAACCAACACTTTATATGTCATTATATGTGTGGTCTTGTAAAGTTCACTTGTATCTAACGAGCTAGACATCCATTGAAACTTTCAAATTTATTCCACAATATATATTGTTTTTATTCATGAACTCAACTTTTTATTGAGTAATGTTCATATAGGTAAATTTCACAATAATTTAAGCACTTGACTTTACCAAAAGTTAGAGTCGTCGCTCAAAATGTCACTTGGTCATTCAATCGGTGAAAAGTCTTTACGGTCTTTCTTTAATAAATACTATTCATTGTGCATCAATAATAGCCAATTTGCCAGATGCATACCAACAAAATTGTCCTTGTCTAGATAACGACATATTACAAATACGTTGTGTTATTTGTACCCCTCCTAGCCTATCGTATAAAAAAGTACAACCTCCACCACATTTGACTCTCTGTTTATAGTATAATATAATTTTTTTATCAGTTTTGTTTCGTATTTTTTGTCAATTTAATATTTTTGACTTATTAAACTTTGAGTAAATTGTAAAAAAATGTCCATAAACTTTGCTATTTTTGCAAGAACTGTCCTCATTTTAAAAAAATGCAAGAAATGTCCCTAACCTTTCGGTTTTTTTGCGAGAAATGCCCCTTAAGCGTTACTGTAGTTGCAAATTCCTGTTTTTGGCTAACGATCGTTACTAAAACTCGTTAGTCAAAGTCAAAGGCCATGTGAAATGACTATTTTACATTCGCCTACTACAAGGACATTTTTTGCAAAAACATTTTTTGCAGTTTACTGTTAATTTTGTTTTGAGTTCCCATCACCACCACACTCTACCACCACACAACCATCACCACCACCCTCCACCACCACCACCCTCTACCACCACACAACTACCACCATCAAATCCCCTCTTTTGTATTTTGCAAAAAGACCTTTTATGATCGCACTTTAAATTCATGTTTATCTTAGACATGATTACTAATTTCTAATTGTAAGTTGTATCAGAGTTTGTTTTATATTATCTTATGTGCATGCATTCCAAAAGAATGAGTTATGTTTTATGTTCTCAAGTCCTTCGAATGGTTTCACGCTTACCAGCAGCTTCACAAATTGGTATCAATATTTTATACAAATATGAAAAGAAAACTTACGAATATATTATGTAAAAGAGACAGATATGAACAACAAAATTGCCTTTAAACCTCATTGCCATTTAATGATTGATATGAACAACAAAATTATGTCAAAGAGACAGATATGAACAACAACGGGACATGAGGTTAGATCTGATATTAAACCTCATATTTTATCATTGCCATTAATAAACAAAATTCAATAGATCTGAATAAACAAAATCCGTCTCTTTTATCATTTCCATTAAACCTCATTTTCCTCAGCCCTATGTCAATCTTATACCATCGATCTAAATAAACGACATTGCAATTAAACCTTGGATATGAACAAAAGTAACAACACTAACAAACCCATTACTAACACAAAACCCGTTTAAACCCCAGATCTAACCGCCGGATGAAATAAAAAATCATAGGAGGACATGAGTTGGTGTGGTGATACTGTCCCTGAATTGCTTTTTGTTTTGTTTTGTTTTTTTTTTTGATGTTGTCATTAACGATGGTGGCGAATGGTGATGTTTCTGTACGGAGGAGGTGAGTGACGGGGACTGGTGGCGTACGGTGGTACTGGGGTTGCAGGTTCCGGTGGTCTTTGATAGATAACCTCCTTGTTATTGTTGTTGAACCTTCGTCTAGATCCACCACTAATAGCAGCAACAGCCTCAGCTAAATTAGCTTGTTTACGCCACGATTCAAATTCATCAATCACATCAAAACCAACTGTCTTCTTCACTAATGATAATGGTTCTCGTGGCCCCACTGAGGCTGCTTGGGCCTGGGCTAGCCAGTCGCTGGTGACTACGCCGTGATGGGTCGCTCGTGTTTTGTAGCAGTTGACAGATTAGGGTTTTGGGTTGAATTGGACATTCACGATGGTTCTTGGATTTGTTGTTGTTGGTTGTCACTTGTCAAGGATGAAGGAAGCGGATCTTCTCCACGACATTAATTTTTTTAATTTTATAAATAGATGGTGGTGTTGGTGGTGGTGGTGGTGATGGGAACTCAAAATAAATTTACTAGAGGGTGGTGATGATGGTTGTATGGTGGTGATGAAACTCAAAATAAAATTAGGGTAAATACCATAAAATAACAACGTACTTTCTTCAATTTACCGAGATGAAACACCTACTTTTTTATTAACATTTAAGCCAACGCAACTATCAAGTATTGTTCCAATATCAACAAAAAGTTGTATAAATAATTAAATAATACTTGAAATGACTATATTACCCTTATCTTCTTAAACTATACCCCTCATCTTAAACTATATAACCCACCCATTTTAAGGTTTCTTCATTTATTATAACATCACAACCCTTGCCTCACCTCTCCACTCATCAGCTGCCACCCCCTGGTCGCCGCACCACCACCTGCTCCGGCCAAATTCCAGCGACATCATTATGGTCACCACCTGCCGCAATCTCCTATTTGTGTTGAGTCACGCCACGAATAGATCGAAGACACTAGGTTAAGATCGTGGATTAATAACAAATTTAAACGTGTTTTAATAACGGTTTCGTGTGGTTTAAATGGTTCAAAAATGGTGTTTATGATTAGTTTGGGGTCGACCCGTACGGATCGGGTCGGACTTGAGGTTTGTGGTGTTTGTTTCTGAAACGGGTTGAGTTAGGACCCATACGGATCGGGTCGGACTTGAGCTTTGCTTTACAACCTTGTTTTTGGTCTCGGTTTGGATATTGGATTGTCTATGCACATAGAGAAATTTTGATTGTGATTATAACTATTGTTTTAAGAGTTTGGGATTTGGTTGCTTGTTTCGTTGTCTTTCTTTAATGATGTTTTGAGGATGGTTTTGGTCTCTTTTGCTATACCAATCACTCATTTTTATGGTTCTAACGGTGGATATAAATGTTTTGCGCTAGATCCATCATTGTAGTGGTTGTGTAGACCGTGAACCACCGTCGTAAAGCTGACCTGGTATGTCTTATTTGGATCTTTTGTGGCTTTGGTGCATTTTTTTGGTTGTTTTTGTGGTCTTATGATCATGGTGTGTTTGGTTGTTGCGATCTAACCATAGATCTGTGAAGCTAATTTTGAATCTGTATTCCTTGGTATTTTGACTACGTTTTGAGAAAATGGCCAGTGATTCTTTTGAGGCCTTTTGCAAGTCTTTGCTATTTTAGTAGTTTGAAAACGAATTTCTTTTGTTTTGTTTTTTTACAGGGGTTTATGTTTAAGAAGACAAGGGTAATATAGTCATTTCAAGTATTATTTAATTATTTATACAACTTTTTGTTGATATCGGAACAATACTTGATAGTTTCGTTGGCTTAAATGTTACTCCCTCCGTCCCATATTAAGTGTCCACTTTTCAAATGCACAAAGTTTTAGGAAATTCCACTAACTACACTCTCCACCAATCAAATATCACTATTACCCACTAAAGTCTCTTCTCATTAGTTGAAATATTCCCTGGACACTTAATTTGGGACATCCCAAGATTCCATTATGGACACTTAATATGGGACGGAGGGAGTAATAAAAAAGTAGGTGTTTCATCTCGGTAAATTGGAGAAAGTACGTTGTTATTTTATGGTCTTTACCCATAAAATTAATAGTAAACTGTAAAAAATGTTCTTGTAAAAAATAACCCTGTAGTAGGCGAGGGTAAAATAGTCATTTCACATGGTACTAACGAAGAAAACTGACGATCGTTAGCCAAAAACGGGAGTTTGCAACTACAGTAACGCTTAAGGAGCATTTCTCGCAAAAAAACCCAATTTTTTGAAAATGAGGACATTTCTTGAAAAAATGGCAAAGTTTAAGGACATTTTTTTGCAGTTTACTTTTAAACTTTATATTATTTGTTCTACATTTTTTGTTTCACAGTTTTATAATATAAACAAAATTATAAAAATTAAATTAAATAAATAAATAAATAAATAAATAAATAAAACATGAGGGTATGACTTGTAGTTTTGGATGGTCTTTATAACCTAATTCATTACAAATATGGGGAAATCATACCTACATTAAAAATGTATCCAATTATCCCTTACAAATATATACTTGTATTGTATTTCATCGGTTGTCAAATAATCTTGCTATTGTAAGAGCACCATGTAGGGTGCGTTATAGCCCTATAACACAGCCTATGGCATGAGGCACCGGATAGACTGTGAGGCACCGTGCCGGTGCTCACATTATTTCAGATATGTGATTCACTTGCATTTTAGTTGTCGTTTTGTACAATTTCTGATGAAGGGTATAAGAGTCATTTACTTTATTAATATTGGTCATTAAGAAAGAAAAAGAAACATTATTTTTTCAAGTAAAACCAACCGCAAAGAGATACTCCCTTCGTCCCAAAATATAAGTTCGGTTTGACTTTTTGAATCGAACTTTGACATTAAATATTTTTATTTGATTTATATAACATTTGAATTGGACGGAGGGAGTAGTGTTACGTAAAAAGACACCTTTCATAAACGGATAAAAAAAAAAAGACAAAAAGAAACAACCCAATGTCGGTTAATAATACATTTGATCTCGAATACATTGTTGTAGATGTTATTTTATATCCGCTCGATTTCAACTACCATCATCAATTCATCATCATCATCTTCAGTTTAATGTTCTTATGATAGCGACTTTCATTTGAGCTAGCAATGTTCACTTTGTTGTGTGACTAAAACCCACCAGAACTCTTGATAAGGATTAGGTATCTTGGTTTTGTAATGAGGATTGATATTTACACATAAGTTTTTACTTCGTGTACATAAAATTTGCTTGTGTGAAGCTAATGGTCCCACACTTTATGCACATATTTTATGTGCATGAAGTAAAAAACAATGTGTATATATCAATCCCCTTTTGTAATAACTAGGCATGTTTCATATTCAGTTAAAGTAGTAACCCGTATTTCCCCATTTATGGGCACTTTAGGCCGCATTTGTGCCTTAATTATTGGATGGTCATAGATTTGTTTACTTTGTAAATCAGTGTTTGTCACTCTCATGGAAGAACCTCAAATTTCATCTCTCAATGATAAGCCAGTAGTGTGTTTATTTTTTCTAGTTCGCATATCTCAGTTGTGACCATCCAGTCCAGTTACAATCTATACTTTTTTTTTGAACATAGTTACAATCTACTAGTAGCAAATACTAACATGTGACTTTTTACCCATATTATTACGGACTAATATAATTTAGATTTAAGATCATTGATTAAAAAACTTTTTTACATAACAAGGGATTAATCTCCACCCTTCATCTTTATTTGATCTAATGGATGAGATTAATCCCAACAATTTAAAAAACCCACTTTCTATCATTTTTTTCAAATATTAATATTTTTCAAACCGTTAATCGTTAAGCGAAAAAAAAATACCGTTACAACGAACATTTAATTATCTTTATATAGATAGACACTTCGATATACTTTCGACAAAATTATTTTTTTCATGTTTTCACCTTTTTTTTATGTTTTTTTTTTCGTTACTGAAATTTGAATGAAAAAATCATATGTGATTTAACACTAATATCACATGTGATATTATATATCATATGTGATTTAACACTAATATCACATGTGATTTTTCATGCAAATTTCAATAATGAAAAAAAAAAGAAAAAAAAAAGGTGAAAAAACGATGAAAAAAAGTTGAAAAAAACAAAAAACTTTTTTTGTCGAAAGTATATTAAAGTGCCCGTCTATAGAAAGATACTAGTAATTAAATGCTCGTCGCGATGGTGTAATTATTTTGGGCCCAATTATTTTCGCTTAACGATTAATGGTTTAAGAGATATCTTTTATATAATAAAACAAAACCCCTAGTGGGGACTTTTACATTTCAAATAAATCAAATCATACCTTATTAAGAAATAATCAAATTATTATTATTATTATTATTATTATTTTCTTAAATATTAAATAAGAAAAGCCTAAATACTTCTAAATTTATCCATATTCTACAAAAAAAAGAATATGATTTGTAATCATTCAATAAAAACTTACAAAAATATATGTGTCAAAATATAAAAAAATAAAACTTGAAAACGGTGGAGCAAGTTTTTCAAAGATTTGGGCTGAAACTTTAAATTCAGTATCATTCCCACTAAATATTTGAAGTCCCAACATTCTCAAATTCCTCCTCCATCAATCAAACTCGATCTCTTATCATTCATTCACGCACAATCATTGACGCAAGAACATCTCCTCCAAATCTAATTAATATTAAAACCCACTACATTCGTAAATAACCCTAATTCAATACTTCAATCAAAGTACAATGGTTTTGAAGGTCCTGTTATAATAATTAAAACCCGAAATTAAAAATAATAATTTATTTAAATGATTAGAAAAAACCCCGCGCGTGTGCGGGCATTATATCTAGTTTAAATTATAAAAAATAGGTAAAATATTAAAATGCTTTTAATCTCAATCATTGATTTCATTTTAAATAAATGGTAAGGATGAGTCTCTTAGTAAGATAAGTTTGGTATGTAAAATACTCCGTGACTCTCCTCTATAATTTATCATGAACATATAATGGGTTTTGTGGATATAATTTCATAGCGTGCATATTTAGATGGTGTTTCCAAAGAAAAGAAGAGAATCGAAAAAGAAAGGAAAAGAACCAATATCCTTCCTCTTATGCCCAGATCTGGGCGGAAGTTTTTGTTAACAAAAATCACACACTTTCCTTCCTCCCCACTTTCTTTCATAAAAAAACTCAACAACACAACTTTTTATTTATTTTTATTTATTTATTTATTTATTTATTTTTTTTATGTTCTTCCCTTTTCTTTTCTTTTCTGTCTAAAAATAAACTCAAGAACACTGCGTTAAGATGAGCAAAAAGTCCATGACTTCTTAAAAACAACTCATCTGTTAAGTTGTGCAAAATACTGAAATCAAGTTACACTGTTTTTATACTCATAACTTTTTTTTTTTTTTTTTTTGAACATCTTCAGTTTTATTAACCCTCAAGCAAAAAGCCAGAGGCAAAGCCAAGATTACAATCATAGTTGTTAAGATCCCGATCCTGATCTTAGGATCTTACGATTTTACGATTCTACAAAGCAAAAACGATCCGGATCTTACGTAGGATCTTAACAAGCTTAATATCTTATAGGATCCCGATCTTGACCATAGGATCTTAAGATCTACTCCGATCCGATCTTACTTTTCTCGAACCGCAAACTAAAAAACTACAAATTTATGGTGTATGTTTTTATATAATTTAAAATACAATTCTTAAACATTACATATTCATAATTTAGGACAACATTTTCATGAAGCATTTATATAATTTCGTGTTTATAATATATAATAATTTGTAGATTTGAATAATATTACAAAGATTATTAAAAAATGACATTGTAGTAGGATCTTAGGATCTCGATCAACGATCTTGCAAAGACAAAAACGATCCTAGGTAGAATCCCGATCTTGAAAACCTTGATTACAATAAATTTTTACAAGCAAACGTAGCTGAATAAAGATTACCACAACGAAAGCGAAAATATATAATCATTTAGAGTCAACAATCACCATGAGTAAATTTCATTGTGTATTGTTAGATGTTTATGAATAGTGTAAATTTCATTAAACAGAATGTGGGCTTATGATTATTTAGAGGCAGTCACAAGAAAATGATCCCAACCCTTCATCCAACAAAATGATCAAAAGTCAACGCAGTGATTACTTGAATTTCAATATAAAGGATACAACTTATTTATCAGAAAAAGAAAAACAAATACATAGGTTTTTAACATCACAAACTTTGATCAAACATGACATACTAGATGCAGTAACAAGTCAACAACAACACGATATATATTTTTAGAAAGACATAACGTGATCAGCTGCTGTCACCACGAGCAACTTGTCCAACGGAAATCGCCTTATCAGTGGTCCCATCTTCTTTAGTCGAGTCGTTGTTCGAATTCTTTGCACGTCGATCTGCCTCTGATATCCCTGGAGGTCCATCGCTTAACTTATATTGCATCGATACGGGTTTATTGTTACGGGTATTGACTTTGGAAGAAGAAGAAGAAGAAGAAGAAGAAGAAGAAGTAGATCGAGGCCTTTGGTTGGCGTTCGAGAGGCCAGGAGCATCAGACATTGTTAAAGAGATGTGTTATGAATCTGATTCATGTGTAGTACTAGTATATTTATAGGATGAAATATGAGATAGAATTATACAACTTTGGTTTGTTAAATTACCTCGAAAACACATATTCATGGGTTAATTCATGTTCACACTCACTTAAATCTGAATTGTTAAATGCTAAAATTTTCAATGACTCAATGGACGACTAGCATGTACCCGCGCAATGCAGTGACGGATACCCTGTAATTATATTTTCTGACAGTGTGATGTTATGCAGTCATACTTTTTTTTAACAACTAATTTACAAATAACAATAACTTTAGTTATAACAGTAGTATAATTCTATCTCATGTTAACCGCAACTACCACAAACAAAATTTTTGATTCTTTCCTTCAACATAATCACCTTTAATTTTTCGGACCTTAAGAAAAGTTTAGACCAACATTTACCTAAAAAAAATCATATTATGTCATTGAAAAAATCTTACAATAAAATCATATTATGTCAATGAACTTGTTTGTACAGTGCAGCCAAAATTAAGATAGAAAAAGTTTTTAGCACAAATTTAATAAAAGCACAAACCAAACCTTAGTTATATACGTAACACCCTCATCATAATTTGTCTCAAACCTAACTTAATTTACTCCACAAAAAACACAGCCATCATTCTTTCTCTAACCAAACTTAGCCACCGACAAAATTCTTTCTTCCCAAAACACAAACGAACTACACACAAACACTTGTTTGGTTTCTTCCTTCTACACCCGAACCATAAACTTGTATAGAATTCGAAAAGAAAAAAAAAATTAAAAACGGGAAAACGCGAGGCATGGTATGTTAGAGTTTAATGGAAAAATATTAATCGTATATGTCTAGATTCGAACACGGGACCAAAGGATTGCACACTTTACGTATGAATGATCAAGTAAATAATTAATATATATAATAGTTATGTATTTTAATTATTTGGACACGAAATGATACATAACGGACGTTAAGTAAATAGTGGAAGGACTATTAGTGAAATTTGAGACTCAAGAAAGATCTAGAACCCAAGCTTGGGCTAGGGCCGATCGGATTTATGGGTTGTAAACCCTAAATCGATTTCTTGTGGACAAAGGCAACAATTCACTATAAATACAATGTCAAGGGTCTTTAGTTTTTCACCTAGTGTATTGTAACTAAAACCCTAAAATTGTTCTCTCCTTCCCTTGCTCTCAAAACCGGTCGACATCCTCTTTGTAGGATCGATCCATAGTTTTCTTGTTAACAAATTGTTTGGTTAACCGTGTCTAATCACTAGCATCATTGCTTGGTTGCTTTTATAGTACGTGTGTACAAGAATTCGGGAATAACATACTTTTGTTATTAATCTTGGATTGTGGAACAAAAAGGTAAGGGGTTCCACGTTAATCCTATTGTTTGTTCAAGAGAAGAAGAATTCAAATTTGATCTTTGTTTAGCTAAGATCTTAAAGGTACGTAACTATTTAATATTCGGTAATACTATTATGTGTTAAATTAGATCCTTGCTTCCGCTATGACGTGCTTTGATGTTTATTTATTTGAATATCAAGATATTTAAAACCGACAGTGGCATCACGAGCCAATTTAACATGTAATTGTTATTATCGGAACACATAATAAAAATCAAATCTAGATTTGGATTTACATGTATGCTAGTCGAATTGTTTTTTTTAGGGTTTTATTACTAGATCTAAAAATTAATTCGATCCATAATTTAGGGGGAGGGGGTGTTCGACCCTTGTTAATTAAAAAATTAGTTTTGTAACCCTAAATTAGGACATGTTTATGTGTTTATTTGAATAAGGGTTACGTTCCTGTTTAATTCATGATTCTTCATGCAAGGAATTATGAATTGGGGTTTGTTTTATATGCTACATGTTTTAGATAAATCTTAAATTAGAGAAGACCTAATATATTAAATTAATGAATCAGTTATGTACTATGTGGTATTTAATTATTAAAACTTACGCGGCCTATTGTTGGCGTCTGTGGTCCATTGGGTACAATGCGCTCGAAAACTAATGGGAGTTTTATTAATTATATACACAATAATTACACATATAGATTATTAATAGGATTTATCAAAAGGTTTGCATGTGGCTATATGATTTAATTGTTAAGATTATATCCGTTATTTGTGTTTATTTAATTTTGTAAAAATTACTTGTCTTATTTGTTTAAATTGTTCTTGAATTGTAAGCAAAAAGAGGGTGATTTTTGGTATAAAAATTAAATGGATCTAATAACTATGAAACCTTAATGTGGTAAATTATTTATTGCCAAGTCTTATGTGCCAACAGTGGTTCGCTTCGCACGGTAATTTGCCCCCAGGCGAGACTAGCAATTTAATAATTTACTACATAATTTTATAAGACTTAGAATCATAAACTTTTAATTGATTGATGCAACTGTATAAATGGTCGAAGCGGCGGACCTAATTTGACAAACTATAAAGTGGGTATAAGGTTGGTTTCGCATTAAATTGTGGCCTTAAAGAGACTTCATTCTGTCTCTCCGCTCGCCTGTGTGTCAAATTAGACTTACCAAGTACACCATTATATGTACGAAGCATCTTAAGGAAAAGTTGTAAGTTACTCAACGCCTCAATTAAAACTTTGTTGATTTAACTCTTAGCGAATTGGTAATTAAAATTGTTTTGAAAACTTATGATACAAAGATGAGTGCATGCTTCTTTGTACATATTTTGATTGTCACATCAAAATAAATACCCTTAAAATTTAATTCCATGCTATCTAATTATAAGAGACACTTGAAGTTAATATCTGGCATAAGTGAGACCTTGTCACAGATATTAATGACAAGGTAAATTACATACTTTTATTGCTAGCAGATCAACTGATGTGATAAAACTATGTGAATTTACATGTTTCTAAACTAGACGACTTAATTAAGTTATAAGTGAGACCTTGAGACTTAAAGCATGAGATGGGAATAAACATGCTTACATTGCAAATTATTTGGCAAATGTAATTCCCATAACTATCTAGGAGTCGGAAATTATTTTGCCGATTATTGTACGACAAGTTACCATCTTTTGTACTTTTACTACTAGCAGATCAACTGATGTAGTGGAACTATGAAAAGTTGGATCCTAGTTTTCAAGAGAATTAAATGGTTATATTGTATTTCCTGGGTAATTTTCTTTTCTTGAAAATTGTATTATCGAAAATACTAATATTTGAACTTATTTCTGTAGAAATGGCTCAACCCGACAACACTTCTGCTGGTTCCGCTTTCAAAGCTCACTTTGAGAGGGAAAAACTGACTGGGCCTAATTTCAATGATTGGCATCGGTCCTTGAGGATTGTCCTGCGAGTGACCAAGAAGCTTGATTATTTGACTAAGCCTTGCCCTACGCAACCAGCTGATGATGCATCTGATGAGGTCAAAGCTGATTGGCAAGTTCGATTAGCATGGTGCCAAAGTTGCAAAAACAGTTTGAGCATTACTTTCCTAAAGATATGCTTGAAGAACTCCAGAAAACCTATGAGGTACCTCCAGCTGTCGAACTTTATGATTTGATCGATAAATTTCATAGCTGTAGGCAAGAGGAAGGTAAACCCGTGCGAGATCATGTGCTGCTGATGAAAGATTACATCGATCGTCTCTATACTATGGGTTATGTCTTAACCGACAATGTTTATGTGAACTTAATCAATAGGTCCCTTAACAAGGACTTTAAGGGTTTCGTTCAAAATTACAACATGCATTGCTCGGGGAAGACAATAACTGAATTACTCGCAATGGTCATTGATTATGAGAAGGGTCTACCGGGCAAGGATAAGTCTCCTACTCCACAAGTACTAGCAATACAGAGGGGTAGGGTTCAAAAACCAAAAGCGCAGAATAAGGGGAAAGGTAAAGCTGCTGATAAGGGTAAACAAGTTATGTCTTATCAGCCTGAACCTAAGAAGGCCCCTAAGAAGAACAAGCCTAATCCCAATAAGAATGATCAAGGTTGTCATCACTGCCACGAGACTGGACACTGGAAGAGGAACTGTCCTCTTTATCTCGAGGAGTTGCGACAGAAAAAGCTGAAGGGTGAGACTGGGCAAGCTAGTACTTCAGGTAATTTCTTTATGATTGAATTATTTTTACTAACTCGTAAATTAAATTCTTGGGTATATGATACTGGATGCGGTATTCACATTTGTAATACGCTACAGGGATTTAGAGTGCAAAAGAGACTCACCTATGGGGATCAATTTCTGCAAGTGCAAAATGGTGCACAAGCAGCAGTTGAAGCCATAGGAATGTTTGAATTAGTTTTGCCTTCGGGCTTGATACTGAATTTAAATAATTGATCTCAAAAGCAAATTCATTTCTGATCCATGAAAACAGTTTTGCATGTTTCTCACCCCAAGCTTATAAAACAATATTCGTATAAAATATGAGGCTATAAACTCACCTTTCAATAACAGCAAATCAGCAAATAAATCAAAATAATGCAACCGAGCCGATCAGCACCCTAAATCAGTACGGTAAGTCTTAGCAAAGCGTTCGTGTCTCATGTGTCTTTATTATATTTGAAAAGTTTTACGTTTGACCTGTGCTCGTGTATTTCTTTCTTGCTGTGTGGTAAAATATATTTCGAAACAATTTATTATTGTAACTCTTGGGGGTAGCTCATGGTGAAAGTGCATGGTGGAAATACGTAACGGAACATCTGTGCTAGTATTCGCGATTTAAATGTACAAGTGTTATATATATATATATATATATATATATATATATATATATATATATATATATATATATATATATATATATATATATATATATATATATTATATATTGATTGAACAAATAATTGCACAACCAAGCCTTCGATGGTGATCAAAGGAATAATGGGGTGTTGAGATTGCGCCAAGCTTGTTCTTAACCTGAAAATAAGAAATACCGAAACACTACGTTAAGTGATTGCGCAGGGGTTGGACCCTGCGAACCACCTCCGGCGTGCGAGCAAGTATGTGTAATCGTTTGAGTAGGTTGTAAATGACAAGAGTGAAGTTCACTTACATTGTTCATGCCCGACTACGCTATTTATAGGGAAGAAATAGGACATAGTGGGCGGTTGCACATTGTTCGGAGATCATGGGGGCGTCCCATGATTTTGTGGTAACCGCTAGGGCTTTATAGCCCACGATCTCTGTTTTGGCGGGAAGGCCAAGGGGAAAAGGAGACGTGGGTTTGACCAGGTCAGAATGGTCCTTCGTGCTAGTCCCTTCGATAGGAATACCCCGAAGGGCTTAGGGCTTCGATTGGCGGATTCCCACATGGTAACCAATTCGCAGGCGGATGGTTTTACGCCAATGAAACGTATTAGGAAATTAACCTGGGCCTCCGAAGAGAGGGCTTTATACAGGCTCGAAGGGGAGTCCTTCGACCCGTTCGGAGGGTACATCATCAAGGCCCCCAGTCGAAAGTGATATATATGTACGAGTATATATTGCATTCGACTCAACAAATCGAACATGACTTATACTCCTTGTATAACACTAACCATGCAAAAATGAAAATAAATGTTCAACTAACCACGCATTTAATGCGGATTAATCATGATTACTCCACTTGGACTGCCACGGCTACTATCTCGGTATAAGTAAGCGTCCTTTCAGAATTTAAAATCAATTTCAAATCCGCATAGATAGCAAATTAGACACGTGTTCGGTCATGATTAAAGATATGATGGGTATTTATTCTTCGATACGGTAAAAACCTAGAATATTTTTACCTCCGCCCAAAATATACACACACAACTCTGTGTTATTGTGCTTCCATTGGAACAAAAAAGGTAAAATACTATTTTCTTTGAGCTTCTTACTTTATTCTATTGATATGAGTATGGCTGCCAAAAGGATTATTAGGGAACAAACATGCACCTTGTCTAAGGAAGCGTTGACTGATTTTCTGCGTGACTACCCCCTACCCTCTGGACTCAAAATCATTCGTCCCAGTAAAAGAAAAAGTGTTTTTGATGCCCCAGAAGGGTACTTAGGCTTATACATTCATGCGTTTACCCAATCAAACCTTAGGATTCCACTTCATCCTTTGATTTTAGAGTTTTTGTAATACTATAAGGTGCACATTTTCAGATTTAACCCATTTGGGCTAGCCAAACTGACTACTTATATCGTGATGTGTAAAGCTTATGGGTATGAGCCCTCGTTAAATGTTCTTAGGGGTTTTGTAAATTTGTATCCCGGCGGGGATTGGGTGACTATTTCCAAAAGAAGTGAACATGATGTTCCCATCCTTGTGACGAAACCCTTTTTGAACATAAGAAACTGGAAAGGTCAGTTCTTTTATATTGAAAGCACAATTATACCGTCCCAGTATCCGGCCTTGCTGGACGAAGCAAACATGTATGATGAGAAGAAGTATAATGACCCTTTACCTTACGAAGTAAGGAGTGACCCCTTGTACAAGCGGCTTGCACGACATCCTGCTGATGTCCAGACATTCCCCGAACCTATCCTGTTCATGTCTGGTATTGCTGAGAGTTGGGAAGGCTTTCCATTGCATCCTGAAATAATTTGTGAAGGAAAAAGTATGTACATATCTTATTTAAATAATTTAAATAACTTATCTGCTGATATTCATCTCCTTTTCGTTTGTTTGTGCAGAAATGGCTTTCAGAAACTTTGTTGTGGCCGGAGGTGCCAAAGAAGTTAGCTTTATGCCAAGGGATCCTCAGGATACAAGTTACGGAGTGGGATCTCCTTCTATATCTGTCAATAATAACGATGTTGATGTCTCTCCACCCAAACCTCTTGCTGTGCTTCCCCTAATCAAACCCCTTGGTACTGAGGAAGCCCCCCAGCTTGTGGAGGATGTTGGTGACTCTGATGATACCCCTTTCGGAAGTGATCAGCTCAGGATCGTAGGGTCCTCCGGTATTTCTGATAGAGTGAGAACAAGGAAAGGTACCAGTGCCAAAGCTGCAAAGACTGCTCCAAAAAGGAAACCCAATGTTCCTACTCCCTCATCGAGGAATGTCAAACAAAAAACAAAAAAAGCTAATGGGAAAGCCATTATGTATGCGCCAGAGAGGATGGTTGATGAAGATGATATCCCTGGTAAGTAAAAGTTCTTCGAGTCCTCCTCCTTTTGCATCGTATTACATATTTGGCTTATATTGTTTTTCTCTCTCTGTTTTCTTTTTTAGGGTTGCCAGATACGAAGGAACTACCCAACGCCCTCTCCTGCCGCTTGCTTGTTGAGAATATCACTCCTGCCTCTTGGAGGAGTAAAATGAGTGAGATGTCCCTTGAGAAGCTTTGCGATCTTAATGACAAAAGTTATATCAGGCAAGCAATGCTGGACAGCCATCTTAGCTTTCGTACAAGGGGATTGCTTAACAAGGTCAAGGAGGCGAAGGAGGAGGTTACTGTTGTTGTGTCTAGAGAGAAGGAAAGGGAGAAGAGTTATGCTGAGTTAGAGAAAAAGTGTGATGAAGCCATGGCGGACTTTGAAAAACACCCCAGGTACGAGGCTCTGCAAGCCAAGATTGATGGTCTTGAGGAACAGCTTAAGGAATCGCAAGCTGAGTGTGGTAGGCTAAAGTTGAAGGAAGCTAAGGTTGTTGGTTATGAGAACCAGGTGAGTGCCCTGGAGTCTAAATGTACTGGTTTGGAGGCTGAGAGGGCCAGATTAGTGGAGCAGGATGCCAAGCGCTGTCAAGAGGTTGATAAGTTGAAGCTCGAATGCCAAAGTCTGAGAAAAGATAGGGCTGAGGTTGTGTCGAAGGTTGTTCCCTACATTGCTATGGAGTTGTACCATAGCGATGAGGTGGGGGAGGTTGTGGGCAAGCTAGTGAATGCGGCCATATTCCATGGCAAATGCACAACTTTGGAGGAGATTGCTGAAACCAAAAAACCAGTTGTGCTTTCGGTGGTACCATACTATCGTTCGAATTCCGTGCGGGAATATGATGAAGCTGGTAACACATTCACCACGACAGTGTACCCCTTCCTTGCCGAAGCAACCAAAGATCCTTCAGCCTCCATCGAAGATCTCCTCTCGAAAAAGCCAAAGAGCATACAGCCTCCGTCTCTAACCAGAAGGACCTTGTCTGAGAAACCTAAGTCTGCAACCCACTAGGAGCGTCCCAACTCTTCCAAGAACAATTGAAGGCTGCCGTGTTGGCGGTAATTTGGTCCATAAGGGTGACATGTACCCGTTTTAAAACAATTTATCATGTTTAAAGGCTGGTGCCTTTGTGTTTGACAATTTATGATCTGTGTGCCTGTTTGAACAATTTATCTTTCGTGTTAGTGGGCTTCGACCCATAACTTTAGACAATTGTCCTTTTTGTGATTATGATAGCTAAGACTGTACATAGTCTTCATTAATGCTAATTTAGTGGGATATGTCCCACTTTTATTGTCATGTTTATCTTCTCTTACGCTCATTTCAAGAACGTAAACATACAACCTAAGGTTATAACCTTATTGTGTGTATTTTGGACCAAGATTTTAAGCAATCGTATAATTTGACTGCGACAGAGGGTCGCGACCCACTCCGTCTTCATCCTTAAGTTGCAGAGGGCTTTTAATACCCTAAGACTTCATAGGAAAGTTAATGTGAATTGTAATGGATGTTATTGTTATACAAGACATGTGCCTTGCTTCATCCTTCGACATTGAAATTTGTAAAGTACTTGGCTGAACAAATCTATGTTGTATAAAACGAAACAAGAGATTTTGAGGGAAACATGTTATATCATTAAGTGGGTAGGGAGGATTACATCATTTGAAGAAATGAACACTACGTCACCTACCATTAATGCTTCTTTCCCATGCGAGAAGAGTGCGTTACATGAAATTGAAAAAACAACTAAGTGCTTTAAAGAAGGTAAGTTTTTATATGTAAAACTTACGAGAGTTGGTGTCATGTCCAAACTTGTTCACGACATTTTTTTTCTCTGCCCTTCGAGCTCGTATGCCTTGTTGCCACAGCATTTTTTGACGCTGGGCTCTTTGACTTGGCTTTGCTTGCTTTCATTCGAAGGACAAATTCTTATATGCCCTCAAGACTTTGGGTAGTTTGTCTGCCCACTTATGCTGATATTGCCCTAGCTTTATCTCGATTTCGACGACAATGTCCTTGCCAACACAAATGAACCTTTGCTTCACATTCAGGCTTTTGCAGAAAGAGGGGAACACTCCTTCCGCAAAGTGTTTCCCTTCATAAGAGGTGATGACTTGTGAGATTCCGAATCTGAAAATTATGTGTTCCCACATAAACTCTTCCACATCTTTTCCTTTTGTTGATGCCAAAGGCTTGGCCTCGACCCATTTGGTGAAATGGTCGATGGCTATGACTAAGAATTGTATCCCTCCGGGAGCTACTGGTAGGGGTCCGATTATGCTGACGCCCCATTGACCGAAAGGCCTTACTGTCATGGTAGAAGACGCCTCATACTCTAATGGTTTCCGAGCTTTGGAGTGTGTCTGACATACCTTGCATATTTTGATTGCTTCCCTTGCGTCTTCCAGCACGGATGGCCAGTAATAACCCCACCTTGTTACTTTTGAGGCGATGGCTCTAGGGCTTGTGTGTCTTCCACAAAATTCTTCGTGAGCATTGTAGAGAATGCTCGAAGCATGCTTTAACTCTATGCAATGAAGCCAAGGAGATGAAAGACGCCTTTTGTAGAGATTATTGCCTATGAGCCTGTACTGGGGACCTTTGACTTTGATTCTTCGTGCTGACTTTGAATTATCAGGCAGAATGCCGCATATCAAGTAAGTTTTTATTGGTGTCGTCCAGTTGGAGCCTTCATCAGATGTTTCACTTCGTGCAACTGACCTGGTGGCCAATACTTCCACTAAAACCTCGCTGGGTAGATGAGCAAAGGCAGTCGACGCTAATCTGATTAGGGCTTCCGCCTTTTTGTTATGGCTTCTACAGACATTTGTTACTTTATATCGTTCGAAACCCTGAAGGAGCTTTTTAGCTTCATCCAAATATTCCTTAATTACTGGCTGCCTTGCTCTGTAAGAACCCTTGATTTGGCTAGTGACTGAAAGCGAGCCTACAAAGACGGAGAGGTCATGAACCTCCATGCCCTTTGCAAGTCGAAGGCCAGCCAGCAAGGCTTCATACTCTGCTTCATTCTTTGTGGCCTTGAATTCAAAACGTAGTGCAAAACTGTACTCCTTTCTCTCTGGATTGGTCAGGATTAACCCTGTTCCGAAACCATCAGAGTTTGAGGCTCCGTCGGTGTATAATTTCCACCCCTCCGTTGCTGTCGGGGTGTTTTTCCATTTTGGCTGTGCCCGGAAGGTGTTTCGTTGAGAGCTTCTGCAAATGTCTGACTTTTGATGGAGCTTGGACTATCACATCTTGTTAATGACCTCGGAGTTGGTAGATCAACAATTGCTTTGAACTTCGAAGGGTTGGCCTTGATTCCTTGCTTAGTTGGTTCAATGGGTTTGAACCCCTTAAGTCGATATTCCTTGCCGTGGAGCTTGTCATCAATCACTGGTGCCTGAGGGGTTCTGGTATTGCTGGAATACGTCCCTTCGAAGACTTCCCCTCAGATTTTTGTGGCTTCTTCAAGTTTGCCGTGGAACTTGCTGGAGGTTGCTTTTCGCCTACCACCCTTCGTCCTGTGTGATGCCTATTTGTTACGATATCTTTTTCAACATCCGCACCACTGAGAGCATCCTTCGGAAGTTCTTTAGGACTTTCCCTAATTTTCTTGCTAACCTTCGGGTTGTGCTCAGAAAGTATAGTCCCTATTCCGTAGGGCGTGTGGAATTTCACCGCTGCATGTATAGTGGAAACTACGATACCCATCTTTTGCATGGCGGTCCTTCCTATCAACAAGTTGTAAGGAGAGTTGGACCTTACGATAATGAACATGAGGGTTTCTGTCCTTGCGAGCTTGCCTTCTCCAATTGTTATTTCCAACGGAGCTTCTCCTAGAGGCCACGAACGTTCGCCAGAAAACCCTACTAAAGGCATCTTTGAGTCGACCCTTTGAGACCTGGCCGAAGGCTTGAGCTTTCGAAAGCAATGCTCATATATGACTTCACAAGGGCTTCCGCAGTCCATGTAAGCTCCGCTTACTTCTTGGCGAAAGATGAGGACTTTGATAACTACTGGATCATTCGAAGGGATCCTGCCTGTGATAGGAGAAAAGGTTATTTCCCTTATCTCGTTCGCTTCCGGCCCCGCTACTTTCCTTTTCGAAGTGGTTTCGCCCCTATGTATCATCAGTATGGGGGCTTCGTTAGGGTTACTATCTTTGGCCATTTGAGTGTCGGTCATCTTTTCTTTGCCTTTCTTTATACCCTTCTGATGAAGCGAAAAGTGTACCGCTTTTAGGGGGTCATTTAAGCCCTAAATCGTATTTATTTGATCAAATATTGCCCTAAATCGTTCCTTTTGTCATTTTAGGTACTTTGGAGAAGAAATCTGGAAAAGGAAGCATTTTGGACGTTTTTGGAGCATAAAAGTGAAGAAAACGACAAAGTCTCAAAAATATGCTGGAAAGTACATGTGACGGCGTCAAGCTCTATTGTGACGGCGTCAACCCTTGATAGGCCAGAGCGGATTTTGGAGGATTAAAGAGGGACGGCGTCAGGAAGACCATCCGGGAACCCTAGCCACGGCGAGGTGACGGCGTCAAGATCTATAACGTGACGCCGTCAGCCACTAAGTTCTATATATAGTTTTGCAATTTTTTGTCATTGGTGTGCAACTTTGTGAGGAGAAACCCTAAGACGAATTTCTGCCATTTTTAAGGGTTTTCATACCCTTGGATCTCCCATGTTTAATTGAAGATAAGTAATCACTTAATCAATCAATATGTCTATGTGTTGTTTGATTATATCTTGTTCTTGTCTTTTGATTAACATGCTAGGCTAGATTTATCTTGTGTTTGCTTAGATCTAATGAAACCTAACTATTGATTATTAGTTGTTAGTGTGTTATTAATTGTATTGGATGATTGTTTATCGATGTTAGGCTTAAGAAAACTGGCTAACCTCCTATACGGTAATTTGCTTGAACGTCTTAAGAAACATGAACCAATGCGTACTAGGTTTATATGGTTGTATTTAATGCATGAGCGAATTCTAGTGATCCCATGTTAGGAGCTTCTTAGCCGGCTCGACATAGGAGTGAAGTAGGAGCTTGTAGAGTTGGGGAAGTACGTACGCCACCCCACGATTGGTATTAAGGAATACACCCGTCATCCACGCAATTAATACACACTAATCAACCGGTAAAAGATAGTTAGGGAGTAAGGAAATCTAAGTAAACACATTTCTCTCCATATAAGTTTCACAACCTTTTCATTTTCAGTTATTTTATTTTATTTGCATTTGTAGTTATTTGGGTTAGTTGACTAGCAACTAATTCCGCCCACTCCTTCAAACCCGAGATTTTACTTGCTTTCATAAAAATATAAAAATACAAAAAGAATCTTCCCTCACCCTTAGACCTATTAGAGTAGTTTTTCAATCCTAACGACACTATTCCCCTAGAGAACGATCAATCCCCCGGTACTTGCCACTTCACTATACTACATCGGTCAGGTACACTGCCTGGTGGGGATTGCAAGCCTCTTGAGATCCCTCGAGAGGTAAAACCTGTTGTAAGGTCCCAAAACCACGCATCAAGTTTTTGGCGCCGTTGCCGGGGAATAGTTATTGTTTAGGTTTAATTTTTATTTTATTAGGTCTACTCACTAGATTCCTTTCTAGTGAGATTTTTATTTTATTTTTCTAGGATTTCTTGTAGTCTATCTTTTTCTTTGTGCCCTTTGTTTGTAAAACCATTTTCATTTGTCACTATGACGGATGAAATTCCATTTAGATCATTGACAATAGATGAACAATTATATTTCACCAATAGATTTGTTTCCTATCATTCCTATGAATTTTTGTGTGATCTTTGTGATTTCCAAAAGGAGTTAGGGGTAAGGTTAGATGGGTTTAATGAATTCTATGCATGTGAGATTTCTATTAGACGAGCATTATCTGGATCAATTCCTTTTAGTCAGGCCCTTTGGATGAATTTTGAGGAAAGCTTCCTAACCATGACCCATAAGTGGAACGAATTGGTGGATTCGTATGAGCAAAGAAACCTAGTTTCTAAGAACATGGACTTAGAATCAAACCAAGATTCTGAGATGGTTAGTTGCATGAGTGGGATAGATTTCACCAAAACATACGACACACATGAGGGTAGAGTTGAGCCACCTAGCATGTCATGGTTAGGCACTACCATAATACAAGATGAACACATTGGTGATCTTAATGTGATGGAGGATATAGTAGAGAACCCAAGCCCACCAAGTACCCTACAAGTCCCACCATTGTCTGAGGCATACACACCGCCCTTGACTTACCCGGAAGATGTAGAAGAGACTATAGGAACCCCAATAGAGGTAGAGCCCTTGGACCAAACACAACTAGAAGAAATAGGTTTGAATACTTGTACTCACAACCTTTCTTTTAGTTCTATGGAAGTTCCTAGTTTTGATGAACCGGAGCCTCAACCGAGACCCTTACCCAATTTTCCATCCTTGGATGAAAAGTTAGGAATTAAAATAGGTCCCGATCCACCCATCAAACCATATAGTCCGGGTAGTGTTACGCTGAAGGTATTAGACTCTAAGCCTTGTAGAGAGGAAGCTAACATAGGAGTGAACCATGACCTTACATACTTACATCACCCATTTATGATTGATCACAAGAAACATTATGGGTTTAAACCGGGTTTATTAGGTCAAAGTGGATTCTTAACTTGGAGTCTCTCGAAGTTGTTAGAAAATGATCCCTTTTTAGGAGAACACTTTAACTCACCCATTGACCAAAGTGAACTAGGTAAGGTTATGATGAAAGGAGCACACCCCTTTGAGCATATAATTCATCCACCAATCTTTCCTCACGTGGCATACTCCTACCGAGCTGGTGTGTATCGCTACTATCACCCGCACTTAACCCTAAGTGTAGGGAAAACCTCTCCTTTATCCGTTAAATAAGGGTAGAGTCAGGCTCGTGACTCGAACAAAAACAAGCGCTTCTTGGGAGGCAACCCAAGCTTTATTTGCTTTGTGTGTTTATTTATTTGTTTGTTTGATTTTATTTGTTTCCGTATGTATGTTTAATTTTTATTATTATTGATTCATGTTCAAAACTAAATTGTGAAAATGCTTTATCTTGTTTTTAACCTCGTCTTAACTACATATAAAGGTATTTTGCAAAAAAGTATGTGTAAGGGAAATCCAAATCGGTTTATTAGAACAAATGAACATGAATCATAACAATAATAAATTAACATACATATTAGTATTGGTTTGAGTCAAATGCTTGTATCGAGTTATAATGATATTTTGTAGGATTTCCAGGAAGTAAGGTATAGGTTTTTCCAGAAGTTTCCGGAAACTTAACATGAGAATTTTGTCAGATCATTTTTGACGGCGTCAGGTGTTAATTTTCTGAAATTTTTGAAAGTTTTGTTTTCATAAAAAGTTTTTATTAAATCTCTAACTTATAAACTCCAGGAATCTGCAAAATTATCATTCCACAAGCATTATATCCTTATATAGAATTTATCCCGCCGATGTTATGCAGGTTTTCGTGTTTGTTTTCTCAGGTTTAACAGGTTATTTTGGACAAGGAGATGTATGTGGAATCAAGCTTTTGGCGATGCTTTAGTCTTGAAGCTTCTACATTCTCTTGGAAGAAGATCTAACCATGTTACCTCTTTATCCACCAAACGAATCAGGGGAGTATTTGATTTCATTCTTTTACCTTATTTACTTTTACATCTTGTTATTTGAACATTGGGGACAATGTTCATCTTAAGTGTAAGGGGGGGGGGTAAAGTACGATACTTTAGAGAATGCTATTACGCTTGATTTTTGTTTGTTTAATGGTAGATGTGTAATAAAACTGAGATAAATACCTGTTAGGGCAATTTTAGCACCAAATTTAAATTTTTTTACAACATATAGGAGTGAAACTTTGATTTTAATAAGCGTCTCATGGATAGGAGTTATATGACTAGCACAAAAAACCGTACCACTAAAATTTTTTTCCACCCCCAAATATGTGAGGTTCGCCCCTAGAATTGGTAGGAAAAGCATTTATGCTATGATGTGTGTACCGGTAGCACTTAGATTCTAGAACTTGCGTTAGGACCATTCCGAGGCCACAAGTGAGACTACATTCGTGTAGTTAGATTTACTACATGATAAGAGGCATTAGGATTAACCCATTGTTTTACACCTGTGTTTTTGTTATAATTACATTGGCTACATTGGTCAAGTAATTCTCCCACACCCTTTGCGTTGTACTCATTTTTAGTACACGATACCCCTAGTACACCCCTCAGAGCCTATCTTTTCGTTTCGACCTTTAAGCATTTTACTTAAAGGAAGAATTTGTTACACCCCACTTAAATGTACACCCAAATCGCCTTAGCCTACCTTGTATGCACTCATTTTTAGTGCATTATTGTGACAACATTTGTTTAAACCCTTAGTTAATTATCTAATTGATTACATGGTTGCTAAGTCGAGTCATATCCTTGTACATATTGTTTTGGGACGATTGGGTAAAGTACTAGTGTAATGGAGTAATGGGGAAGAACAACATTATTACCCCCATATGTGCTAAATATTTTAAAAGTACTCCAAGTGTTTCGATTATCTTAATTCGAGTCATTAGAATAGTTATTTGTAAAGTTATGTAAAAGTTCAAGTGTAAGGGGAATGCAACGCCCCTATGATGTATTATTTTGGATGGTAGGGCAAGAGTGTATGAAAAAAAAAAAAAAAAAAAAAAAAAAAAAAAAAAAAATTCAAAAAAAAAACTAAAAAATGAGAAAAAGAAAAGTAGAAAAAACATACGGACTACCATCCCGTTTCATTTTATGTTTATTTTATGTTTTTGTTATTTTGTTTTTAGCTTAAGTCGAGTCTAGTCTTGGCTTAGCAACGCCATATTGTACATGTAATTAATCAAGATCTTTAACTCGCCACCAGTAAAATATCCCTTATCCAACAAATCCGTGTTTATCATATCCCTACACCTAACGTTATAACCCGTTTAAAAGCCCTCTTTGATAGTTTATCTTAGGTGCTTACGCCTAGTGGAGGAGGTTTTTGATCCTTTCCCAAGCCTATGGTAATCTATTTGCTATGACAGGTAGTGAGAGATATTATCCGTTTTCATTTATGAGATATACTTTTATGACACCTGAGAGATGTGAGTATCTAAACACTACTTGTGAGGTGCTAGTTTGTAATCTCCGTGCTTATTATGATTAAAGTGGAACGACTATTTTTTGTAATTACTTTTATATTAGCATTAAATGACCCCTAACTTGTATTTTGATTAGAATAAAAGCGCATTTGCTTGAGGACAAGCAAATCTCAAGTGTAAGGGTATTTGATGAAGCGAAAAGTGTACCGCTTTTAGGGGGTCATTTAAGCCCTAAATCGTATTTATTTGATCAAATATTGCCCTAAATCGTTCCTTTTGTCATTTTAGGTACTTTGGAGAAGAAATCTGGAAAAGGAAGCATTTTGGACGTTTTTGGAGCATAAAAGTGAAGAAAACGACAAAGTCTCAAAAATATGCTGGAAAGTACATGTGACGGCGTCAAGCCCTATTCTGACGGCGTCAACCCTTGATAGGCCAGAGCGGATTTTGGAGGATTAAAGAGGGACGGCGTCAGGAAGACCATCCGGGAACCCTAGCCACGGCGAGGTGACGGCGTCAAGATCTACAACGTGACGCCGTCAGCCACTAAGTTCTATATATAGTTTTGCAATTTTTTGTCATTAGTGTGCAACTTTGTGAGGAGAAACCCTAAGACGAATTTCTGCCATTTTTAAGGGTTTTCATACCCTTGGATCTCCCATGTTTAATTGAAGATAAGTAATCACTTAATCAATCAATATGTCTATGTGTTGTTTGATTATATCTTGTTCTTGTCTTTTGATTAACATGCTAGGCTAGATTTATCTTGTGTTTGCTTAGATCTAATGAAACCTAACTATTGATTATTAGTTGTTAGTGTGTTATTAATTGTATTGGATGATTGTTTATCGATGTTAGGCTTAAGAAAACTGGCTAACCTCCTATACGGTAATTTGCTTGAACGTCTTAAGAAACATGAACCAATGCGTACTAGGTTTATATGGTTGTTGTGGAAAACTAGAAGGGGGGTTGAATAGTTTTTACCGTTTTTAAAGTTTTATTTGCTTTGTTACTATATGTTAATTCAAAGGAAACAATCACAAATAAATAATCACACAATGTAAACAAAAGATAAAGAGAGGAAAGATCAAACCACACGACACAGTTGTTTATAGTGGTTCGGCTACAAGAACTCTATTCCTTGCCCTACTCCACTCCCCGAGTTTCCTACTCGAGAGTTTATCTTTCACTAAGAAACAAACTCCTTTCCTAGGCGGAGAAAACCTTTACACGTCGCTTACTTCCTTTTCCGGTACTAAGCTAAACACCGGGTTCTTTCACAAGGTAGAACCAACCTGACGTCGCCTAATTACTTTACCGACACTAAGCTAGATGTCGAGTTCTTTACAAGGGTACAACTACTCCCTACACTCTTTGTACTTTAAGGACTAAAGTACTAACCACACTCACTGATTACAAATGATAGATATGATGTGTGAAACAAACTACAAGATCACACAGTAATGCAACTAAAGGATTACGGTTCTGTAGATCCTTGAATGCTTGATCTCCTTTCTACAAAATGGATGATCAAAGTGAAAAGCAACTATGAATGATGTTAGTAAGATATGTACTGAATGAATATATGTGTTTAAGCTATATGAGTGATGAGAGAGCCAAATGATCAGCTTCCTATTTATAGGCAAGCTGATCTTCAGCTCACGGATCCGGCGGATCCCTCAAAAGGGATCCGTCCTTTATAGGACTTGGATCCGTGGGATGTGACAGCTATGTAATAGTTGTCTCTTACCATATCTTAGTTGTATCTTACCATATCATCCAAGATCTTCAAATGTCAACTATGTTGCTTGCATATCTAACCAAGATATTGTATGTGATGCATACAATGATGTCATGGAATGTTTTATGAATTAAAGTTTCCTTTTAAGGAAACAAGTTACTAAACTTGTAGTTCTTAGTTAATATGTGAAGTGTAAAGTGTGTACTTAAGAGACTAAGCTAGTATTTATTATTTGCTAAAAGATATTCCTTATATTTGTCATTAACAAAACTAATGAAAGATCAAAGAATATAAATAACGTTTTTGGGACGCTATTTGTATTAACAATCTCCCCCTTTTTGTTGATGACAAAACATAAAGTATATTTTTGAGCAAGAGAATAAATATAGCATGAGTTCTTAAAAATATATATTAAGTTTGTTTATTAAAGAAAAGTTTTGTAAAAAATGTATGTACTGTGATAATTCACAGTTAATGCAAACTTAGTCCTTTCTCCCCCTTTTTGTCGAAACAAAAAGAGTAGCGAAGCGGAATGCGATTTTGAGAACTTTAAGAGCTCCCCCTTGTTTTATACTCCCCCTAAATGGAGTAATCAAGTAAATGATGCATGAATCTACAAAACAAACGGTTAGTATATGAGATGCTTATGAGATGCTCCCCCTCGATGTATACTCCTCACTTCTCGAGTACCAACGTATACTATTGAAGGGTATGATATGCTGCAAAAGAAGTGTTAGTTATGAAATGACTTCAATGAAGAAGTAGAATGCTTGTTAAGTGTTCTTCCAAACAAGCTTTTCAATATGTTTGACTTTAAAAAGTCAAACTAAGTGTCTGATGTTAATTTGTACCTAAAGTAATCATATGCAAGATATAATGTATGCAATATAGGAATGTTAGTGCATAATGATAATGATAATATGCAATATGTTGATCACTCATAAGCATAAAAACATCACATTCATATAGATTGAAAATTTTGTGACAAAAGTCACAATAGTGAAATGATGTTACAAATAAGAAGACATCCAAAAAAAATAAAAAGGTCCTAAACAAACAACTAAAAAAAAAATAAAAATCCAAACAATTAATCTAAAGAGCTCCTATTGAGAAGGATGAGAGATTGCGTTTAAACGTTCAAGAACATGGTTCAAGATGAACCTCATCTCGTTTTGAAGCTCATGGACCAAGATGTTGGTCCTTTGGGCCAAATGAGCCGTTCTCTCACAATGTGCGCAATCATGAGTTGAGAAACCGGGCGGAAGACTAGGGTCCAAGTTTTGTGGTGGTGGTGGTGATGGTGGTTGGGTGTTGTTGTTGTTGGATGGTTGTTGTGGTGTTTGGAGGGAGTTCATGAGAATGTTTTGGATGTCCATTGCTTCATGAAGGCGATGGTCAACCATACCCGAGAGAGTGTAAAGACGATTGAGCTCTTCATTAATCTCTTCTTGGGTGTGAGGCATATTCATCCACATTGCCTCGTCAATGGCAACTAGAGTGGATGTGGGTGATAGAGGTTTTTGTTGAGGTTGGGATGATTGTGCATCATGGTATAAAGGGCCATGGATATCCGGGTAAACCGGGTGAAAAAGCATGGGTTGTTGACCTTCAAAAGTCATGGGTGGAAGATTGGGTAGTTTTGGTGATAGTTCTTCTAAGTCATCAAGATGTGGTGATGTAGGAGGAGTCCTAAATAATTCCAAGGGTTGGAGTTTAGGTGATTTTGGTGGTGATGGTGATCTAACAGTCTGTGATGGAGCCGGTGGTGGAGTAGAGGCCATTGGAGTAATGGTTGGTGGTGGTGTTTGTATAACAACATGTGATGGTGTTGGGGTGGAGAGTGTAAGAAAATTTTCACTAGCAATGGGTGATGATATATTGAGAGGAGAATTTTCCTCAGATGAAGAGTTTGCTAAGTTGATAAAACAGCAAGGTTTAACACTGATGCGGGCTGTTCTTCTTGGAGTTCTAGATGTGGAAGAGTTGTGTGACTTGGTCATGGTGAAGAAGGATATCTAAAGTGTACAGGAGAGGAAGTGTTTGTTGTGTGAAGAAATGATCCTAAAGTACTAATTTATAGACAGAAGGTTTGTGAGTCTGTGTGTTTGGAGTTGATGTGAATCCAATAGAGAATGTTGGTTTCTAATGATTTGGAACAAAAATTTGTGCAGGTCATATCAAGGAAGTCAATCCATTTAGCTTTGGTTGAGTAATATGTGTTGGATATGCAGTTAATACAAGAGGATAGTGGAAAATCTGATGATTTGATATTTCCACGGATTTGACGGATCCCTAAAAAGGGTTCCTTCTTTGTATCAGTTTGGTAACTTACACCTAAAATTCAAAAATTTAAATTTTGGTGGGAAATTTTGTTCCTAAGTTTCTAAGAGTTCCTAAATGATTCTAAGATGAATTATGATCAGTGAATAGATCCTAAATGATACTAAACACTAAGATTTAAGAGTCGGGATAAGTCGAAAAAGTTTTATAATTTTACTGGGAATCCTGCGGATCCAAGTGGTTACAAATGCGGAACCTTATTGTTCAATCCGCCAAATCCGCAGGATGGCGTTTGGCGGATCCAACGATAAGCCTTGGCGGATCCTTATTTTGGGATCCGCGGGATCCGCAGACCTAAAACTAAGAAAGTAAACAGAACATATGTCATATTTCGCGTTTTTCGACGAAAACCCGAAAATTCATCTAGACCTTACTTAACATCTAATATGTATAGCAAAACAACTAAATATGATAATATTAACACATGATTGCACATAGTTAAATCCATACTTAGAAATTTACCGTTTTAGGTGTTATGCCAAACATAGGCAATAACCCGGAAAATTGATAACCGTGATGGTTATCTACCTGCAAGTGTTAGTTATTACACATACACAATAAGTATTATCAGATAAATTCAAGACACATAGAAATTTAACAACACAATATCCAACATTGTTTAAAACCAAACACTCCATTAACTCAGCTTCTTCTTCAACTTCTTCATCCCCTTGTGTAATTTCATCATCCAACGCCCCAGATTCTTCACCATTCCTTTGATGTTTCGATACTCAGCGGATTCATGTGGAATTGGAGGAAGATGGCTCAAGTATTCGGGTGGAGGAATCCTAGAATTTGGCATACCATCATCTTCACTCATGGAAGATGATGAGGATGATGTTGGAACACGAGGACGTTTGCCCTTATCAACACTAACCCTAAAATCACTCAAAGGAACGAAGGTGTGTTCAATTTCATTGTAATCCGGAACAAAGCCTAGATGGTTTGGACGAGCGGGTGCAAAGGCTCTATAAAGTCGGGTTAAGAGCATACCATAAGGCATTGCAATCTTGCTTTGAACCGGAATGTCACACATTCGTTTGGCAACATAATAGGCAAGATTGAAGGGTTGACGAGTAGAGATGTTGTACATCATGTGACATAAACAAGCATTGATATGATCACGGTTTCCTATGGTGCACATCACATTTGCCCTTAACACATCCTCCATCTTCTTGAATTCAGGTCTTAGTTCATTAAGTTCCATTGCGAATGGATCTCTAGCAACTTCACGACCACGATACATTCTTGTGGGGTTGTTCTTAGGAATGAAGAGATGGTCCCTAATCACTTCTTTTGATTGAAGAGGAGTGGCATATCGTGCCGTCCTATCGAGATTGGAGTCTAAGATTGTTAAGGACCATTTGTCCGAGTAAATACATGTACCTTGACTTGGAATTCCTAAGACCTCACCAAATTGATCAAGAGGGATGTTGACAAGATTTCCATTTAGAGTAAAATGAAGACTTAAGTAACCTTCATCACTCGAGGTAAGACCTACACTAGCATAGAACTCAAGTATGAACCTAGGAATGATTGGCTCGTCTATGTCTAAAAGAGAATCAAATTGAATTGCGGCTAATTGTTCCCTAAGTTGAGTGCCTTCATAAAATGATGCATCTACGGCTCTACCCTCATGAACATACTTTTTCTCTAAGACTTTGAAAATTTCGATTTGGGCATCGGTTAAACCCTTAGTTTTGTGGACTTTGGGTAAGTAGTCAACGGTTTTCTTGTGATCGTAGTTGGTTGCGGGAGGCATGATTTTCCTAAGTACATAAGTTACATAGTTTTAGTTAAAATGATTAAAGGAAGTGTAAGATTCCTAGTGTGTGCCTACATGGGGACGATGTGGAGGTGCGGTTATCTCGACTCCTTTTGATGCAAGAAAAATTAGTTTATGCAAGTTTTGTTGATAAACGAGAGATAACCCAAACACTCCTATTTTAATGTAGCTACGGTTGAATGTACCCGAAAATACATATTAGTTATGTATTTCCTTTAGCATTCAAGAGACATTATGCAAGTGAAGTCTAAAAGATAATGTTTTTGCATTTGTATGAACAATGTAAGAAAAAAAAATTTTACCTAGTCGTTAGAAGATTTTAGTG